>JAKIJQ010000204.1:0-273665 GCA_023373905.1 Rhizoglyphus robini
GTTTCTCATCTGTTCTTTATCATTCATTCACACAATTTTCGACACAAAAAATCCCCAAAAAATTGTCACTAGTAATTTGATCTCACTACACTTCATCCTCCAATAGTTTCTCAACTGTTCTTTACCATTCATTCATACAATTCTCGACTCAAATAATCCCAAAACAGCAACTAGTAATTTAATCTCACTACCCTTCATCCACCAATAGTTTCTCAACTGTTCTTTACCATTCATTCATACAATTCTCGACTCAAATAATCCCAAAACTGCCACTAGTAATTTGATCTCACTACCCTTCATCCACCAATAGTTTCTCATCTGTTCTTTATCATTCATTCATACAATTCTCGACTCAAATAATCCCAAAAAAACTGTTACTAGTAATTTGATCTCACTACACTTCATCCTCCAATAGTTTCTCAACTGTTCTTTACCATTCATTCATACAATTCTCGACTCAAATAATCCCAAAACTGCCACTAGTAATTTGATCTCACTACACTTCATCCTTCAATAGTTTCTCAACTGTTCTTTACCATTCATTCATACAATTCTCGACTCAAATAATCCCAAAACTGCCACTAGTAATTTGATCTCACTACCCTTCATCCACCAATAGTTTCTCAACTGTTCTTTACCATTCATTCATACAATTCTCGACTCAAATAATCCCAAAACAGCCACTAGTAATTTGATCTCACTACCCTTCATCCACCAATAGTTTCTCAACTGTTCTTTACCATTCATTCATACAATTCTCGACTCAAATAATCCCAAAACTGCCACTAGTAATTTGATCTCACTACCCTTCATCCACCAATAGTTTCTCATCTGTTCTTTATCATTCATTCATAAAATTCTCGACTCAAATAATCCCAAAAAAAACTGTTACTAGTAATTTGATCTCACTACACTTCATCCTTCAATAGTTTCTCAACTGTTCTTTACCATTCATTCATACAATTCTCGACTCAAATAATCCCAAAACTGCCACTAGTAATTTGATCTCACTACACTTCATCCTTCAATAGTTTCTCAACTGTTCTTTACCATTCATTCATACAATTCTCGACTCAAATAATCCCAAAACTGCCACTAGTAATTTGATCTCACTACCCTTCATCCACCAATAGTTTCTCATCTGTTCTTTATCCATTCATTCACACAATTTTCGACACAAAAAAATCCCAAAAAATTGTCACTAGTAATTTGATCTCACTACACTTCATCCTCCAATAGTTTCTCAACTGTTCTTTACCATTCATTCATACAATTCTCGACTCAAATAATCCCAAAACAGCAACTAGTAATTTAATCTCACTACCCTTCATCCACCAATAGTTTCTCAACTGTTCTTTACCATTCATTCATACAATTCTCGACTCAAATAATCCCAAAACTGCCACTAGTAATTTGATCTCACTACCCTTCATCCACCAATAGTTTCTCATCTGTTCTTTATCATTCATTCATACAATTCTCGACTCAAATAATCCCCAAAAAAACTGTTACTAGTAATTTGATCTCACTACACTTCATCCTCCAATAGTTTCTCAACTGTTCTTTACCATTCATTCATACAATTCTCGACTCAAATAATCCCAAAACTGCCACTAGTAATTTGATCTCACTACACTTCATCCTTCAATAGTTTCTCAACTGTTCTTTACCATTCATTCATACAATTCTCGACTCAAATAATCCCAAAACTGCCACTAGTAATTTGATCTCACTACCCTTCATCCACCAATAGTTTCTCAACTGTTCTTTACCATTCATTCATACAATTCTCGACTCAAATAATCCCAAAACAGCCACTAGTAATTTGATCTCACTACCCTTCATCCACCAATAGTTTCTCAACTGTTCTTTACCATTCATTCATACAATTCTCGACTCAAATAATCCCAAAACTGCCACTAGTAATTTGATCTCACTACCCTTCATCCACCAATAGTTTCTCATCTGTTCTTTATCATTCATTCATAAAATTCTCGACTCAAATAATCCCAAAAAAAACTGTTACTAGTAATTTGATCTCACTACACTTCATCCTTCAATAGTTTCTCAACTGTTCTTTACCATTCATTCATACAATTCTCGACTCAAATAATCCCAAAACTGCCACTAGTAATTTGATCTCACTACCCTTCATCCACCAATAGTTTCTCAACTGTTCTTTACCATTCATTCATACAATTCTCGACTCAAATAATCCCAAAACTGCCACTAGTAATTTGATCTCACTACACTTCATCCTTCAATAGTTTCTCAACTGTTCTTTACCATTCATTCATACAATTCTCGACTCAAATAATCCCAAAACTGCCACTAGTAATTTGATCTCACTACCCTTCATCCACCAATAGTTTCTCATCTGTTCTTTATCATTCATTCATACAATTCTCGACTCAAATAATCCCAAAAAAAACTGTTACTAGTAATTTGATCTCACTACACTTCATCCTCCAATAGTTTCTCAACTCTTCTTTTACCATTCATTCATACAATTCTCGACTAAAAAATCTCAAATTTGTCACTAGTAATTTGATCTCACTACACTTCATCATTCAATAGTTTCTCAACTGTTCTTTACCATTCATTCATACAATTCTCGACTCAAATAATCCCAAAACAGCCACTAGTAATTTGATCTCACTACACTTCATCCTTCAATAGTTTCTCATCTGTTCTTTACCATTCATTCATACAATTCTCAACTCAAAAAATCCCAAAACTGTCACTAGTAATTTGATCTTACTACACTTCATCCTTCAATAGTTTCTCAACTGTTCTTTACTATTCATTCATACAATTCTCGACTCAAATAATCCCAAAAAAAACTGTTACTAGTAATTTGATCTCACTACCCTTCATCCACCAATAGTTTCTCATCTGTTCTTTATCATTCATTCATACAATTCTCGACTCAAAAAATCCCAAAAAACTGTCACTAGTAATTTGATCTTACTACACTTCATCCTCCAATAGTTTCTCAACTGTTCTTTACCATTCATTCATACAATTCTCAACTCAAAAAATCCCAAAAAACTGTCACTAGTAATTTGATCTCACTACACTTCATCCTTCAATAGTTTCTCAACTGTTCTTTATTTTTCATTCATACAATTCTCGACTCAAATAATCCCCAAAACTGCCACTAGTAATTTGATCTCACTACCCTTCATCCACCAATAGTTTCTCAACTGTTCTTTACCATTCATTCATACAATTCTCAACTCAAAAAATCCCAAAAAACTGTCACTAGTAATTTGATCTTACTACACTTCATCCTTCAATAGTTTCTCAACTGTTCTTTACCATTCATTCATACAATTCTCGACTCAAAAAATCCCAAAAAACTGTCACTAGTAATTTGATCTCACTACCCTTCATCCACCAATAGTTTCTCATCTGTTCTTTATCATTCATTCATACAATTCTCGACTCAAATAATCCCAAAAAAACTGTTACTAGTAATTTGATCTCACTACACTTCATCCTCCAATAGTTTCTCAACTCTTCTTTACCATTCATTCATACAATTCTCGACTAAAAAATCTCAAATTTGTCACTAGTAATTTGATCTCACTACACTTCATCCTTCAATAGTTTCTCAACTGTTCTTTACCATTCATTCATACAATTCTCAACTCAAAAAATCCCAAAAAACTGTCACTAGTAATTTGATCTTACTACACTTCATCCTTCAATAGTTTCTCAACTGTTCTTTACCATTCATTCATACAATTCTCAACTCAAAAAATCCCAAAACTGTCACTAGTAATTTGATCTTACTACACTTCATCCTTCAATAGTTTCTCAACTGTTCTTTACCATTCATTCATACAATTCTCAACTCAAAAAATCCCAAAAAACTGTCACTAGTAATTTTATCTCACTACACTTCATCCTCCAATAGTTTCTCAACTGTTCTTTACCATTCATTCATACAATTCTCGACTCAAAAAATCCCAAAAAACTGTCACTAGTAATTTGATCTTACTACACTTCATCCTTCAATAGTTTCTCAACTGTTCTTTACCATTCATTCATACAATTCTCGACTCAAAAAATCCCAAAACTGTCACTAGTAATTTTTGTTTCACTACACTTCATCCTCTAATAGTTTCTCAACTGTTCTTTACCATTCATTCATACAATTCTCGTTTCAAATAATCCCAAAACAGCCACTAGTAATTTGATCTCACTACACTTCATCCTTCAATAGTTTCTCATCTGTTCTTTATCATTCATTCATACAATTCTCGACTCAAATAATCCCAAAAAAA
This sequence comes from Rhizoglyphus robini, assembly GCA_023373905.1. NCBI lineage: Eukaryota > Metazoa > Arthropoda > Arachnida > Sarcoptiformes > Acaridae > Rhizoglyphus > Rhizoglyphus robini. The sequence goes on from JAKIJQ010000204.1 coordinate 4,293, forward strand.
CTGTCACTAGTAATTTTATCTCACTACACTTCATCCTCCAATAGTTTCTCAACTGTTCTTTATCATTCATTCATACAATTCTCAACTCAAAAAATCCCAAAAAACTGTCACTAGTAATTTGATCTTACTACACTTCATCCTTCAATAGTTTCTCAACTGTTCTTTACCATTCATTCATACAATTCTCGACTCAAAAAATCCCAAAACTGTCACTAGTAATTTTTGTTTCACTACACTTCATCCTCTAATAGTTTCTCAACTGTTCTTTACCATTCATTCATACAATTCTCGACTAAAAAATCCCCAAAAAACTGTCACTAGTAATTTTATCTCACTACACTTCATCCTTCAATAGTTTCTCAACTGTTCTTTGCCATTCATTCATACAATTCTCGACTCAAAAAATCCCAAAAAACTGTTACTAGTAATTTTATCTCACTACACTTCATCCTCCAATAGTTTCTCAACTGTTCTTTACCATTCATTCATACAATTCTCGACTCAAAAATCCCAAAACTGTCACTAGTAATTTTTGTTTCACTACACTTCATCCTTCAATAGTTTCTCAACTGTTCTTTACCATTCATTCATACAATTCTCGGCTTAAAAAATCCCAAAACTGTCACTAGTAATTTTATCTCACTACACTTCATCCTCTAATAGTTTCTCAACTGTTCTTTACCATTCATTCATACAATTCTCGGCTTAAAAAATCCCAAAACTGTCACTAGTAATTTTATCTCACTACACTTCATCCTCTAATAGTTTCTCAACTGTTCTTTACCATTCATTCATACAATTCTCAACACAAAAAATCCCAAAAAACCGCTAGAAATTTTTGTTTCACTACACTTCATCCTTCAATAGTTTCTCAACTGTTCTTTGCCATTCATTCATACAATTCTCGACTCAAAAAATCCCAAAAAACTGTTACTAGTAATTTTATCTCACTACACTTCATCCTCCAATAGTTTCTCATCTGTTCTTTGCCATTCATTCATACAATTCTCGACTCAAAAAATCCCAAAAAACTGTCACTAGTAATTTTATCTCACTACACTTCATCCTCCAATAGTTTCTCAACTGTTCTTTACCATTCATTCATACAATTCTCGACTCAAAAATCCCAAAACTGTCACTAGTAATTTTTGTTTCACTACACTTCATCCTCCAATAGTTTCTCAACTGTTCTTTACCATTCATTCATACAATTCTCGACTCAAAAAATCCCAAAAAACTGTCACTAGTAATTTTTGTTTCACTACACTTCATCCTCTAATAGTTTCTCAACTGTTCTTTACCATTCATTTATACAATACCACCAACACTACCAACAAATCATTCTCGACTCAAAAAATCACAAAAATTACGAATATGTTTAGTTTGTCAACTCAAGCATTAAGTAGCCCGTCGCTAGATCACATTGATGATATTAAAATTATCTCAAAGCATACTGATGATGTATTGATATGTATCAGACAGGGACGAATACTGATAGGTTACAAGTATGTTCCATCGACGACAACATGGCGTCCTGTTTGGAATGAAACAAGTTTTTGATCAACCAGGTAACTATCCACTAGATCGTTATCCATGGCTAGTTGCAGATAAATTGATTCCAAATGAAACCATAGTACTATTGCGTCATCCTGATGGTATACGCTTTTATCAAATAGACTCAAACAAACCAGGATTAAAGCTGCTAAAAGAAGATATAAAATTTAATGGATTTTTCAGTGGAGACTTTTTGTGGGGCCACTTTTATCCCGATACAAACTATGTAGGAGTAATGACCCGTGATCTCAGTAGAAAGGCCAAATTTTATGCAACTACACTTGTCCCTAAGAAACCCCCACTATCTCTTTTAAAGATTAAAGTCACTGTTCCAGTATGGAGTTTGGATGGAATTGACTTTTTTGTAACCAAGTTACACCATAATGATGCAGACGTAATTGGACTTCGTAGTAATCAGGGATTAGAGTTTTACCAGTTTAATTCTGACTATTTGCTAGAACAGGTGACTAATACTTCGGTAATAGCTAAATCTCAACAAAATGCACAAGATTATGTATTTTTTGCTGACTTAACCCATCAAATATACCAGGATATTTTGCACTTAAATGACAGTGGTTTGTTTGTTTACAAGTACGATAGTAGTAAAAGAGATTACATATTCCTACATCAGCACACTAGGTTCACTCAAGCATATGGTTGGCTACCTCGTTATAGTGATTCCATTCGATTAACTGACCTCAACAGTGATGGTCGTGATGATTTACTCTTTACTGGATCACAAGGAATCGAAGCAATGAGCTTCGATTCTACTGCTAATAGCTGGAAAAAGATTGTTAAATTCTGAACAATTATCTGGTTCAGATCGTTATGCATCGATAGTTGGTGTTTTACCAGCAATGCCGCCTGTTATATTACAACCTTCATTATTTACACAGAATACGGAAGGTAAACTTCAATGGGCCAAAATAGTACCAGTTTCCGTTCCCTCCACTACTACTACTATCACTACTTCTACAACTACTGTTCCACCATCTACTAGATCTACATCAGCAAGTACTTCTTCCCATCCCCTTAGTAATAAAAATGTTTTAGTTCCTGAACAAATTATCCGTACAAACCTTCCAGAAAAGCCTCCCTTACGCTGGGCTGAACAATTGGACGAGAACTTTCTTAAGGAAGCAGTGCAACCAGCTAGTGGCCAAGTACTTTTCAACATACCTCTAATAGACATCTTTCCTTCAACTGGCTGGAGACTCAAGTTAGACATTTTCTATAACAGCCAAGTTGGAAAATCTGATTTGCTTGGTGTAGGATGGTCATTACCTCTGGCACAGGATTACATCTTTGTTGACCATCAAGGTAGCATTTACCCCGAAGATGCACGCTACTACTTGATGACACAAAACGGTCCACAGCGTTTGAAATTTATTGCAAATGAAAGTGGAGTACAGCGCTTTAAATTGGCTGAAGAACCTGAAGGAGTTGAAATGACAATTTCATATTACCAATCAGAACAGTTTTGGGTTATCGATGGTACTGCAGAACAAACTATTTATGGTAAAGCTAATCGTAGTTTGGCTAAAGATGCACTGCAATGGAGTTTGGGTTGGCAAAACTGGCGTGGCATTGGTCGTGATAAGGCCCAACAGCAGCCATTAATTTCTGCATGGTATTTAAACATGCGTCTTGATAAGAGCAACCAAAGAATTCTGTACTATCATTATGAAAAAGATAGTGCCACTGTAGCGGGTGGTAAAACATATGATGCAGCACTGCGGCTAAAATCCATTAGTGATGGCCTATACATGAGGCTTAATTTTGACTATTCCCTTAAAGAGAGTAGTGAATATAGCCCAATTGATCCTGTAGATAAAGAGGGCAACATTATCTTCCCGATACCACTTGAACAGTCTCATTACTTACAAGGCTATAGCATAACTACTGCCACCTATAGCCAAACACTCAAATTTGTCTATCAAGTAAACGATGATGGCAAACGATTGTTAACTGCTATACAACAGCAATTATTATCGTATACTGAGACAATACTGCAATTTAGTTATCAAACTTTATTGGACCAACAAGTTTTGAAAAGTTGTACATTACAATCACGAGAATTGACTGTAAATTTTAGTCATCAAACACTTACTCCACCTGCCCTTGAGCAAAGTAATCTTATACAAAGTTACCCAATTCGTGAAAAGGCTAAAATAGCACACGGATCAGATTATGCTGTTATGGCTTACCGAGATCTTAATCCAACAGTTGGAAAAGTGATCTTGCGAATCATGAATCGTGAAATGACCCAAACTGTTATAGATTGCTCAGTAAATTCAGCATTGTCATGTCCATCAGTTGAATCTGAAATAAAAGATTATATTGTACAAGCTTATCAAAATTCATTTATTGTGTCTGCAAAAAGTGATCAGAAACAAACACTATTCATTTATAATCGCAATGAGCAAACTTGGGATAGAGAACCTACTACTTTCGGATTTGGTAAAAAAGCTTTAATACACTTTAGTGAAACAGTGATTGCTGCAACTGAGCTTGATGGGCTTAAAATTATGTTATATAAACGATGGGATTCTCAGTCCGATTGGAAAAAGAAACAGTTTACTTTGCCTCGGCCGATTACTGCACTTGCTTTACATAATAGATTAATTGTTGTGTTTGCTGATGATCAATTGTGGCTATTTTACCCTGATTCCCAGTCTAATTGGCATAAACGATTATTAGAATCCAATTTAAACAGTATAAGTCGTGCTATTGCACTATTTGATATAGAGTCTGAATTAAGACAGCAAATTGTACAAGCATTAAATCAAAATTGTCTTCAAATTTTCAACAATTTTATCTTATTTAATACTTTACAGGAAAGTGATGACAAACTTTCTTCTCATACGCATCTATTTATGCTAGATTCACAATATAATACTGCTTACAAACAATCATTTGTGACAGAGCGGGAACGCATTACGGATCTGACATACGAACACAAACATGATGGAAGTATTTTCAAGATTGTCTATGTCAAAGAGGAAGGATATTTCAAAGCAAAAATTAAATCAATTTCAGGAAAGATTATTGAGGATATAATTACTCATAATAAAGTTACTGACTGGAAAATTAAAGAAAAAATTAGAAGTGGACATCATAAAGCAGTAGAAATTACGATTGAGCACTTTAATCAGGCACAAGGATGGAGAGATTTTTTTCAAAAAAGCATATTCATTAATTGGAGTAAATATACTGCTCAAATTAGTCAACAAGGTGCCTATGTTGGTAATGACACGTTGCTACGTATTACCGGCACTGGATGGGAAAAAGTGTCAGTACCTTCCGTTCAGAAAACTCCCCTAGGAAAGTACTTTGTGTTAGAATCAGCAAATGATGAGAAATCGCTTTTCAATCTATTTAAACAAGACAGCGATCAAAACAAACATGGCCCAGCGTTGAAAACACTGCAATTACATGCACCGGGCCAAATGATTAACCAATATCCAGCCTATATAGCCTACCATACAGAACTAAACGTAGTTAAAGTATTAACTTTTAATGATGAGCAGACACTAGGTCAGATTTATGAATTTACCAATGAACAATTACTACCAGGAAGTGATATGCAGAATTTGATCACAGTAGCCAACGCTACTTCGAATACACTTGAACATGCTGAACCACAGGAATTTCGAGTGCGTGCTGTATCCACTTTGTTACCACCAAAGGCACAAACTTTTGTAAACCAAATGTCTCTGATTTCTAGTGATACACAGAGGTCAACAGCATATGAACATTCTTTTAGTGCAAATCAAGGCGCTTTGACATATTCTGAAACTGTAACCATAATTCCGGGGAATAACAAGCACGCATATGGTTGGCATGAGTCCACGAGAACTTATCTTAGGGGTAATGTTACCAAAACTGATCGTTGGTTTAATTCTGATGGTAGACAGGTTTTAGATGGGCCACCTGAAAAAGTAGAAGAAGAATCTTCTGAAAAATCAGCTGCTAATGCAACTAACCCCACACCTAATTCAATGTTGTTATTTGATCGTAGTAATAAATGGCTGATTAGTGATTTTTCGCCATATAGTTTGGCTGATGAAATGGTTGCCTACTATGGTTTTGAATCATATGAAAATAACCAAATTGGTGATCCAGGTGATAAAACCACAAAAACTTGGCACACCAACAAAGCCCAAATTGTTAAAGGCAATTTTGCTTTTACGGGTGAACATTACTTACAACTTAATAGTAGAACCTCAGAACTTACTAAAAAGCATTCAGCTTTTATTGAAGGGATTTTTCAACCACGTGACCAAGAAATTAGTTATCTAGCTGCTTGTTGGATTCGTTGCAGTGCAACGCCAATGTTAAACACTGCAGTACCTTACCTCAAAGCTATTATAAATACTAGTAATGGAGAAAAGGTCATAAGTCTACAAGGGCAAGTTAAGCATCAATTGGGCGATTGGTCTTATCTTGAGCTACCACTTAATTTTCAAGTATTAAAACAGATTTATCAAGATTATCTTGATTATAATGCAACCATAGCAAGAAACAGTGTGCTAACATCGCCTGAGGATACAACCTTTCAGATTGTTTTACGAGTAGAAGCTCCTACTGGCGAGATAGTAGACCTTGATCATATTCGTTTCTCACCTATAACCCACGATTTTCAAGCTGCCATATACCATCCAGTAATTGGACAACCAATCGCAATTGCTCAGGCCAATGGTTTAGTCACTAGAACCATTTATAATCGGTTACAACAAGAAATTGCCTGTACAGACGAAGAAGGTCAATTGCAAGAGTTTTCTTCATCTAGTAGAACGGGTAAACTAGTACCCACCCCACAAAGAAGCACAATTGATTCTAAACCTAATGTTATTACATTTGAGCCAGAATATGGGTTTTATGAAAATTTTGATAACAATTCCTGGCATAGCCGCTGGAAGATAGATAATCCAACTGCTTGGAATGTTGCACCAGGCCAATTGTGGCATAAACAGTCAGGAAGGCACAGAATTGAGGCAAGGGAACATTTATTTGATAGTTCGAGTGCTGCAATTAGATGCTACTTTGCCTTGCAGAACTCACAATCTGCTTTGTCATTAGATTGGCAACAAATTGGAAGTTTAAAGTTTACTAGGCAATTTGATAATTCCACGAATTTAGTCTTACCAGATGGTCGATCTATTACTACATTGCCATCAGCAGGTGAATTGATAGTTATGCTTGAACAAAATTACTTATGGCTGTGGTTGGATGGCGTATTATTGGTGGATCAAGCTTTTCCAATAGCTAGAAATTTCACTGCTGATTCACTGACTCCATGGTCATCGTTTGCACTTGAATCAAACGATAAAGTTTTACTCGAAGATTGTCTTGTAATGAATCGTCCTCAGGTGACTGTAAAATATTACAATGCATTTGGCGACAAGACTCAGGTGATTCAGTTAGTAGATGCTCAAACTGCTCAAGTAAATGAAATAATATATGATGAGTTGGGGCGTGAAGCCATCACTACCAAAACAATACGTGTAAAACGTAATGCAGGTCAGTCACTTCTAACTTACCGACCAGACTTTGTTAGCAATAAAAATCCCGTTCATCCACAATCAGTCTGGCGCACAGGTGTCCTGCAAGGCGAAGTTGATCGGCAAAATCCTGCAGATCAAGGAGTACCTTATAAGCGAACTGATTATGAACCCAATCCATTGAACCAAGAAAAAGGCTTAGATTTGCCTGGTCCAGATTTTTCAGTTACTGGACCTTATGCAATCAAAATAAGTCAACATTCTGATGTAGCTTTTGTTAATAATCTATTTCCGAAGATTCAAGGCTACCGTCAAAAAGTGGAGCATACTCCAAATGGTAGCTTGAGGATTGCAGTTTTTGACAAAAGTAATAATCAGGTAGCTAAATATGTACGCGTTCCAAGCTATAACCATTTATTGAGTACCTATGAATATGATACAGATAATCGTTTAATAAAAATCTTACCACCGCTATATCATGAACATGTAGATACTGCAAGTAGGTTGACAGCTTGGCAATTTGGTGAAGAGCATTTGTCTCCGGAAGAAAAACACTGGCAAAAAGCGTTGGCAACTCGTTTTACTTACGATAGTTATGGTCATTTAATACGCAAAATTACGCCTGACAGTGGCACAACAGAATTTCTGTATAATGCTGCTGGTCAAAAGCGTTTTATGGTGTTTTTAAACGCGAACAATCAAACTCAAAATATAGTTTATTTTAGCTACGATAGCAATAACCAGTTAATTAGCACTGGTCATATAAATCGTTCATTATCCCTGTCAGTTTTACGTCAACATTTTGAAAGTAAATATTTACCTTATGCAGAAGAATTCCAGAAATTTGACTATTCAGATGATCATATTGATCCCACATTACGTGGACGTATTAGGCAGTACATTACCCGTAATGATGATGACGAAGTAATAGTTGAAAAGTTGAGCTTTGATGCTCAGCAACAAGTGAGGTCCAAAAAAGCTATATTAGAACAACAAGCTGATGACTCTGATACACTAACTAACATTGAAAAAGAATATTCACATGGTAGGCTGCAGAAGTTGATATATCCCATAACTGTTAATGGTCAACCATTGCATTTAGTGCACACCTATAATCGTTTAGGCCAATTGACTGGGCTTGGCACTTCTAATGACCCAACAAAGCATTATGTTAGCTTTACCTATCATGCCACTGGTGAATTGGCTAGTGAGCATTATCAGCCTGACACAGCCAATAGCTTTATGCGTAACTATACGTACAATTCACCGGGATTCCTTCAAGGGATATCGGACCCTTTTCTGACTGAAACAATTGCCTATACTGATGCGGGCTATGGCCAAGCTGGCTTTGGCGATGGAATGGTTATGCAGGCGACTTTTAATGCCACTTGGCCAGTGAATGCCGATGGAAGATGGTTTCAAGTACGAGAAAATGATTTAGGTGGCAACTATTCGGCAGTATGCGTTAAGGCCTTAAAACGTACTGGTTATCTAAGTAATAGTGGACAGCCAATTAAGTTATATATTCGTAATGCAGAAACTGTTTTGCCATTGGTTTGCGGTGGAGAAACTGGTCGTCAAATGGCTAAACTATTAGCTCAAAGGCAGACACCAAGTTATTATGGTCACCGTTATGCTTATGGTAATCATCAAGAATTGGTCAAAGCTAAATATTTTAGCAAAGACCCTAATATTGAGCCATTACAGCCAGGCACATTTGCTAAAAAGATTCTAGGTTTGACTAAGCAGCAATCTCAGCACATTTGGCAACTGCTAACTAAGGCTGGTTACATAATTTCGGATCAACAACGAAATGATCCAGCGACTGCAGTTGGTAAACGTGGCGAGTCATTCTTTCGTCACACAGATTTGCATGATGATCTTGCAGCTTTGAATGCCAACTATACACTTTATGTTGTGCCAATTGAACGGCTAATTACATCTGCAATTAGTAAGCAAAAAACATTATCACTAGCTGATTTTGAGTCGGCTTTTCTACATTGGCAAGACCTTGATCTAACATCTTCTCTTCTTATTTATAATTGGCAGAAAGGAATAGCAAACAAGATTGGTCAAATGCTACTTGATAGAGGTTACTTGCCTACACAAACTGCAGATTTTGCTAACGCCTTGGATAGGAATTTCACTTCTATTTTACATCAATATTCTGCTTTTATACCAGAGATTGTTCGAGTATTATCACATCATTTTGCAAATGAACTAGGTGAAACTGCTTTTGATGTCGAATCTTACAAAATTGATGCAAATGGTAATCATCAACTTTTTAATACAGGCTTTGATCGTTTTGAGCTTTCTTACCGTAATGCTACTAATCAGATTCAGAGTGTCAAGTTGAATTGGCCAATTGAGCTAAGCGCTCCAGATGGAGAAAAAGTTTTCGCTATGAAACACAATGAGCAAGGAAATGTGATTCAAGCTCTACATAGAGGAGTCAAACATATTGAGTACCATCCAGTTTCTCAACGTACTACACGCATTCAGCTAACTGATGGTCGAAGTTTGCGTTTTTACTACGATGCTCAAGGCGAGAGAGTTTTGAAAAGGGTATTTGATGCTAAAGGTAAAATCAGTCATGAAATTCACTACCTACGTGACGAGCAAGGCAGAGTTCTTATGGATAGGCAAACTGAATATTTAGATGGTGCAACCTAAAAAGACAATTACAGCTTACTTTTATGGTCCTAGGGGTCTAATAGGATTTTTCCGAAATAATGTTTTGTATAGCGTCACTACTGATCACAGTGGTTCAGTGCGATTAGTGATTCAGGGCGGCAGAGTAGTAGCAGCCTATGATTATCTACCATATGGTGGGCTTATGCGTTCTTATGGCAATGACCCAGACGGGCACATTACGTATCGCTTTACAGGCCAAGAATGGGATGAAGAGACTGGTCTCTATAATTATCATGCCCGACTGTATGATCCTAGTATTGGCCGCTTCTACCAGCCCGATCCTAAAGCACAATATTTTAGTCCATATAAATATGCTGGCAATTCACCCATTTCTGCTGTAGATCCTGATGGTGAATTTGTTTTTCTATTAGCGTGTTTAGTACTAGGTGTTGTTGGCGCTTACTTAGGTGGAGCAGCAGCCAATGACAATTGGAATCCAGTGGAGTGGGATTATAGCAAAGCTAGCACATGGCTTGGAATAGTAGGGGGAGGAATTGCTGGTGGCTTAGCGCCAATTGGAGCTGCAGCTTCAATTGGGGCAATAGGAGTAATACCAACTGTTACACTGGGGGCTAGCGCTGCTTATTTATCAGCTGCTGCTGCAAACAAAAATTGGGATCCCTCCAAGTGGAAGTGGGACCGACCAGGCACCTGGAATGCTTTATTTCAGGGCGGTGCCGCTGGTTCTGGTATTGCTGGTGGAGTAGCCATTGCACACAAATTTGCAAATAGCGCTCTGATTAGCAACCTTGCGACTAGAATAGCTTCAGTACGCCATCTTGCCACAATAGTAAGAACTGCAAACATTGCTCAACGCACTTTAAAGGGCATATTCTTGACTGTGAGTTATGGAAGCGGTATTGGTTTAGCATATTATAAGGCTGGCGCTGCTAATAAAGGAAATTTTGCTTTTTGGCAGTGGGACTTTACAAATCCAGAGACCTGGTCTGGCTTAGTGGATGGATTTGATGTTGGAATGGGATGGCCACAGAATATCTTGGAAATGGGCCGTGGTGTGGGCAAATTACTGAAAAATCCTAAAAAACATTTATTTTCAGGTCAAAATTTCTTTAAACTGAAAACTATTTTAAAGGATCCTAAACATCCACTATTCAAGGCAACTACTAGTGTAGTGATGGCCTACTTCATGGGCAGTTCAGCTAATGGCGATTTTGATATTACTAAATGGAAATTGGATACGTTTTCAACCTACGAGGGAGTGATAAATGGACTGTTTTTCGGTAAAGACATTACTAAGACTATGAGATATATACGAGGCTCTAAAGTTAAACAGCCATCGAATGCAGTGGCGCATGTTGCTAAAAATAAAAGAATTAATTGGCCAAGAGAGGTTAGCCGTATGCTCAACAGTATCCAAATGTCTCGGATAGGAGGAAAGTATCAAAATTTAGTGGAACAAGCATTTGCAGGAATTGCAAAATCTTGGTTGTCTAGGCTAAGGGACAAGTCGCCTTTAATCAGTAGTCAGGTTGACAGCTTTTTAAAAGGAGGTTTAGAAAAATTTAAAAGTGGAGACAATCGTCCGCCACCAGAGTTACAACGACTGATGTTGGAGGAAGCCAAAGTAAAAGCGTCAAAAGATTCAGAGTTAATCAAGTGGAAAGCGGAAAGTGATGAAGTATTAAGAAAGCAACAGGAAGTGTTTCCCGAAAAGATGGAAGATGTCTCGTTCCTTAATTGTAAAGGTGCCAAGCGTAGAAAACGTGGTCAACAAGTTAGTTGTGTATTATCCGTAATTGGTTACGATCCCAATCATGACAGTTCTAGTTCAACAAAGAGATTCAAAAATAATCCAATCGTGTTTGCGTATTATAAAGCGATTAGTACTAAATCGACTACTGATCTAGCTATAAAAAATGGAGTTGCACTACAAAATGGTGAAATATACAAATTTGATCTTACGAAATCTGAAAGCGAAGGATATCATTTAACACCAAAAGAAAAAGTTAATGATGCCATCGTTGACCAAAATGCAATAGATACAAATACAGTTTCATCTTCAGACTTCATTCAGGGCTACTGGTTAGGAACCTCAAAGGGCGGCGATTTGAATGATTCGAAAGCAAAAATAACAATAGACCCATTTTCTAGTAAAGCAAAGTATATTTTTACAGCTGAGCTTCAGGGTTGTTCAATTGGTATCAAATATAATCATGATACCAAAAAGATGGAAGTTTACCATTATAATCGTCCTGGTTTACAAGAGATCTATATTAATGATTTCAAAGGGAGTAGGATAGTGGAAGGAAAAAATAAATATATAAACCAATGGGGCAACAATATTGAAGTACAAATAAAAAATATTGATGGAAGTGTAGAAAAATTTGATTTAGGAGAGAATCATGTTATCGTTGATGTCAATAATAATCCTATTCCAGCAGATAATGGTGCTATCGTTATTGATAAAGATCTTTATATAAGAAGTACAGACAATGTTCCTAGAAAAATAGAAAATATAAAAATTGATATTCGTGATATGCCAATGAAAGATGTAATCAAGAAAAATCAAGAAAAACTTTCAAATGAACGAGAATTTGCTGAAAAGTATGACACTGTTGTCAAATGGGAAGATTATTTACAATTACCAGAAAACTTCCCGTACCCGTTGCTTCAACGATACGAGAAGCTTCCAGCCACTTATTCAACACCATTTTTGTTCAGGGGCAGCAATAATCAATGGCATTTTGTAGCTCAAAGAATTACTTATCCTTTTTTGAAAGGCGGCAGTGAAGAGAGTGCTAGACAGGTAAAAGAGGGATTTAAACTAGAAAAGGGTGGTTTTGTTGTTATGACAATTCCATTCACCAAACGTACTTTGGCTCGAGATTCAACCAGTAGCTCAAGCCGAACAATAAGGTCAGTAAAATACGTTGAAAGCGACACAAATGAATCGACAGTAAAAATAGAAAATAAAAGAGTTACAGAGTTCACTCCTTCGTTGACAGATCAATCACAATTTTTCCCAATCAACAACAAAAAATTCATAGCCCAACAGTACTAGAAATGGGAGATCAGTGGTTGAAGAGTGCGGATATGAATGGCCTACTTACCTGGGCCACCTTATTGGCTCGAAAATGGACAGGATATCACCCAAAAGCCTTCAAAGCACCGTCCTATGATATAGCAATAGATAGCAAAGGAATAGACATAAAGTCTAGCATACGATCATATGAATTAGTGAACGCATTTGTTGATCTGGTACAAGAACAGGCTAAAGTCTGTGGAATGAAGGAGAATATCTTTGAAAATTTTACGTTATACACTGAAACTTTACAAATAGTCCGTAAAAAGTTTGCTAATAGGGAAATGGATACTATTATACGAACCTTGTTTGAGCTAGTTAAGCAAAACATTAAAAACTCAACATCCTCACCCGAACAGACCAATCAATTTTTGGCTAGAGTAAAGGATGAACTACCTAAGCTTGAGCAACAGATCCTGCAACAAGGAGCCGTACTGGAATCACAATTAACAGAAGTGTTGTCGAACACAACGTCAAATGCAGATTTCAATCGTTTGAAACGAGAAATCTGTACGAGTATGCAACCGATAAATCAGACTGGTGATACTATTGACTATTATTCAAATGATACACTTGTACATGAAAAGCCACATAAAATGGTGTGCTAGTTTGTAGTAAAAATTAGAAATCATCACTTTAAGATGAAGTTAAAGTGGCAATAAAATGTAAAAAAAACTGGTAATTGATAGGATAGCTATAGCTATAGCTATAGCACATTACTGTAACGCTACACCAGCAACAGAATTTACGATAAAGATCTGTTTATAATCAATAAGATCTACATTCTCAAATTTTTCAAAAGTTTAAAAAACATTATCCCTCACAGTGAGATATATTTCTCACATGCATTACACCAAATACATAAATACAAATATGAATTAGAACACAAATAGACAGAAAAAAACTTACCACATAAAGAAGAATTGGTTCATCTAAAAAAACAGTAGCACATGTTCTCGAAATTATTGCTGCCACCTTTATTTGCCACTCATCCCATCCAATCGGTAAGTAATTTTGTGATTTTCAACCAAACCTAATATCATTATTTCTTTTATTAGTTCTGCTTTCGACTGCTGCTGCTCCATCTCTCTTTCTAGAAATCAAACGACCAGACCGAGTGTGGTGGCACTATTCATGTCGATTTTTACGGGACCACAAGCGTAATTAACCACTTAATCGAGTTTTTCATTCAAATTAACAATCAAATTCATTTCCTACAGATTGTCATTCTGTTTATATAGCGATTAAAAATCGTTTGCGGAAAATACACTTTCTTCATTTGACCAGTGGTCAAATTAATGTTGATTGAATTTATTTGGCCTATAAATGAACAAATGCTATGAAAATTTATACCAATTTTAATCTTTCTTCTATTTTGAAATAAAAGTTTACATTTGAAAAAATAAATAAAATGAAATACAAATTTCTTTTTTAAAATAAAAACAAAATTGATATAAAATTTCAGCACTGGTTATACTTGGTTTGATATGGCTAAGATCGATGACATACGAGAGTCAGTGGCAATATTTGACAAGACAAGCCAGTACAGAGTAATTCATGTTATAAATATGAAGATTGCAATAAGTGGAATTTTGTTTGCTTCCATTGTGTTCTGCAAAATGGTGTGCATTTGTGGCGGCGAACGATAGGTGAACATTGCGACAAGTTTCATAATTCTGTTTTGTTCTAAGGTTCTTCAAAAACTCGAGTTTTTAGAAAGACAATTCTACAAAGAAAATAAAATTAATAAAAGCTATTTCAATAATACTCAATTAGCATTATTTACTCCACTTACCCGGAAACCAGACCTCCGGGTCATTTAGAGTGATAAATGAAAATTTCCGTTCGCTGAAATGTTTTGTAGGTTGAATTAGGTAAGTAAATGGTGTGTGTTTTTGTGGTGTTTTTTAGATTAGCCGATATTTTATTATGCGATGAATTTTTTCATTCTATTGCTATTGTTGGTGTACTTGTTCGTGTTGTATTTGTGAAGTATGACAGGCTGCATGGGCTTTATCGTATATTGCTGAATAAAGTATGCTTTAAATCATTGGAATTGATAGGTTAACAATTTATCTAACATTTTTTTCTTTCTTGTTTTTTACTGAATTAATTATTAATTAATAAAATTAACATTTTATATACCATTGGCTTTCTTGCTCCATAACTCCCTGTGGGACACCCAGGCCCCAAGTGAATACGTAACGTCTTTTACTATTATACTCATGCCCACCATCAGAATATAAATATTCATTCCAATGGGTATTTCTTATTGTAAAATATTCACCATTATTACAGGGTGTGATTTCCCAATAACCCTCAATGACTTCATGTTCCGGTATCCAGGTGAATACATGGCGTCTTATATCCTTAGTATAAGTTCCCTTTGCAGCATACAAATATTCATTTCGATGGGTATTTCGAATTGAGAAACTTTTAGCACTATCATACGCCTTAAATTGCCAATCTCCTTCTAAAACCTCATTTCCCTCTATCCAAGTAAATACGTAGCGTCTTTTGGAATCATGAGTCGCACTAGGAGAATACAAATATTCCCACCGTTTTCTATTACGTATAGTACAACTATTGCCATTCCAAATTAAGCCTCTAACAGAGCTGGGTAAACTATTTTTTAGTGCTGTGAATTTGTCTTTATAATCCTGTTTAATGCTAGGATAGTTAGTCTGTTCCATCGCTTCTTTAATTTTATACGCAAACAAAATTAATTGATTACTGTCCAAGTGATTATTGTTTTTCATCTTTTCAAATACTGACGAGAAGCCTATAATTTGTTGTTCGATGTAAGGTAGGGAATCTCGAATGAATTTTATTACATTTTCTATATTGTCTAAAGAATTTGCATAAGATTTTACAATAAGGTCGGGTAAGTTGACTTTGAAAACTTCATTTTGTTTTTTACTAAAATCTTTGATTTGTTCAATATCAATATTTTTGCGTATTCTATCTGCCCATACATCGATGACGTTATTGGCATATGGTAATAAGTTATTTTTTAAACTCTCTAACCTTGATTTTGCATTTTGTTTAACTTCAAAATTATTCTTTTTATCTATAAGGAGTTGAACCATAAACAGTAACTTAAGCACATAAGGACTACCTAAATGTTGTTTAGCGCTCATTTCTTTAAACACTTCTTCATAACCATCAACTCGATGAAGTAGCCAAGGCAATCTTTCTATGAAGCTCACTATATTATCCATATTATCTAAGCTATAAGCCTTCTCGATGATTTTATCTATTAAGCGGTAATTATCAAATTGAATTTCAGCACCAATTAATTCTTTAAATTTTTCTATAGCTTTATCAATGTTTCCATTTTGGATTTCGTATGCACACACCCTCGGTCCATCACCTTTGATTATTTCAATATACCGATTTGCTTTGTTCTGCAAAGTTTGTAAATCTGTTTTAAAAGTATCTATTTTCTGTTGATTTTCCTGTGAAAGAAATCTTATTTTGTCATTAAGTAACCTATTAGACTTTTCCTTGTACTCTTCAAACTTGATTTTCCATTTAGTAGCTTCATCTAAATTAACACTATTTTGAGTTGCCTTTGTCAATCTATTCTTTAAATGATTATAACCGCACAATATTAATTGAATTAACTCATCACACGTATCTGAGTTAGAATTGACTTCACAATTGCTATTGCCAGCTTGATTAGTTCCATTTAATGTAACTAGTAGTTCATTTTTAAAATTAACTAGTACAGCATGTTCTACTTCACATGTCGATGATGAATCTAAAGGAAGAGACCTGACTGAACGCGTTAACGTAGTCTGATTAGAAAAATTGTCTAGTGATTTATTGTAATCCTGATTTACACTAAACATTTGTGCAAGTTCATGTAGATCAGTGTTAATCAAATCAAATTGACGTAAAATTTCTAGGCGCAATTCTTCTCTTTGCAAAAGCCAATTATCAAGCTCAGAAATAGCAGTAAAATTTATTGGAGCTACTTTATCATCTGATGCATAAATATTGGCAAATGCCCTTTCTCCAATAGAACTATTTTGAAATAATACAGAATCTGCTTCTACATTGCGATCATATGACTTTGGATGAAAAATATTAGTAGCATTTATTGGAAGCTTGACTATCTTATCATAAATTCCATAACTATCGATTCTTTCCTCAAAAGATGCATTTTGAGGCTTTTCGAATTTGTCCAATGCGGAGCTAATTTTTGTTATTGAAATTACCTTCATTCAAGTTCAAAGGAGTTGTATTCAACAAAGAAAATGTTTGATTAATGTCTAACATTCTAGAAAGCCCATCAGTCAATTTGCCTTCTAATATAAAATTCACTCGTGTCGTGTTATTCGATGCCTGAGTGGCTATCGCTAGCACAACTAATCCAAATGTCATCAGTAGCATCATAAACATTTGAATTGACGATCTATTACTAAAAAATTCAATGTGACAAAAATCTTTAAGTAAAAATATAGTAATAGAGGAAATATAGGAAATTAATGTTTAAATATTGAAAAGTAAAAGCTAATATTTTTGCTAATGGATGTACTAAATTGTGTCTGTGTGTACGCGGTGTGTGGGTGTGGGTGTGGGTGTGGGTGTATATGTGTATGTGTATGTTTTCAAATTCTAATGCAAACAATTTTTTTAATTTTTAATTTTTATGTTGGAACAGTGTGGTGATAGTAATTTAATATTAATGTAATGGAAAATTCAATTAATTTCAATTAAAGTCTGGTGAAGTGATGCACAATGAGAAAAACATTTTTTCTAAATTAAATTGCTCCTACAAGAAAAATTAAAAGTTTTGTTTTTTGTTAACATTTCCATTTAGGTTCATTCACAATCAATCAACATTGCAAAAATTAATTAGCAATTTCATCATTCATCATTCTCAAGACGCAACCACCATTGCTGGTGGACTTGACCGAGCCCTGATTACAGGTCAAGTTTCTTTGCTTTCGCGTAGCGTAGGGCGAATGCAAAGAATTAGCAATTTTACTATTTTATTTATAAACACAGACTGAGTTTAGATTCGAAGAAAACGTACCGATTTGGGTTCATTGATCCGATTGTCCCTTGTTTATTTTTGTGAACTAAATATTAAATAAATGTTAATTTAGGGATTGTAGTTTGTTTTAGTAATTACACAATGCACCGAAGAGGTGTAACCGTCAGTCTGGTGACCAAACACCGGTCACACGCGCTCCAAACAATCACTGTGACTGACCAATTGGTGTTACGCACAACAAATGCAAATAAAAAACGGCACAATTAATTGTTTGATGTGATTGCTGAAAAAAAACAAAGTCAACTGAGAACCGACTGCGGGCTCACAGACACAAAACAACACTTGGAGCATTGAGCAGTATTTGAACATGTTTGAACTGTAGTGTCATACGCTCTTGGAACAGACACACGAACTTATGGCTCAACCAGTACCGCTACTGTTAGTATCGATCGATTTGGGGTGCTTTTCGCAATAGTCTATATATCTGTGGGGTTTTCTATTGGCGAACACATGCACATGTTCAAGGTCAAGATCACCCTAATGCGGATTTTTTTAAAAGAGTTTTATGATTTTGTCTATTTCTGTATTACCACTGGAATACTATATAGTGATCCATTTGGTAATAATTCACATTTGCATTATTATTGAGTTTCCACACAATTGTCTGAGTTTTTTTTGTTTCAATCAAATTAGAGTAATTTTGTTTCTAAATTTTTTCTCGCAACCAAACTTGTTTGTTTGCCTAATTTTAGGGTCATTGAACTTTATTGTTAATCAATATTTGATTACGATGGTTTGGTAGTCTCTTTAAGACGAGAACAGACAGTCTCAAACATACAGACTCGAGTTGTGTGTGAGTCTGTTGCTATATAGATAAGTTTGATTCATTTTCGCTATAAAACGAAAAGTCATCATTTTGAGCCAGCGAGATTCTAGATTTTAATCTATAGGATTTTTTCTTGTTTTTTCAGATGAAAGATTTATTTTGAAAATATAAATTTAACTTTAAATATAAAATCATTTTTGCATGTTTCTTAAACTTTACTACTAAACGAATTTATGAATTCTAGTTCTAGTTTTCTAGTTTTGATCAATTGGAAAAACGAGTTTGCGTTCTGAATTGATACACAAATTTGACAATTGACCTCAAAATATTGAACGCAAAAATAAAAGTACATCAAATTTAGAGCACACAAGATTTAATTATCCAAAGGCCACAGCATTAATTCCAAGAAATGATTGCTAAATCTGTATTAATCCCTAATCTTGCCAATACGGACTGCCGACTTAGCATCAGCGCCCTGTAGCGGCAGTTTTAGAACTAAAATCTGAACGGGAGTCGAATGCACTGTCAAAGGTACAAAACGGGAGAAATTTTGACAATTTTGGCATATTCTCTTAAATCTCATCGCGAGTAACCATTATTGTTACATATTTCGATGACCCAATGCTATTCCAATAACATACCCGTTTTTCACCATGATTGTCACTTAAACGGAAGAGTATATACTCAAAAATGTAAAAAACGCGCCTTTGACAATGCATTTGACTCCCGTTTTGGCTTTTAATTCGTAATTTTGCCGCCGCACCAAATCTGCTTGCAAGTGGCGCTGCTGTCGGCGCAGTTTTCGAGGTCGGCAGTCCGTATTAACTGTGTGTACCTGTTGCTGAGTATGTATACTTACAGCTGCTGCTCTTAGCCTGTTTAGTAATCAACATATTGTTTGATTAAGACCAATTGAAAATAAGTCAAATCAAGTTTGTTAGTGATATACTCGTATGTGTTTTTAATGCTCAAAGTATATTTAGATTGCAATTGCTCAATAAAAGAGATTTTATTGATACAATCACTGATTTCTTACTAAAACGGATTTGAACACAATTAAAAGTCACTCAAGGTGCATTTGTTTTGCACAGATACACAAACGTGTGTGTGTGTGCCATGGACAGTAGATCTCACTTTCATCAAGATATTTGTCAAACAATAATGGAGATTGTGCCCAAAAAGCTGGTCTTATGATCGATTTTAATCTACGTACTCAGACATTTAGACATTGACTTTAGTCTTTATATCAGATTGTACATTTTGGTATAAAACATGAGCCAAATACACAACTTTGGTTAACTTGTCTTTCTGTAAACGAAATTCTGTTCAATTTTTTTCAAATCCAATTTTGAAATAACTATTATTAATACAAAAATACAAAACCAAATTTCGAAGTAACAGTTTGTTAATTCGAAAAATTCAGATTTTTTGGTTCGTGAAACAAGTTGTTTGATCAAGTTTTTATTTTTTGCATATTTTTGTTTTGTAACAGGACATGCAAATTTGCTGTTCCAGATAAATTTGGCCTAATTTGGTTGATCATCATTTGACGACCTTTGGTGATCACGACCAAAGTGATCTTTTACGAGAATTCAACATCGTCATCAAATTGGTAGGTTTTTGCATTTGAAATTGAGTTTTTTACTTAAATACTTTAATTATTAGACAGAATTTAGTTAGCCAAAAAATCTTAATCGTGAAGACTTTCATTTTTGCTGTTTGTTTGGTCTAAATTGGTCGACAAGTTGATTCTTCTGCCAGATTTGGTGGTTAAAGGATCTTTTTCGAAAAATCCATGCATTTTAATCAATTGGTAGGTTTTTGTTTTGAACTTTACTTTTTAAATTAACAATTTAAATTTATTATTCAACAGAATTTTGTTCGACAATTTTGAGAAAGAAATTACCGCGAACCAAATCAACTATAAGTTTTGACAAGGACATCTTGGACTCGGGCAATCGAGAACTGATTCAAACTAGCAATAGACGCTAAAATCAGGTATTTTCTAAAAACCCAAATACATGTCGTAATTTAATTTTAAAAAATTAATTTTAATTAACAAACAGAAACCCCCTGATTTGTGCTTTAAAAGTTCAAAACTTCTTTAAGTCAAACCTTGAACCATCAAAGTCAACGGACGTTTTGAACCTGATTTTGATCAACTTTAAATTCAACCTTGAATACATCTGAATGTAAGAGAATCCGACTCTTTTTATTATTTTTCGTCATACTTTTAAATTATACACAAACTATTTATTTTACATTTTAATCAAATATATATCACTGGTACATTTTTCAAATTTTTCTACAATTTTCTAATAACAGATAAGCACATTACACAAAACACTCCTACTGATAGTTATTTATTTAACTACCAACAATGGCAAAGACAGAGGAAGACAACAGTTTTCGGCTCGACAGTCGGGCCAATCAAACAAACTTTGAGACTTTCAACTTTGATGATACTTTGAGGACTTTGAGACTGAGTATCAGGATCAGATTGTCAAGAAGCGTTCTAAACGTTTCCTTGGTCTTCTATTTGCGGCTGTAAGAGGCATTGCATCTGTGGTCAAACTTGGCATTAAAGCTTACAATACTGGTAAGGCAATCAAAAATACCATCGATGACATTAGGGGCAAAAACGACATTAAACACACCACAGATCAGGTTAGCCAGAATGACTATTTGTTGAATCAGAACAGCATTGCTATTAGTCGCAATTTTGATGCTATCAGACAAAACGGCGAAGCTATCAATCGAAACTATGAGGCGATCAAAGAGTTTGAGCACAATGTGAACAAGAATTTCGAGGTTTCAATGTTGCACTTTCAGGAGATTGAACACAAGTTGAATGAGATTCTGAGTACGATTGAGGGCGCAAAGGTTGAGATTATAGATCGTATTGAGCTGGTGAAGGCGGAAATATTGCAGAGTATCAAGGACTCTCGAACTGAGCCCATAATTTCTGCTTTGAATACTTTCTTTAATTATTTTATCAACGAGGCCAAGGCCATCAATGCACTGCCAATGCGTGAGCGTATTGCGAAACTCGAAATGCCGAGTGGCATTTTGACTTATCTACAGAATAGTCGTACCCCTCAGCCGGGTACTTTGTATTCGCTGCTGAATGATATCATCAATCAGCGTTTTGCTATTCCTGCGGATAAGGACGACAAAATCGCGATCATGATGTTGGAATTGTTGTGTTATGGCATGCAAGTGTACACTTTGATTATTTACTTTATACTGCAACAGTATGCAATTTTCACGGAGACTTACTATCACAAGTCTGATCTGGACAAGTACAACAAGTACTACTTGATGAGTTTGGACAGTTTCAAGGACTTTTCCAATACACTGATTGATAGTAACAATGGCTTTCTCGACAAGGTCACGGGTGTGTTGAATACGGTGAAGAATTTGGCTTTCATTCACACTGACCGAAAAGATGTGGAACAGTTTGCGAGTGAGGCGTTGGACAATTTCCATTCGATCAAGGTTGCTCTTAGTCAGATGGGCAAGAGTTTCGACTCTGAGGTGCCGAGCAAGTTGGAGACAAAGCTCAATTTTGGTACCTCCAAAATTCACACTCCAATCGATAAGTGGAAGAACGGTGTCACAGTGAGTTATGCAATCCAATTTCTCGGGAATGATACCAAAATTTCCTCAATGATCAGTGAGTGGTCCACAGGCTACACAATTGATGATTATGCTAATCCAATTGTTAAGATGCCACTTGATCCAACTGGTCGAGCGCGTGTGATTTTCCGTAAATTTGACAGTGAAAAGCCACTGATTGTTGGTATTGTACGAGATGACAGTGTTCAAGAGTATCGAGACGTCAATCGTGAACTTTACAATGCTGCATTGCAGCCAAATGAGAATGTTGCACTGAAGGAGATTGCGGTGTATCTTGAGCACGGTGCCAATGTGAATGCAGTGTTTGAGAATGACAAGCGTGCAATACATATTGCCGCTGAGAACGATAGTTGGGATGTTGCCCTAGCGCTCATTCGTAATGGTTCGCATGTTGATGTGCAGGATGGTGATAGACATTCGCCACTTTACATTGCCAGCGAAACAGGTTACGAAACGTTTGTGCAGAATTTGATTCAAAACTCAGCGAATGTTAACATCAAAACCAACAAAGAGCATCTCGAGTTGACGCCACTGCATACTGCGGCCTTTAAGGGTCAAAAGAACATTGTCAAATTGCTGCTGCAAAGCAAGTCCATTCAGGTGGATGCAAAGTCAGTCCAGGGACATACTCCGCTCCACTTTGCTGCTTCATTTAATAATGTTGACATTGTCGCTGCGTTGATTGCAGACAATCGTACAGTGATTGATGCCAAGTCAACGGGCCTGTTGATGACTCCACTGCACTTGGCATCGATTAACAATTGTGATAAAGTTGTGCAAACACTGCTCAATAGTAGCATAGTGGATGTTAATGCAAAGGCATTCGATAATGTGACTCCGTTGCATTTTGCATCCGCTTATGGCAGTAAAGAGGTCGTTTCCGCATTGCTTCTCAAAAGGGGCAAACATTGAGGCTCAAACCGTGAACGGTTCCACGGTTGTTCATTATGCGGCTTTCAATGGAAACGAAGACATTGTCTCGAGTCTTGCCACGAATCACGAATCAATTGTAAACACTCAAAATGACCAAGAGATAACACCGCTCTATGTTGCGTTCCAGTACAACAATGTCAAAGCAGCCTCTAAACTGCTAGAGAAATGTGCTCATTTGAATCTTCGTCTATCGGGTCACAAAACAATGTTGCACTTGGCAGCGAGTAGAGGCGATGTAGATGCGGTCACAAATTTAGTTGCACACAAAATTCCTGTTAGTTCGCTTGATGATCGCAGTAGACAACCACTTTACTATGCAGTTGTGAATGGTCATGTTCAGGTTGCTAATCAACTGATTGTGCAGCATAGTGCTAGTCCAGATGTGAAAGATGTCGATGGCAAACCGATTCTTCATTTAGCTGCTGATTTGGATGAGATGGAAGCGTTGAATATGACCAAAATGTTGGTGCAAAACCAGGCTAATATTAACATTACTGACAAGTTCAACAACACTCTACTTCACATTGCAAGCATGAAAGGCTATCTTTCGATTATTAAATTTTTGCTTGAAAAAGGTGTCGATGTGAATGCGAAAAACATTAACAATGACACTCCGTTGAGCTTGGCAAAAGTGTTGCAGCCAAACCAAAGTGATATTGCTAATTTTCTCACGCAAAAAGGTGCGCAAGATTCGGGTGATGAAGTTAATTTTCTTGATGCTTGTGGGAAATGTAATTTAAATTTGATTAAATATTTACATAATGTGCTTTCAGTAAATGTTCAGGTGAAAGGTGGTTTTAATCGAAATGGATTGTTTATGGCAATTCTTGGAAAAGGAGATTTAGAAGTTGTCAAATATTTAGTGAATATTGGAGTTGGTATTCATGAAATAGATACAGACAAATATACACTAGTGAATTTTGCAGCTGCTTTTAATAAATATGATATTGTCAAATATCTAATTGAACAAGGAGCTGACTTTAAAAGTGTCGACACATATAACGATACTCCTTTGCATTATGCAGCACAGCATAACAATTTGGAAATGGTCAAATATTTATTACATTTAGGACTTAATGCTAATATTAATGATAAAGGTGCTAATGGCTGGACACCATTGATTCGCACAATCTATTACGGTGACTTAAAACTAGTCAAATATCTCATCAAATCAGGTGCACAAACAAATATAACTGATTCATATGGTAAAACAGCTCTAACTCACGCAACAGAAAAGAATAAACTAGACATAAAACAATATTTAGAACAACTTCCAACCGATTCTAAACTGCAAACCCAAATCGACACCAACTCACTCTTTTTTGCTGCAGCACAAAACAACATTAAACTGGTTGAGCAGTATTTGAACAAAAACATTTCAGTCAATGTGAAGGATGAGGATGACGGTCAGACTCTGCTGTATAGAGCTATCTATTACAATGGTCAATTGGACATGATCAAATTCTTGGTTTTAAAAGGTGCAAATGTTAAGCAATTCAATACTAATACATCTGATAATTTTGTTTATCTTTCAATTATCAAACACAAATTCGAAGTTGCAATGTATTTGATAGATAATGGCGCAGACTTTGAGACCCCTGGTGTTTCGGGTAATACCCACTGCATGGCGCAATTGAGATTGGCAGTACTGAATGGATCAAATTGTTACTCGACAAAGAGGTCTACGATAGTCGAAAAAATTCAAATGGAAAATCACCACTAGACTTGCTGATTGAGACTAGAAACGAAAAAAATGATTAAATATTTGATTTTCGAATACAAGGACAGTGAGGGCAAGACTATTCTTCACGAAATTGCTTCTCAGGGACAAAATTCCGATATTGCCTTCTTGCTCGAGAGGGGGCGCGCGTGTTAATGCACAGGACAAAGTTAAAAACACTCCACTGCATTTGGCTGCTTTCAATGGTCATTTAGAAACAGTTAAACTATTGACCAAACAGATTTGTGTTAATTTTGTTGCAAAAAATGCGAATAATCAGACGGCGCACGACATTGCGCAGTACAACCAAAAGCATAGTGTTGCGCAATTTTTGAGTGAACAAACCAAAAAGCCTGCAGGTGGTTCTCAATTTTTCGGTGAACCAGCTACAAACAGTGCAACTAAACCCTCGTTCTTGTTTAGCAACATTTTCAACAATTTTGTAGGAACATTTAAAAGTATCACAGATAGCTTGACTCAATTCCAAATGCCCACCCTTTTCCGTGACTCAATTCCACCCTCTAGTAGTAATGCAATGCCCAACAATAAGCAAACTACTCCAACCGAAAGTATCGAACTGAACAGCACTCTATTTCTGTTTGATGTACTAGCGTGCAAGCACACAGGTCAGCAATATTACAATGCACAAGCTCGGCCAGTCAGTGCCAGTGAGGCACGAACTTATTCTCTAACTCTTGTGCAACAGTACGAGAAACTACTGTTGAGCCAACTAGCAAGCAAACAGGATAGTAATGTAACCCAAGTTGAGAGTGACATGTTCTCTCTATATCGCACCATTGAACGCTACATGTTGAGTGGTCAGTACTCACGAATTGATAGTCTTCTGTACTCACACGCAAACACAACTTTATCAAATTTGCCCAACAAATCGACAATTCCAGAAAGTCAGCTCATTCAAATGATAGACCGACTCTTGATTGAGACACACAACACACAACGAGACACTAACCAAATTATCACCACAGATTCACACTCGATCATAAGTGACATTGCCGCCAAGGCTACACAACCCAAACTTATCGATACAATCAACACTAAACAACAACAATATCTATTTTAATCCACACACATAAATTAAACACCAAACATATTCTACATATTCAACTACCGTATTTTCCCGAATATAGCCCGCCCCCTGAGTATAGCCCGCACCGGTGTATAGCCCGCAGAAAAATTTGCTTCGGTAAATTATCCCGTGTATTGCCCGCACCTATGTATAGCCCGCACTTTTGAAATACTCACCAATTGACCTATTCTTGACCTTGTTTTATGGTTTATTTTGACTATACTTTGGGTTATTTTCGCTATTTTAAATGTGGTGAACCCGAAAATGCCCAAATACGACTAAATTATCAGTTAAATTATGAAATAATTGAATAGAAAGGTAGATTTGTAAGGATCAGTGACAATTCCGGATACTATCCCCGTGTATAGCCCGCACCCGAATATAGCCCGCATCAGGCCATGAAAAAAAGTAAAATCGTGTATAGCCCGCGGGCTACATTCGGGAAAATACGTTAATCAAAAAAACACAAAAACAAATAATCCAGTGATATATTCAAATATTGTCAATATTTCTACAATACCAATTCATATTTTATATTGTTATAAATAACCAAGAACAAACCAAAATGTAATTCCTAAATCAATAATAAAATGTTTTTTAATTAAAAAATTAAAATTTGTGTTTTAATTATTTATTATCATTATCAAAAGGTAAGTTTTTTTTTATCTGAATTTTATTTATCGGTAATTTTAAGACATTTTGCCATTTTATCGATTTTTTAACATTTTTGTTCGCTTAATTGAATTTTCTTACTTTGATCAAGATAACGCCAACATAACGACTTCAATAAATTTAAGTAGACAATGTCAATTAAAAAAAGCAAATCAAGATCAATAAACACACAGATTATTATGTTTGCAAATTTGTTTTCTCTTGAAATTGTTGATTAAGCCTTTTTGCCCTTCCTGACAATTTTGTCTGTTTTCATTATTAATATGTTGTGTGTTTGTCATTTGAATTGAAATTGAATCATTTGGCACTGTTCGGAAAGGAAATGCAGAGAAGTCGACAAACTCAAAATAGTTTATTTCACAGCAAGGATAAAACCACAAACCCAGCGGGAAAACTATACAACCTTTGCAAACATACAACACTAGGCCTGAACCTAGAACAACAATCGAGCCTACGGGACGGGCGACACACAAGTCAATCAATGACCCATCGACATCAATCGATCCAAAACAGCTCAAGTTGCGATTCACAGGTAGACCAAACACGGCGTACTTGAGACATTGAACATTGAAATTTTTAATGATTTCTTGGTGAAACTTAAACTTTTAGAGAAGGTCGAAAAGTGCATTTTAATTTGATTTACCTATCAAAATTAATTTTTTGGATAATTTCTTAAAATTAATTCATAACAAATTAAATAATCTCAGTAGCTCAGTAAAAACACAAAAAGTCCATTAGCAACAGCTTCAAATGTAAATTTAATTGACGCAATCTAATAAACGATTGCACCAATCAAAAAAATAATATTTAATATTTAAATTATTTCCACGGTCAAATAAATCAGCAATCAGATTATAGAAAAATTGCACAATTTACGCAAATCAAATGAAATCAATAAGATTTTTTTTAAAATAAACCAATAATTAATTTTAGATAAGATAAAAAAATTTCGTTTTTCAGTAGAAAAGTACGTAAAATAAAAAGTCAACATTCCGTATATATTCTTGTAAAATCGAAGATTTCGACTATAGATTTTTTATTTTCTATATATTTCGAGTAGCGCTGATGAATTAATAAAACATGCAAACAAACCTAACGCTTCTAAATTGATGATACAAAAAAAATCAAATTGTTAATTCATTTGCCAATAAATAATAAAAAAAATCGTGCCCCAGGTGTAACTGCAAGAATTGTGGCATATGTGTATCTGCAAATGCAACAACAATCTGAGTTAGGGTTCGATCGAACTCTAGCCTGTTTCTGGCATATTTAATTCTTGCCATCTGGCTGTGTATTTTGCAGCCTCTCACATCACGTGCCTAACCTTGTGCCTGTGAGCATTAAACTATTTAACTCCTGTTTACCATTATTTTCCTTCTTGTGCCTGCGTGAACTGCAGTGTCATACTTTCTGGACAAAACCCACGAACTTTCTGGATCCTCCAGTACCGCTACTGTTAGTATCTATCGATTTGCGATGCTTTTAACAATTGTCTATATATCAATATGTGGGGTTTTCTGGTGGCGAACAGAGACGTGTTCAAGGTCAAGATCATCTTTGTGTGGATTTTTTTTAAAATGAGTTTGAGGATTTTGTTTATTTCTGTATTACCACTGGAATACTATATAGTGATCCACTTGGTAATAATTTACATTTGCATTTTCATTGAGTTTCCACACAATTGTGTGAGTTTTTTTGTTTCAATCAAATTAGAATAATTTTGTCAAAAATTTCTTTTCGTAACTAAACTAGTTTGTTTTTCAAATTTTAAGGTCATTGTACTTTATTGTTAATCAATATTTGATTATGATTGTTTGGTAGTCTCTTTAATACGAGAACAGACAGTCTCAAACATGCAGACTCAGGACTTCTCGATTTCAGTCTATAGAATCTTCTCATGTTTAAAAAAAATTATTTTTCGGTTAATTATCAATTTAATTTTGCAAAGAAAATCATTTTTGCATGTTTCACAAATTTGACTACAATGTTATGAATGTTCTAGTTTTCAATTTTTTGATCATTGGAAAAACGAATTTGTTGTCTGAATTAAAACACCAAATTTGACAATTGACCTCAAAATTATTGAACGCAAAAATAAAAAGTACATCAGATTTAGAACACACAAGATTTAATTATCCAAAAGCCACAGCATTAATTCCAAGAAATGATTGCTAAATCTGTATTAATCACTAATCTAGCCAATACGGACTGCCGACTTAGCATCAGCGCCCTGTAGCGGCAGTTTTAGAACTAAAATCTGAACGGGAGTCGAATGCACTGTCAAAGGTACAAAACGGGAGAAATTTTGACAATTTTGGCATATTCTCTTAAATCTCATCGCGAGTAACCATTATTGTTACATATTTCGATGACCCCATGCTATTCCAATAACATACCCGTTTTTCACCATGATTGCCACTTAAACGGAAGAGTAAATACTCAAAAATGTAAAAAACGCGCCTTTGACAATGCATTTGACTCCCGTTTTGGCTTTTAATTCGTAATTTTTCCGCCGCACCAAATCTGCTTGCAAGTGGCGCTGCTGTCGGCGCAGCTTTTGAAGTCGGCAGTCCGTATTAACTGTGTGTACCTGTTGCTGAGTGTGTAGACTTACAGCTGCTCTTATAAGATAACCTTAAGTTATAACCTGTTTAGTAATCAGCCTATTGTTTGGTTATGTCCAATTGAAAGTCAGTCAAATCAAGTTTGTTTTGATATACTCGTATGTGTTTTTAATGCTCAAAGTATATATAGATGGCAATTGATCAATAAAAGAGATTTTATGATACAATCACTGATTTCTTACTAAAACGGATTTGAACGCAATTAAAAGTCACTCAAGGTGCATTTGATTTGCACAGATACACACGTGCGTGTGTGCCATTGAAAGTAGATCTCCCTTTCATCAAGATATTTGTCCAACAATAATCGAGTTTGTGCCCAAAAAAGCTGGCCTTATGATTGATTATAATCTACGTACTCAAAGACATTTAGACATAGACTTGCGTCTTTATATCAGATTGTACATTTAGGTATAAAACATGAACCAAAAAGACATGCTTGTTTAACTAAATCTTTCTGTAAACGAAATTCTGTTCAATTTTTTCAAAATCCAATTTTTTAATTCTCAATTTTACGAAATTACAAAGCCAAATTTCGAATTTCGAACAGTTTGCTAATTTGAAAAAAATATTTTCGGAATTTTTGGTTCGTGAAACAAGTTATTTAATCAAGTTTTTATTTTTTTGAATATTTTTTTAGTAACAGGACATGCAAATTTGCTGTTCCAGATAAATTTGGCCTAATTTGGTTGATTATCGTTTGTCGACGATTGGTGATCACGACCAAAGTGATCTTTGGTGAGAATCTAACATCGTCATCCATTGGTAGATTTTTGCATTTGAAATTGAGTTTTTTACTTAAATGTTTTTTTGTCAGACATAATTTAGTTGGGCAAAAAAAATTTAATCGTGAAGACTTTCAATCTTCATTTTTGCTGTTTGTTTGGTCGATAAGTTGCTTCTTCTGCAAGAATTTGGTGGACAAGGAATATTTTTTCAAAAATCTAACATCTTAATTAATTAGTATGTTTTAGTTTTGAAATATTTTTTTAAATTGACCATTTAAATTTATTATTCAACAGAATTTTGTTGACCAATTTTGAGAAAGAAATTACCGCGAACCAAATCAACTAAAACTGTTGACAAGAACAACTTGGACCTGGGACAATCGAGAACGGATTCAAACTAGTAATAAGCGCTAAAATCAGGTATTTTCTAAAAACCCAAATACATGTCGTAATTTAATTTTAAAAAATTAATTTTAATTAACATACAGAAGTCCCCTGATTTGTGCTTTAAAAGTTCAAAACTTCTTTAAGTCAAACCTTGAACCATCAAAGTCAACGGACGTTTTGAACCTGATTTTGATCAACTTTAAATTCAACCTTGAATACATCTGAATGTAAGAGAATCCGACTCTTTTTATTATTTTTCGTCATACTTTTAAATTATACACAAACTATTTATTTTACATTTTAATCAAATATATATCACTGGTACATTTTTCAAATTTTTCTACAATTTTCTAATAACAGATAAGCACATTACACAAAACACTCCTACTGATAGTTATTTATTTAACTACCAACAATGGCAAAGACAGAGGAAGACAACAGTTTTCGGCTCGACAGTCGGGCCAATCAAACAAACTTTGAGACTTTCAACTTTGATGATACTTTGAAGACTTTGAGACTGAGTATCAGGATCAGATTGTCAAGAAGCGTTCTAAACGTTTCCTTGGTCTTCTATTTGCGGCTGTAAGAGGCATTGCATCTGTGGTCAAACTTGGCATTAAAGCTTACAATACTGGTAAGGCAATCAAAAATACCATCGATGACATTAGGGGCAAAAACGACATTAAACACACCACAGATCAGGTTAGCCAGAATGACTATTTGTTGAATCAGAACAGCATTGCTATTAGTCGCAATTTTGATGCTATCAGACAAAACGGCGAAGCTATCAATCGAAACTATGAGGCGATCAAAGAGTTTGAGCACAATGTGAACAAGAATTTCGAGGTTTCAATGTTGCACTTTCAGGAGATTGAACACAAGTTGAATGAGATTCTGAGTACGATTGAGGGCGCAAAGGTTGAGATTATAGATCGTATTGAGCTGGTGAAGGCGGAAATATTGCAGAGTATCAAGGACTCTCGAACTGAGCCCATAATTTCTGCTTTGAATACTTTCTTTAATTATTTTATCAACGAGGCCAAGGCCATCAATGCACTGCCAATGCGTGAGCGTATTGCGAAACTCGAAATGCCGAGTGGCATTTTGACTTATCTACAGAATAGTCGTACCCCTCAGCCGGGTACTTTGTATTCGCTGCTGAATGATATCATCAATCAGCGTTTTGCTATTCCTGCGGATAAGGACGACAAAATCGCGATCATGATGTTGGAATTGTTGTGTTATGGCATGCAAGTGTACACTTTGATTATTTACTTTATACTGCAACAGTATGCAATTTTCACGGAGACTTACTATCACAAGTCTGATCTGGACAAGTACAACAAGTACTACTTGATGAGTTTGGACAGTTTCAAGGACTTTTCCAATACACTGATTGATAGTAACAATGGCTTTCTCGACAAGGTCACGGGTGTGTTGAATACGGTGAAGAATTTGGCTTTCATTCACACTGACCGAAAAGATGTGGAACAGTTTGCGAGTGAGGCGTTGGACAATTTCCATTCGATCAAGGTTGCTCTTAGTCAGATGGGCAAGAGTTTCGACTCTGAGGTGCCGAGCAAGTTGGAGACAAAGCTCAATTTTGGTACCTCCAAAATTCACACTCCAATCGATAAGTGGAAGAACGGTGTCACAGTGAGTTATGCAATCCAATTTCTCGGGAATGATACCAAAATTTCCTCAATGATCAGTGAGTGGTCCACAGGCTACACAATTGATGATTATGCTAATCCAATTGTTAAGATGCCACTTGATCCAACTGGTCGAGCGCGTGTGATTTTCCGTAAATTTGACAGTGAAAAGCCACTGATTGTTGGTATTGTACGAGATGACAGTGTTCAAGAGTATCGAGACGTCAATCGTGAACTTTACAATGCTGCATTGCAGCCAAATGAGAATGTTGCACTGAAGGAGATTGCGGTGTATCTTGAGCACGGTGCCAATGTGAATGCAGTGTTTGAGAATGACAAACGTGCAATACATATTGCCGCTGAGAACGATAGTTGGGATGTTGCTCTAGCGCTCATTCGTAATGGTTCGCATGTTGATGTGCAGGACGGTGATGGACATTCGCCACTTTACATTGCCAGCGAAGCAGGTTACGAAACGTTTGTGCAGAATTTGATTCAAAACTCGGCAAATGTTAACATCAAAACCAACAAAGAGCATCTCGAGTTGACGCCACTGCATACTGCGGCCTTTAAGGGCCAAAAGAATATTGTCAAATTGCTACTTCAAAGTAAGTCTATTCAGGTGGATGCAAAGTCAGTCCAGGGACACACTCCACTGCACTTTGCTGCCTCGTTTAATAATGTTGACATTGTCGCCGCGTTGATTGCAGACAATCGCACTGTGATTGATGCCAAGTCAACGGGCCAGTTAATGACTCCACTGCACTTGGCATCGATTAACAATTGTGATAAAGTTGTGCAAACGCTGCTCAATAGTGGCAAAGTGGATGTTAATGCAAAGGCATTTGATAATGTGACTCCGTTGCATTTTGCATCCGCATACGGCAGTAAAGAGGTCGTTTCCGCATTGCTTCTCAAAGGGGCAAACATTGAGGCTCAAACCGTGAACGGTTCCACTGTGGTTCATTATGCGGCTTTCAATGGAAACGAAGACATTGTCTCGAGTCTTGCCACAAATCACGAGTCAATTGTGAACACACAAAATGACCAAGAGATTACTCCGCTCTATGTAGCGTTCCAGTACAACAATGTCAAAGCAGCCTCTAAACTGATTGAGAAATGTTCTCATTTTAATTTTCGTCTTTCGGGCCACAAGACAATGTTGCACTTGGCTGCAAGTAGAGGCGATGTAGAGGCGGTCACGAATTTAGTTGCACACAAAATTCCTGTTAGTTCGCTTGATGATCGCAGTAGACAACCTTTGTATTATGAAGTTGTTAATGGTCATGTTCAGGTTGCTAATCAACTGATTGTGCAGCATAGTGCTAGTCCAGATGTGAAAGATGACGATGGTAAACCGATTCTTCATATAGTTGCTGAATTAGATGAAATCGATGCTCTCAATATGGTCAAAATGTTGGTGCAAAACAAAGCCAACATTAACATTACAGACAAGTTCAACAACACTCTTCTTCATGTTGCAATCAAGAAAGGCTATCTTTCGATTATTAAATTTTTGCTCGAGAAGGATGCTGATGTTAATGCGAAAAACATTAACTATGACACTCCGTTGCGTTTGGCTAAAATAGTACAGCCAAATAGAAGTGATATTGCTAGTTTTCTTACACAAAAAAGTGCGCAAGATTCGGGCGATGATGTTGATTTTCTTAGTGCTTGTAATAAAGGAAATTTAAATTTGATTAAATATTTACATGAAGTGCGTGCAGTGGATGTTCATGTGAAAGATAGGGATAATCGAAATGGATTGTTTAAAACAATTTTTTCGAATGGAAATTTAGTAGTTGTCAAATATTTAGTGAATATAGGTGTGAGTATTCATGAAATAGATATAGAGAAATATACACTAGTGAATTATGCAGCTTTGTTTAATAAATTTGATATTGTCAAATATCTAATTGAACAAGGAGTTGACTTTAAAATTGGCAACACAGATAACGATAATCCTTTGCATAATGCAGCAAGAAATAACAATTTGGAAATGGTTAGATATTTATTACATTTAGGACTTAATGCTAATATTAACGATAAAGGTTATAATGGCTGGACACCATTGATTTGGACAATCTATAGTAACGGTGACTTAGAACTAGTCAAATATCTAATCAACTCAGGTGCACAAACAAATATAACCGATAAAGATGGTAAAACAGCGCTAACTCACGCAACAGAAAAGGATAAACTAGACATAAAACAATATTTAGAGCAACTTCCAACCGATTCTAAACTGCAAACCCAAATCGACACCAACTCACTATTTTTCGCAGCAGCACAAAACAACATTAAACTAGTTGAGCAGTATTTGAACAAAAACATTTCTGTCAATGTGAAGGATGAGGATGATGGTGAAACTGCACTGCACAGAGCCATTTACTATCATGGTGACTTAAACATGATTAAATTTTTGCATTCGAAAGGCGCTGACTTGATAAAATTTGATTCTTCCAAAGCTGATAACTATGTTTATTTGGCAATTATCAAGAAAAAGTTTGATATTGTCAAGTATTTGATTGATAATGGTGCTGACTATGAGACTGCTGGCGCCACGGATAATACTCCACTGCATGGCGCTCTTGAGATTGACAATAACGAATGGTTTGAATTTTTCTTTAACAAAGAAATCTACGATAGTCGCAAAAATATCCACGGCAAATCGCCTCTAGACATGTTGATTGAGAGAAAGGACGAGAAACGAATCAAAAATTTTGTTTTCGACTACAGAGACAAGCAGGGTCAGACGATTTTGCACGAAACTGCAGCTCAGGGTCAGAATTCTGACATTACTTTTCTGCTTGAGAGAGGTGCACATGTGAATGCAGTTGACCATTTGAAAAACACTCCCCTGCATTTGGCTGCACAATTTGGACACTTGGATACTGTAAAGTTATTGTCGAGTCAGATTTGTGCAAATATTGGTGCTAAAAATGTGAATGGCCAAACTCCTCTTGAGGTAGCGCAATACAATCACAAGCACAATGTTGTTGATTTTTTGAGTTCCCAAATGAAACCCCATGCAGGTGGTTCTCAATTTTTCAGTGAATTAGCTACAAACAGTGCAACTAAACCCTCGTTTTTATTTAGCAACATTATCAACAATTTTGTAGAAACATTCAAAAGTTTTACCGAAAGTTTAACTCAATTCAAAATTCCCACCCTTTTCCGTTACTCAATTCCACCCTCTAGTAGTAATGCAATTCCCAACAATAAGCTAATTACTCCAACCGATAGTATCGACCTTCCCAGCACTCTATTTCTGTTTGATGTGCTTGCACGCAAGTACACAGGTCAGCAATATTACAATGCACAAGGTAGGCCAGTCAGTGCCAGTGAGGCACGAACTTATTCTCTAACTCTTGTGCAACAGTACGAGAAACTACTGTTGAGCCAACTAGCAAGCAAACAGGATAGTAATGTAACCCAAGTTGAAAGTGACATGTTTTCTCTATATCGCGCCATTGAACGATACATGTTGAGTGGTCAGTACTCACAAATTGATAGTCTTTTGTACTCACACGCAAACACAACTTTATCAAATTTGCCCAACAAATCGACAATCTCAGAAAGTCAGCTCATTCAAATGATTGATCGAATCTTGATTAAGACACACAACACACAACGAGACACAAACCAAATTATCACCACAGATTCACACTCATTCCCAAATGACATTGTCCCTAAAGCTACACAACCCAAACTTATCGATACAATCAACACTAAACAACAACATTATCTATTTTAATCCACACACACATATTAACACAAAACATATTCTACATATTCAATTAATCAAAAAACACAAAAACAAATAATCCAGTGATATATTCAAATATTGTCAATATATTTCCACAATACCAATTCATATTTTATATTGTTATAAATAACCAAGAACAACCCAAAATGTAATTCTAAATCAATAATAAAATTTTGTTTTATTAAAAAATGATAATTTGTGTTTCAATTATTTATTATCATTATCAAAAGGTAAGTTTTTTATTTGAATTTTACTTATCTGTAATTTGAATTTGCCATTTTATGGATTGTTTAACATTTTTGTTCGCTTAATTGAATTTTCTGACTTTGATCAAGATAACGCCAACATAACGATTTCAATTAATTTAAGTAGACAATGTCAATTAAAAATTAAGCAAATCAAGATCAATAAACAAACAGATGTTTGAAAATTTGTTTTCTCTTGAAATTGTTGATTAAGCTTTTTTCCCCTTCCTGACAATTTTGTTTGTTTTCATTATTAATATGTTATGCTTGTATTGAAATATTTACCCCAAACATTTTGTTAAATAAATGTTTTTCCCTTCCGGTAAATTTGATAGTTAAACACATTTTTCAGCTATAAATATTGGTTTCGCTCTGAAATTTTATCTTTGTTAGTACGTTCAAGTTCGTATGTTCAAGTCAAACAGTTTGTCCAACAATGAAGTCTTACATTGTTCTGTTTGTTTGTCTTTCTTTTGTGGTTTCAGCTTATTCTTGGTCTCTATCAGGGTAAAGTATTATCAATTTTATTTTACTCAGACTTTGATCCTCATTTTTGATGTTTTATTTTATACAGAATTACCAGTAAGACCAATTCGCCATCGAACCAATTACATCCACAATCAAAGAACAAGTTGGTCTGCTCCAACAGTCCAACCACCTGCCCTGCCTGTCTCCAGAAAGTCGACAATGACAATTTCGTCAAAGGCTTTTGTGCCTATACGAACATCTTCACAGCATACAGAGATGTGGAGCATTTTTCAAGTTTAAAATTGAACATCTCTCGTGTGATCAAGTCCGCCGGAGAACTGGCCAAATTCTACGCTTTCAGCTACAGCCTCGAATGTGAATGTCTCCTTATAGGCGGGGACTTTCTTCTTTTTTTGAAGGACGGCTCTCTCCAAGATGACTGTATTACATTTGACAGTAATGTGACAATCGTGGAGTACAGTCAAGTGAACTTTGCGAAAACAAATTATCTTCTTAATCGCTGTTAACCAAATAAACAAATGTCTAATAACGCAAAGGACTGATTGAACTCATTCATGTTTAGCTAACAAAGGCCCAAATCTCCCCAATATTTTGCAGTATATAAAGTTTCACTTTAAAGTGGTTGCATTCTCTAAGCAATTAATTGAAAAAATTTTGTACAAGAAAATTTGTTTGAAGTTGATTGGTTTTTTGCATTGTCACACTTGTCATCAGACTCATCGGAGTCGGTTCCAGAGTAGTCGTTGAAGTGATGACGTTCAGTTCGATCTTCATGTTCGAAAGAGATCAAAGGTCGGTTCATTCGAACTAGTGGTCGTCTTGGTTGTTCTTGGAATTCGGGACTCGAGAACTGTCCACCTGTAACTGGCGTAGGTTCCACAACGACCAATTCGACTCGAGTTTATTGGGCCAGTCCAGCAGAGGCTTAAATAGTGCCTGGAACGAAGGTTCAAATTGGCTGGTGGAATAGAACTCGCCTGTCGTAATTCGACTTGCGACACATCAAAGATAAAAACGTTATGTTTTTTGTACATCAATAAAGAAACAAGACAACACGTAATTAAGAAATCCCTCAAGAAGATTCGATTTAATTTATTTGGACTTCAATGAAATTAGTCCAAAACAAAATTGATAAAAAAAACGCTCAATCGAGTTGTTCGAGAATGCAAAATGTTTTGTGCCGATTATTTATTTATTTTATTTATTTATGGCACGCAACTTTACTCAAAGAGCAAGCGTGCGGTCGCTTTATTAAATAATTGAGTTAATACATTGAGTTAAACAATTGAGTGATCAGCAAGGCGACAATCAAAGCAATAAATTGCTGGTAAG
The DNA here is from genome assembly GCA_023373905.1 of Rhizoglyphus robini. Lineage (NCBI taxonomy): Eukaryota > Metazoa > Arthropoda > Arachnida > Sarcoptiformes > Acaridae > Rhizoglyphus > Rhizoglyphus robini. The sequence continues at coordinate 42,193 of JAKIJQ010000204.1, forward strand.
CACACGATATGCACACAGGAACAAAACATTGAGTTAAATCATTGAGTTAAATATTAGAGGGATAATTGAGTTAAGAATTGAGTTAAACAATTGAGTTACGAAATAAACCACATTAAAAGGTGGGTCTTGATGTTGACGAATTGAATGAACAAAAGAGTCACGAATGGACCAGAAAATGTTTGATTATTGAACTAAGACCGCAAAGGGCCAAAATAATCAAATGAATGATCAAAAAGAGTCACGAATGGACCCGAAAATGTTTGATTATTGAACTAAGACCGCAAAGGGCCAAAATAATCAAATGAATGATCAAAAAGAGTCACGAATGGACCCGAAAATGTTTGATTATTGAACTAAGACCGCAAAGGGCCAATTGTGCCGATTATGTTCAAGCATTAGCTCACAATGTAATTCAATAACATTAAATAAAACTGTTTATGTATTTTTTGTTTCATTAATGTAACTACTAAACGAATATGAATGCTCAATGCTCTAGTTTTGGTTTTTATCAAAGGAAAACCGAGTTTGTGTTCTGAATTGAAACACCAAATTTGACAATTGACCTAAAATTATTGAAGTGTTTGAAAAGTATGTGAACAATAAAAGTACATCAAATTTAGAGCACACAATATTTAATTATCCAAAGGCCACAGCATCAATTCCAAGAAATGATTGTCATGTCTGTATTAATCACTAATCTAGCCAATTAACGGTGTGTACTTGTTGTTGAGTATGTATACTGACAGCTGCTCTTAAACTGTTTAGTAATCAGCATATTGTTTGATTATGTCCAATTGAAAGTAAGTCAAATCAAGTTTGTTTGTGATATACTCGTATGGGGTTTTAGTGCTTAAAGTATATTTAGATTGCAATTGCTCAATAAAAGAGATTTTATTGATACAATCACTGATTTCTTACTAAAACGGATATGAACACAATTAAAAGTTACTCAAGGTGCATTTGATTTGCACAGATACACACGTGTGTGTGTGCCATGGACAGTAGATCTCACTTTCATCAAGATATTTGTCAAACAATAATGGAGATTGTGCCCAAAAAGCTGGTCTTATGATCGATTTTAATCTACGTACTCAAAGACATTTAGACATTGACTTTAGTCTTTATATCAGATTGTACATTTTGGTATAAAACATGAACCAAAAAGGCAGGCTTGTTTAACTTGTCTTTCTGTAAACGAAATTCTGTTCAATTTTTCCAAAATCCAATTTTTTCAATTCACAAATTTACGAAATTACAAAACTAAATTTCGAATTAACAGTTTGTTAATTTGAAATAAATCTTTTGAGATTTTTTGGTTCGTTAAACAAGTTGTTTGATCAAGTTTTTATTGTTTGCATATTTTGTTTAGTAACAAGACATTCAAATTTGCTGTTCCAGATAAATTTGGCCTAATTTGGCTGATCATCGTTTGTCGACCTTTGGTGATCACGGCCAAAGTGATCTTTGGTGGGAGAATCCAACATCGTCATCAAATTGGTAGGTTTTTGCATTTAAATATGAGTTTTTTACTTAAATGTTTTTCTTGTTAGACATAATTTAGTTGGGCAAAAAAATCTTGATTGTGAACACTTTCAACCTTCATTTTTGCTGTTGGTTTGGCTTAAATTGGTCGATAAGTTGCTTCTTCTGCCAGATTTGGTGGTTTACAGATCTTTTTTCGAAAATCCAACATCTTAATCAATTGGTAAGTTTTAGTTTTGAAATATAATTTTTTATTAAAAATTTAAATTTATTACTCAACAGAATTTTGTTGGACAATTTTGAGAAAGAAATTACCGCAAACCAAATCAACTAAAACTGTTGACCAGAACAACTTGGACCTGGGACAATCGAGAACGGATTCAAACTAGTAATAAACACTAAAATCAGGTATTTTTCTAAAAACCCAAAAACATGTCTTAATTTAATTTAAAAATTAATTTTAATTAACAAACAAAAACCCCCTGATTTGTGCTTTAAAAGTTCAAAACTTCTTTAAGTCAAACCTTGAACCATCAAAGTCAACGGACGTTTTGAACCTGATTTTTGATCAACTTTAAATGCAACCTTGAATCCATCTGAATGTAAGAGAATCCGATTATTTTTATTCTTAATCGTCATACTTTTAAATTATACACAAACTATTTATTTTACATTTTAATCATATAAATATATATCACTGGTACATTTTTCAAATTTTTCTACAATTTTCTAATAACAGATAAGCACATTACACAAAACACTCCTACTGATAGTTATTTATTTAACTACCAACAATGGCAAAGACAGAGGAAGACAACAGTTTTCGGCTCGAAAGTCGGGCCAATCAAACAAACTTTGAGACTTTCAACTTTGATGATACTTTGAGGACTTTGAGACTGAGTATCAGGATCAGATTGTCAAGAAGCGTTCTAAACGTTTCCTTGGTCTTCTATTTGCGGCTGTAAGAGGCATTGCATCTGTGGTCAAACTTGGCATTAAAGCTTACAATACTGGTAAGGCAATTAAAAATACCATCGATGACATTAGGGGCAAAAACGACATTAAACACACCACAGATCAGGTTAGCCAGAATGACTATTTGTTGAATCAGAACAGCATTGCTATTAGTCGCAATTTTGATGCTATCAGACAAAATGGCGAAGCTATCAATCGAAACTATGAGGCGATCAAAGAGTTTGAGCACAATGTGAACAAGAATTTCGAGGTTTCAATGTTGCACTTTCAGGAGATTGAACACAAGTTGAATGAGATTCTGAGTACGATTGAGGGCGCAAAAGTTGAGATCATAGATCGTATTGAGCTGGTGAAGGCGGAAATATTGCAGAGTATCAAGGATTCGCGAACTGAGCCCATAATTTCTGCTTTGAATACTTTCTTTAATTATTTTATCAACGAGGCCAAGGCCATAAATGCACTGCCAATGCATGAGCGTATTGCGAAGCTCGAAATGCCGAGTGGCATTTTGACTTATTTACAGAACAGTCGTACCCCTCAGCCTGGTACTTTGTATTCGCTGCTGAATGATATTATCAATGAGCGTTTTGCAATTCTTGCGGATAAGGACGACAAAATTGCTATCATGATGTTGGAATTGTTGTGTTATGGCATGCAAGTGTACACATTGATCATTTACTTTATACTGCAGCAGTATGCAATTCTCACGGAGACTTACTATCACAAGTCTGATCTGGACAAGTACAACAAGTACTACTTGATGAGTTTGGACAGTTTCAAGGACTTTTCCAATACACTGATTGATAGTAACAATGGTTTTCTCGACAAAGTCACGGGTGTGACGGTGAAGAATTTGGCTTTCATTCACAGTGACCGAAAAGATATGGAACAGTTTGCGAGTGAGGCGTTGGACAATTTCCATTCGATCAAGGTTGCTCTTAGTCAGATTGGCAAGAGTTTCGACTCTGAGGTGCCGAGCAAGTTGGAGACAAAGCTCAATTTTGGTACCTCCAAAATTCACACTCCAATCGATAAGTGGAAGAACGGTGTCACAGTGAGTTATGCAATCCAATTTCTCGGGAATGATACCAAAATTTCCTCAATGGTCAGTGAGTGGTCCACAGGCTACACAATTGATGATTATGCTAATCCAATTGTTAAGATACCACTTGATCCAACTGGTCGAGCGCGTGTGATTTTCCGTAAATTTGACAGTGAAAAGCCACTGATTGTTGGTATTGTACGAGATGACAGTGTTCACGAGTATCGAGACGTCAATCGTGAACTTTACAATGCTGCATTGCAGCCAAATGAGAATGTTGCACTGAAGGAGATTGCGGTGTATCTTGAGCACGGTGCCAATGTGAATGCAGTGTTTGAGAATGACAAGCGTGCAATACATATTGCCGCTGAGAACGATAGTTGGGATGTTGCCCTAGCGCTCATTCGTAATGGTTTGCATGTTGATGTGCAGGATGGTGATGGACATTCGCCACTTTACATTGCCAGCGAAACAGGTTACGAAACGTTTGTGCAGAATTTGATTCAAAACTCGGCGAATGTTAACATCAAAACCAACAAGGAGCATCTCGAGTTGACGCCACTGCATACTGCGGCTTTTAAGGGCCAAAAAAACATTGTCAAATTGCTGTTGCAAAGCAAGTCAATTCAGGTTGATGCAAAATCAGTCCAGGGACATACTCCGCTCCACTTTGCTGCTTCATTTAATAATGTTGACATTGTCGCTGCGTTAATTGCAGACAATCGCACTGTGATTGATGCCAAGTCCACGGGCCAGTTGATGACTCCACTGCACTTGGCATCGATTAACAATTGTGATAAAGTTGTGCAAGCGCTGATCAATAGTGGTAAAGTGGATGTTAATGCAAAGGCATTTGATAATGTGACTCCGTTGCATTTTGCATCCGCTTATGGCAGTAAAGAAGTCGTTTCCGCGTTGCTTCTTAAAGGGGCAAACATTGAGGCTCAAACAGTGAACGGTTCCACGGTTATTCACTATGCGGCTTTCAATGGAAACGAAGACATTGTCTCGAGTCTAGCCACAAATCACGATTCAATTGTGAACACACAAAATGACCAAGAAATTACACCGCTCTATGTTGCGTTCCAGTACAACAATGTCAAAGCAGCCTCTAAACTGATAGAGAAATGTGCTCATTTGAATCTTCGTCTATCTGGCCACAAGACAATGTTGCATTTGGCTGCGAGTAGAGGCGATGTTGAGGCGGTGACGAATTTAGTTGCACACAAAATTCCTGTTAGTTCGCTTGATGATCGCACTAGACAACCTTTGTATTATGCAGTTGTGAATGGACATGTTCAGGTTGCCAATCAACTGATTGTGCAGCATAGTGCTAGTCCAGATGTGAAAGATGACGATGGTAAACCGATTCTTCATTTAGCTGCTGATTTGGATGATATGGAAGCGTTGAATATGATTAAAATGTTGATCCAAAACAAGGCTAACATTAACATTACTGACAAGTTCAACAACACTCTTCTTCATGTTGCGATCAAGAAAGGCTATCTTTCGATTATTAAATTTTTGCTCGAGAAGGGTGCTGATGTGAATGCAAAAAACATTAACAATGACACTCCTTTACGATTTGCAAAAAGTAGTGCAGCCAAATAGAAGTGATATTGCTAGTTTTCTTACACAAAAAAGCGCGCAAGATTCGGGTGATAAAGTTGATTTTCTTGATGCTTGTGAGAAAGGTAATTTGAATTTGATTGAATACTTACATGAAGTGCGTGCAATGGATGTTCAGGTGAAAGGTGTTAATAAATGAAATGGATTGTTTAAAGCAACTGTTGGAGGTGGAAATTTAGAAGTTGTCAAATATTTAGTGAATATAGGTGTGAGTATTCATGGAATAGATACAAACAAATATACTCTAGTGGATTATGCAACTTTGTATAGAAAATTTGATATTGCCAAATATCTAATTGAAAAAGGAGCTGACTTCAAAAGTGTAGACAAAAATCACAACACTCCTTTACATAATACAGCATGGAATAACAATTTTGAAATAGTCAAATATTTATTACATTTAGGACTTAATGCTAATATTAATGATAAAGGTTATAAGGGCTGGACACCATTGATTCAATCAATCTATTATTCCGGTGACTTAAAACTAGTCCAATATCTCATCAAATCAGGTGAACAAACAAATATAACTGATTCAGTAGGTAAAACAGCTCTAACTTGGGCAACAGAAAAAAATAGACTAGACATAAAACAATATTTAGAACAACTTCCAACCGATTCTACACTGCAAACCCAAATAGACACCAACTCACTCTTTTTCGCAGCAGCACAAAACAACATTAAACTGGTTGAGCAGTATTTGAACAAAAACATTTCTGTCAATGTGAAGGATGAGGATGACGGTCAGACTCCGCTGTATAGAGCTATCTATTACAATGGTCAATTGGACATGATCAAATACTTGCATTCGAAAGGTGCGGATGTTAAGCAATTTGATTCTACTAAATCTGACAATTTAGTCTATATTTCAATCATTAAACACAAATTCGAAGTTGCAAAGTTTTTAATCGAAAACGGCGCAGATTATCAAACTGCCGGCATCTCCGGTAACACTCCACTGCATGGAGCAATTGAGGTAGAAAGCATTGATATGCTCAAATATCTGCTCGACAAAGACGCCTACAATAATCACAAAAATTCTGCAGGTAAAACCCCGTTTGATTTACTGATTGAAGGTCGAAAGGACAAGTTGATCAAATATTTGGTTTTTGAGTACAAAGATAAACAGGAACAGACAATGCTGCATGAAACTGCCTTTCAGGGTGATAATGTGAATGTGCAATTTTTGCTTGAAAGAGGTGCACATGTGAATGCGTTTGATCATTTGAAAAACACACCTTTGCATTTAGCTGCTGATAGGGGTCAATTGGAAACTGTGAAATTATTGATCAAACAAATTTGTATTCAAACTGGAGCTAAAAATGTCTATGGACAAACTCCTCTCGAAGTTGCACAATACAATCACATGCACAATGTTGCTGATTTTTTGAGTGAACAAACCAAAAAGCCTGCAGGTGGGTCTCAATTTTTCAGTGAACCAGTTACAAACAGTGCAACAAAACGCTCGTTCTTATTTAGCAACATTTTCAACAATTTTGTAGGAACTTTAAAAAGTTTCCCAAAAAGTTTGGCTCAATTTAAAATTCCCACCCTTTTCAGTGACTCAATTCCACCCTCTAGCAGTAATGCAATGCCCAACAATAAGCAAACTACCCCAACCGAAAGTATCGACCTTCCCAGCACTCTATTTCTGTTTGATGTGCTTGCACGCAAGTTCACAGGTCAGCAATATTACAATGCACAAGCTCGGCCAGTCAGTGACAGTGAGGCACGAACTTATTCTCTAACTCTTGTACAACAGTACGAGAAAATATTGAGCCAACTAGCAAGCAAACAGGATAGTAATGTAACCCAAGTTGAGTATGACATGTTCTCTCTATATCGCACCATTGAACGCTACATGTTGAGTGGTCAGTACTCACTAATTGATAGTCTTCTGTACTCACACGCAAACACAACTTTATCAAATTTGCCCAACAAATTGACAATTCCAGAAAGTCAGCTCATTCAAATGATAGACCGACTCTTGATTGAGACAAACAACACACAACTAGACACTAACCAAATTATCACTACAGATTCACACTCGATCATAAGTGACATTGCAGCCAAGACTACACAACCCAAACTTATCGATACTATCAACACTAAACAACAACAATACCTATTTTAATCCACACACATATATTAACCAAATATATTCTAAATATTCAACAATTAATCAAAAAAAACAAATAATCCAGTGATATATATTCAAATATTGTCAATATTTACTCAACACCAATTCATATTTTATTCTGTTATAAATAACCAAGAACAACCCAAATTGTAATTCCTAAATCAATAATAAAATTTTGTTTTATTAAAAAATGATAATTTTTTCAATTATTTTTATAATTATAAAAGGTAAGTTTTTTATCTGAATTTTATTTATCTGTAATTTTAAGACATTTTGCCATTTTATCGATTGCTTAACATTTTTGTTCACTTAATTGAATTTTCTCACTTTGATCAAGATAACACCAACATAACAATTTCAATTAATTTAAGTAGACAATGTCAATTAAAAATTAAGCATATTAAGATCAATAAACACACAGATTATTATGTTTGCAAATTTGTTTTCTCTTGAAATTGTTGATTAAGCTTTTTTCCCCTTCCTGACAATTTTGTTTGTTTTCATTATTAATATGTTATGCTTGTATTGAATCATTCACCTCAAACCCCCTTGTTAAATAACTGTTTTTTCTCTTCCTGTATATATGGATAGAACAGTACATTTTTCTGCTATAAAAAAATGATTTCCCGTATGGGTTTTCTTCATTTGTGTGTTCAAGTCAAACAGTTTGTCCAACAATGAAGTCTTACATTGTTCTGTTTGTTTGTCTTTCTTTTGTGGTTTCAGCTTATTCTTGGTCTCTATCAGGGTAAAGTATTATCAATTTTATTTTACTCAGACTTTGATCCTCATTTTTGATGTTTTATTTTATACAGAATTACCAGTAAGACCAATTCGCCATCGAACCAATTACATCCACAATCAAAGAACAAGTTGGTCTGCTCCAACAGTCCAACCACCTGCCCTGCCTGTCTCCAGAAAGTCGACAATGACAATTTCGTCAAAGGCTTTTGTGCCTATACGAACATCTTCACAGCATACAGAGATGTGGAGCATTTTTCAAGTTTAAAATTGAACATCTCTCGTGTGATCAAGTCCGCCGGAGAACTGGCCAAATTCTACGCTTTCAGCTACAGCCTCGAATGTGAATGTCTCCTTATAGGCGGGGACTTTCTTCTTTTTTTGAAGGACGGCTCTCTCCAAGATGACTGTATTACATTTGACAGTAATGTGACAATCGTGGAGTACAGTCAAGTGAACTTTGCGAAAACAAATTATCTTCTTAATCGCTGTTAATCGCAAACAAATTGGTCTAATAACGCAATGATCAATTTAAAACAGCAAATGTCACAAGGCTCAACTTATAAAATAAACCAAATTGTAATTTAAAGCGAAACTCACATTTCAGCTCACATTTGCATCTTTTCGGCTAAATTAAAATTTCTATAGATTACAATCAAAGTACTTTGATTTCGTAGATGAAAACTGCGAATTAAAAAAACTTACCTTTGACATTTAAATAATAAAAGAGTCGAAAATAGATGCTAATCTAAATTTAGACAATTTGAACTTTAAAAATCAATTTACTCACGAATTGTTAATTTTACTCTATCGAAAGTGGTGTAAACCAAAAGCATCTAAACAGGCATTATCATAGAAACAATTTTTCCCCATGGTATCTGGCGGCAAAGTTATTACAATCCAAAAACTTACCTTTGAGAATAAAGAATTTAAACATAAAGAATTTTTTTTTGATGATTTGATAATTTATTTATTTAAAATTACATACAATTACATTTGATTTGTTCTTGGTTATATATAACAAGATATGATTTGAAATTGGGAAATATCGCCAATTTGAATATATCACTGGGTTACTTGTTTTTGTGGATTTTTTGATTAATTGAATATGTGTAAAATATTTTTGGTTAACAAATGTAAATTACAATAAGAGTTCTTGTATAGTGTTGGTAAATTAGTTTGACAGGACTGTTTTTAGTTTGTTAATAATTAAAAATTACAAATGATTTACAAGCTTTTTCATTTGTTCACTCAAAAAATTTGCAACCTCTAGTTTGTGACTAATTTGAGCAACCTCAAACGGAGTTTGCCCTTTGGAATTTTTTAGCCGCAATGTTAACGCAAATTTGCTGGGTCAATAATTTTACAACTTCCAATTGACCCTTTTCAGAAGCTAAATGCATTGGTGTATTTTTCAAATGATCAATAACATTCACATGTGCACCTCTTTCAAGCAAAAATTGCACATTCACATTATCACCCTGAATAGCAGTCTTATGCAGCATTGTCTGTTCCAGTTTGTCTTTGTACTCAAAAACCAAATACTCGATCAACTTTTCCTTTCGACCTTCAATCAGTAAATCAAACGCAGTTTTATTGGCAGAATTTTTGTGATTACTATAAGCTTCTTTGTCGAGCAAATATTTGAGCATATCAAGAATTTCAATCTCAATTGCACCGTGCAGTGGAGTGCTACCGGAGATGCCGGCAGTTTGAAAGTCTGCTCCGTTTTCGACCAAAAATTTGGAAATGTCTAATTTGTGTTTAATAATTGAAAGATAGACTAAATTGTCAGATTTAGTAGGGTCAAATTGTTTAAAATCTGCACCTTTCGAATGCAAGTATTTGATCATGTCCAATTGACCATTGTAATAGATAGCTCTATACAGCGGATTCTGACCGTCATCCTCATCCTTCACATTGACAGAAATGTTTTTGTTCAAATACTGCTCAACCAGTTTAATGTTGTTTTGTGCTGCTGCGAAAAAGAGTGAGTTGGTTTCAATTTGGGTTTGCAGTGTAGAATCGTTTGGAAGTTGTTCTAAATATTGTTTTATGTCTAGTTTATCTTTTTCAGTTGCCCAATTTAGAGCTGTTTTAGCATCTTTATCGGTTATATTTGTCTGTGCACCTGATTTGATGAGATATTTGGCTAGTTTTAAGTCACCGAAATATTCGATTAAGTAAATCAATGGTGTGCGGCCATTATGACCTTTATCGTTAATATTAGCATTAAGTCCTAAATGTAATAAATATTTGACCATTTCCAAATTGTTTTTATATGCTGCATGATGTAAAGGAGTATCGTTATATTTGTTGACACTTTTAAAATCTGTACCTTGTTCAATTAGATATTTGAAAATATCGAATTTGTTAAGAGCAGCTGCATAATTCACTAGTGTATATTTGTATGTATCTATTTCACGAATACTCACACCTATATTCACTAAATATTTAACAACTTTTAAATTTCCATTTCCATGAATTGCTTTAAACAATCCATTTCGATTGTAATCTTTACCATCTTTCACTTGAACATCCACTGCACGCACTTCATGTAAATATTCAATCAAAATCAAATTACCTTTCGCACAAGCATCAAGAAAATCAACATTGTCACCCAAATCTTTTGCGCTTTTTTGTGTAAGATAACTAGCAATATCACTTTTCTTTGGCTGCAACACTTTTGCCAAACGCAACGGAGTGTCATTGTTAATGTTTTTCGCATTCACATCAGCACTTTCCTCGAGCAAAAATTTAATAATCGAAAAATAGCCTTTCTGGATTGCAATATGAAGTAGAGTGTTGTTGAACTTGTCAGTAATGTTAATGTTAGCCTTGTTTTGCACCAACAATTTAGTCATATTGAGTGCATCAATTTCAGCGTGTAAATCCACAACTAGATGCAAAATTGGTCTGTTTTCCGCATCTTTCGAATCTGGACTGGCATGACTTTGCAACAGTATACGAGCCATTTCAACACTATTATTCAGCACTGCATAATACAACGGCTCCCTGTCCCAAGTATCTTTAGCATCAACAGGCACTTTGTATTGATCAATCAAAGTGTGCACCGTTTGAGTGTCACCTTTGAGTGCAGCTAGGTGTAGCAGTGTTTTATGTCCGGACAATCGAATGTTTGCATTGACACAATGCTTTTCAGCAACTGTGCCGTTGTTGTGCATTTTAAATTCTGTATACAACTGATCGTCATAATTGATATCTGAATTGATAGTTTGATTGTACGGTTCATCGTCGATCAGTGCGACATTGTTTGGTTGGATCTCTGAATTCAAATTGTGACTTCTAGCAATGGATACTGCAGAAAATAGAATGACTAATTTAATATGCATGTTGTGCATATGTATGAAATGTTTGTTTGTGTGAAATTATTGGAATGTAGAAATGTTTGTCTAATTAGAAACAGTGCAATTATATATCGAATAAAAAAAACAATAGTATTTTTGTATGTTGCAAGATTGATGGACGAAAAAAGATTGCCTTACATTGAGATGAATTCAGTGATTTAATGTTTGAAAATTCAAGCTGATGGCGTCTGTTTAAGGTGATAGTTCTGATCACTGATAGAGCTTTAAGTTGAAGGCTCAGTTTGAATGACTTCAAGTAGTGCTCAACTTTTGAACTTTTGAAGCACTTTGGTTCTCTCTGTGAGATTTAAAAAGTTATTATCATTAATTTTATTATATAATTCTCTATTTGATTTTGAAAACGTACCTGGTACCTGAGTAACCGAAGAATTTTGGAAACTTGTCAAGAAGATTGTTCAGATGACCATCAGTAAACTGGTTGTATCCCTTTCTTGATTGTCTTATACAAAATTATGTTGAACCATAGTAAGTTGAGAGTTTTCGGTTCAATATAGTTTTCTCTATAATTGGTCAACTAAATTTTGTTGAATAATATTAAATTAAAATGTAAAAAATGACAAATACCAAACAAAACTTACGGTTAACGGTTCATCGTCGATCAGTGCGACATTGTTTGGTTGGATCTCTGAATTCAAATTGTGACTTCTAGCAATGGATACTGCAGAAAAGAGAATAACTAATTGGATATGCATGTTGTTCATATGTATGGAATGTTTGTTTGTGTGAAATTATTGGAAAGTAGAAATGTTTGTCTAATTAGAAACAGTGCAATTATATATCGAATGAAAAGAACAATAGTATTTTTTGTATGTTGCAAGATTGATGGATGAAAAAAAGATTCCCTTACATTTAGATGAATTCAGAGATTTAATGTTGAATGATTCAAGCTGATGGCGTCTGTTTAAGGTGATAGTCTGATCACTGATAGAGCTTCAAGTTGAAGGCTCAGTTTGAATGACTTCAAGTAGTGCTCAACTTTTGAACTTTTGAAGCACTTTGGTTCTCTCTGTGAGATTTAAAAAGTTATTAATTTTATTTTATAATTCTATATTTGATTTTGAAAACGTACCTGGTACCTGAGTAACCGGAGAATTTTGAAAACTTGTCAAGAGGATTGTTCAGATGATCCTCAGTAAACTGGTTGTATCCCTTTCTTGATTGTCTTGTACAAAATTATGTTGAACCACAGTAAGTTGCCAGTTTTCGGATCAATATAGTTTTCTCTATAATCGGTCGGCTAAATCTGGTTGAACAATATTAAATTAAAATGTAAAAATGACAAATACCAAACAAAACCAATTCACAAATTTAATCTGGATTTTTTTTTCACCAAGGATCACTTTGTTCGTAATCTTCAATGGTTCAAAAATGAAACAACCAAATTAGGACCAACAAATTGAGCTGTAAAAGTTGGTTTTCGTTTGCTAAAAAGAGCTATTAGAAAAAAATCTAAAAATTAACAACATTATCCATTAACTTATTTTACTAACCAAAAAATGGGTGACTGAATTTTTGAATTAACAAATTGTCGATAAAAAATTTGTTATTGATGATCGTTCAAAAGAGAAAGGTAGAAAAAATTTGTTTCTACAAGTATATACCAAAAGAAACATCAAACTAATAAAGTCAATGACTAAAGCTTTAGTAAATTAATATCGATATTAATAAGACCAACTTTTTATGGTTACAACCGTGATTATGGTTGGATATATATTGTACTGTCGGGTACGTATCCGCAACACAGACGCACTTTGAGCTACTCAATTGAATCCACTTGATTAGTGTGACAGGTTTAAAGTCTTAATTTGTGGACAGATTAGTGATTGTACAGTACTGCATACAGTTATACGACTTTTGCTTGTGTGAGTGTAAGGATATCTTTGGTTAAATAATTGTGATAGTTATTTGGATTAGTTACAAATTTAGCCATATCTTTAAAACGCATTATAATTGATCACATATCAATTCCAACCAACTGCAAAATATATAATAATCAGTTACTAGTATTTGAACCAGCAGCTGGCATTTTGAAACATTATGGCTATCATCAATAAAAATAGGTAATGCCATTGGCATGAAAGTCGGAGCGAGAGTGTGTGAAACGATAAAATCACTCAGTCACATTAAAATCCAGAATTCAATTTCCGCAAATTTGGTTGGACAATTAAAAGTTCAATGTATCAATCTAATTTGTCTCTTCATCAAACACATTCAAACGATGTACCTAAATACGCAGATCATCGCATTCAGTTAAAAGCAATGCATATCACAGAATAGTTCTCGATTTACATCACACGTCATAGACTTTGGATCATGAACATAGTTTTTTATGGTCACAACCTACTATTCTTATTGTTTCTCATTTCATATGTTTTTGGCCACCATACTTTAATGCCCAGAAACAGTCGCTTATACTCAATATACAGATTACAGATATTCATATAATTTTTAAATGTAAAAAACATTCTTCAAAAAAGAATAATAAAGCAAAAAAATCCAAATAGAAATTCAACTATTTTCAAGATCCGAGGATAGATTCTCCCATCTAGAAATCACATTTGTGCAATTGTTCTTGTCCTTGTTTATCTTTATGTTGTGTATCATTGTTAGGTTGCAATGGTACGTCCAGCGGTTTTAATTATGTTACATGATAATTATCCAGTGATCTAATACAATGTCAATGGTTGTCAGAGTAGTTCATCAAGGCATTTTGGTGAGCAAATAGTCGATATTGCAATAATTAAATTATTACTATTCGAAATATCTATATTTTATGTCTCTTTGCTGTTTACTAAATATTGATATTTGAATCACTGATTAGATAAGCATCACTGCATTATTTAAAATAAAGTTGTTTGATTTTTGAGGTTTATAATTTCGGACCAATTAAATGTGATAATAATAATTCTCAAATATATCGGAAAATGTAAACAAATGAAACAAACAAACCCAACAACACCTGCACTCAAGTCAAATGGTCCGCATCCATCTCCTGGGATCACCTTTTAGTGTGCTTGGTACTGCGCATCTCTATTGCGCACAGTGGTCGTACCAGGGAAAGCGTGTGCCACAGAGGGACACACACACAGTGTTGAAATCTCGATTCCTTCACATTTCAATACAAAATTTCGGATTTTTCTCAAAATCGCTACTCCTTTGACCTTTGACCTATATGGCCCCAAAACTATACAGCACATCTAGACCCCAACCAGAACACTGTGTTAAATTTTCAGACCGATCCATGCAGTAGTTTCGGAGGAGTTCTGCTAACAAGAAATGACTGAAGTTACATTTTTCTCGGGTATATATCGTCGCTCCCGCAATCACTCACACCTCGCTCGCTCCGCTCGCTCAGCGTGAGTGATTGCGGTCGCTCCTCCAATTATATTAATCACAAATAAACTTAATTTGACCTCGATAATGTGATGCAAATCAACATAATTATTGCCAAATTTTAAGGTGTATCTAAATACAATTTAAAAAAATACAAAACAAATTTTAATATATCAAAATTTTATTGATTAACATTTGGTCTGGTTCTAGGTTATATTACAATTTATGAATTTAAATTTAGAAATATTGACAATATATGAATATATCACTTGATTATATGTTTTTATAGTAATTGAATTTGTAGAATATGTTTGCTTAATATATTTGGGGATTACAATAAGTATTTAAGTATTGTTGTTTTTGTGTTGGTATCAATAAGTTTGGGTTGTGTAGTATTTGCGGCAATGTTATGCGCATGTGTAAATCTGTGGCAACAATCTGCTTCATGTCTCGTTGTGTGTTTTTGTGTTTCAATCAATAGTCTACCATTTGAATGTGCAAACTAGGATTGGTGATCTGTCTTAATTTTCATAAGTTCACTCAAATACTGTGCAACACTATGCTTTTGGTTATGCTGCGCAAGGTCATACGCAGTTTGACCATTCATATTTTTAGCGCCAATATGAATACAAATCTGTTTAGACAACAATTTAACAGTTTCCAAGTGACCATTCAAAGCAGCCAAATGCAGTGCAGTGTTCTTAGCATTGTCTTGTACATTAACATGCGCGCCTCTTTTGATCACAAAAGAAAGGTCCGAATTTTGTCCCTGGGACGCAATTTTGTGCAGAATGCTCTTGCCCTCGCTGTCCTTGTATTCGAAAATCAAATATCTGATCATTTTTTCGTTTCTGCTCTCAATCAGCATGTCGAGAGGCGATTTGCCATGTGTCAATTAGACTAGCACTTAGACAGTTTCAACCTTGAAGCAGAAAGTTACAAAACAAATTATCAGAATACATGTATATTCGATTGTGTTTGTGTTGTACAAAAATGGGCAAGTAAAACTTAGAAGTCTGTAAAGAAACAAAATTGGTGTAAAGTGAATTAATTGATAATTTGAAGATTTAAAATGAAAGAAAACACCAAAAAGTGTAAAACAACAAAATACAAACGAACGATCATTCTCATGTAAAATTTTCATTCAAATAAATTGTTTTATTATATCTTATTTAATTTTAAATTTTTTATGAATATTGTTTCACACAATTGTGAAATGTAATTGAATGGCCTTGTTTGAATTTACTTCATAAGCGTGCAAGACCCCTAGACGCGATGTCTAAGGTCTGCTTATATTGTGTTTGGGTAACCAGTTGGTAGTCAACCAATGGGGCGCTTTAGGCATGAGCCCGAGGCAGGTACACCGGGTATTGGTGGTGGTGGCCCCAGGTTGCAGTACAAACCCGGGCAGCACTCAGTTAGTGAAAAACACCAGCCATTTTCAGGTAAACATTTGTCATCATCATCATCGGCATTCGATACTTGTCCTATTAGACAAAAGCTTAACAGCAAAAAGGTGTAAAATGCGAAAACAAGAATGCGATTCATTTTGAAATTGAAAGTCAAATGTCTAAAATGTTTTGTGCAAATAAAAATATAAGTGCGAGATTGAAAAAATAATGGTTACTTACGAAATGCCAAAGAAATAAAATGTGTTTGCAATTTGTAGTGTGACGAACAGTTGGTGGTGTTAAGTGTGTCTTTATACACAAGGGTATGAGCTCAAGTTAGAGGCAAAATGGAACAACAAAGCAATAAAGTGTTACCAAGTATTATAAAAGCTTACATAATAGTATGAAGTTTGCTTACTGTCTGAGCGAGAGCGTCAGTCAGGGTCAACTAGTTATCAGTGTTATACACTGTACTAAGATATGATTGTTTTAGTACACTCAAAAATAGACTTGATTTCACTTGATTTTAATACCATAAAATTTTATTTGCAAGAGGTCATCATTCTTTAATCACGTGATCTAGAAATTCGACTTTTTCGAATCTTCCCCTAGTATGATCAGATCGTTCTTGAAGAGAACAATCAGCCGTAGATCTATTTGCATGCGAGAGCGTTGAGGTGTTGACGTTTGTTGGCAGTGCACTGGTTTTTTGGTTTTTGGTTTTTGGTTTTTGGTTTTTGGTTTTTGGTTTTTGGTTTTTGGTTTTTGGTTTTGGTTAAGATATACAAACAAACATTTTGTTTTCAAAATTTTTTTTAATTTAATGATCATAATTATTTATTTATTTTAAATCAAACCAAAACAACAGTTTGGAAAATAAATGATATAAATTTTACAATCCAAGCATCTCCTCTGGTCCATTATAGAATCCAGTGACCAAAATATCGAACGATCTCTTTCGTGTGACCAGATCTAATCGCTTACTAACCACCATATACATGAATGGACGATTGAAACGTAACGAATCCTCCTCTTTAACATAATACTCTTTTATATGAGATGTACTCAAATCCGAATTCAACTCGTCTGCACCAAAATTGGTTACTTGTATAAATTGCTGTACATTGGCCAGTGGGAGTTGCAATGTTTGTCCATTTTGTACTGTCAGATTGAAGCTTGTGATGTTGATGAGTGGTGATAAAAGTGAACTAACATTTGCGCTGCCAACAATCGAAAAGCGAGGAATCGAAAGGAGACCAATCTTTCGCTTTTCAGCATGAAGTAACTGCAAATAGTGTCCCAATTGCACAGAAGTCAGTCCTCGAACCATCTCAGGAATTGTCGAATTCTTGTCAGGCAGCGCCAACACCAAACTGAACCGATGATCCACATATGGAAGCGCAATTAGAGTGTGATTCTTATTTGAATCGCAATGCACAACAACACTGAATTTCCCCTTAAAAATAATGAGTGTCTCAATTTGAAAAATTTGATCTTCATCTTGGACATTCGATTGGTTGTTGAATTTTGGTCCATAAAAGTTACGCTTTCCAATTGTGAATTGATAATTTGATAAATTGATAAAGTGTAATTGTTCGGCAAACTTGAGATCGTACATTACAATATCGAGTAGACGATTGGGCTGATTGTGCTTTTCAGTGATTTGAGAGGCAAAAGATACAAATTCACGAAGCAATAGACCAGATAATGAATTTCTATTTACGAAATCAAAATCAAATTTACTCAATTGCCATGTAAGATGGTTAGATGGTTGAATGGTTAGATGGTTAGATGGTTAGATGATTAGATGGTAAGATGGTTAGATGGTTAGATGGTTAGATAGTTAGATGGTTAGATGGTTAGATGGTTAGATGGTTAGATGGTTAGATGGTTAGATGGTTAGATGGTTAGATGGTTAGATGGTTGGATGGTTAGATGGTTAGATGGTTAGATGGTTAGATGGTTAGATGGTTAGATGGTTAGATGGTTAGATGGTTAGATGGTTAGATGGTTAGATGGTTAGATGGTTAGATGGTTAGATGGTTAGATGGTTAGATGGTTAGATGGTTAGATGGTTAGATGGTTAGATGGTTAGATGGTTAGATGGTTAGATGGTTAGATGGTTAGATGGTTAGATGGTTAGATGGTTAGATGGTTAGATGGTTAGATGGTTAGATGGTTAGATGGTTAGATGGTTAGATGGTTGAATGGTTAGATGGTTAGATGGTTAGATGATTAGATGGTAAGATGGTTAGATGGTTAGATGGTTAGATAGTTAGATGGTTAGATGGTTAGATGGTAAGATGGTTAGATGGTTAGATGGTTAGATTGTAGTCAACCAAACAATCAATTTACCTTTTAAACTGTTTCCATTGATTGACCTGAGTTGCATTGTGCAAATCAAACATTTTAAATCTGTATGAATCCAAATTTCTCCTCCATTGATTATCCCCAGCATCGACAAGCGAATCATTCACGAATAGTAATTGATAAATGAGCTTGTCATGGATACGAGCAAGTTGCCATGCGGTCGAGCTTGTGCAATCCAAAATTTTATCAATGTTCACAAAAATGTGCTTATCAATGTTGTTTGTTGAATCAATTTGAGGGGTAATCAACTGCAGGCAATCGAAAAAGCTTTTCACACCAAATGAACGACAAAGTTTAACATTTTGACGAGCAGAAAGTTGAAGCGATATTTTTTTGTTGTTTTTCAGAAGTTCGAGACATTCTCCCAAAACAGTTTCATTTTCAATTGTTTCATCAAACGAAGCACATAACCACAAATCTAGTTCGTCTTGAGTTCGCGGTGTTCGTTCGTAATTATAAGACCACCATTCGTCCTCAGTCGCTTTGCTCATGTCTTTCCATGTTTTGTTCATGTAATAAACTAGATGCGAGTGTGGAAGCTGTGGAGTGGTCGTTTCCACTGTACTGGCCAGTAGTTGCTCAAGTTTAGTTAGGTTTAGGGAAGGTTTGTTTTCAACACTACCAATACCAAGTCCATCATAACCAGCAAATTCATGAACATTGTCGTATAGCAAACTATAGATTGCTTTTACTTGTACAAAATTATCATTGCGATGCGATGTAGAGGCAATTGCTAAAAGACTCAATTTGAGTGCCAATGGTGAAAACACCTGGTTAGTGTTCGGGTCGTATGGCAGCGACTGTAAAAGCTTCAATCCAAAATTGAGTTCATTTAGTGTTGAGCATTTTGATGTTGATGATGAGTCTCTTCTGTTGCTGTCCAAGTATTTATGAAGCAGCACCGTGCAAAATCCTAATATATAATTCATAAATTAGTCTAACGAATTAGCTTATAAGTACATACCAAAAGTCAATATAAAGATGAAAATAAGTGATTTCATGTTTTCGGTTAACAAATTAAGACAATTATCAATTAGTCATTCACTTCGTTGTATACTTTCTATTTTCGATATCGTATGAGTTTAAGTATTTTCCTTCTGTAAACAACTCGTGTCCACAATATTCGATATCTTATAGACAAACTAATGTACATTTCCAAGTCTGATCACACACAAAAACAGTCACAAACTTCAATTCGATGATCATGTGATCAGTAGATGATAAACTTTTCCCTCTTGGCGATAAAGATGAGTATACTACTTATTTGATTTGGTTCGATCGATAAGACTTATGTGTCTAATACTAAGCTTTATACAGTTGCCCATAAATAGAAAGAAAAAACTGATGTCTATTTATTTCAAATACATTATTTGTTTGTAAAAAACATGAATTGGTCAAGCTTTACCTTTATTTTACTCTACTTTTGCTTGGTGCTTGATAAAATTAATTCAAGCATCATCATCAGCAATCAATCCTCAACTAGCCAACCAAGAAGATGCTCAACACTGGATGAACTCAATTTTGGATTAAAACTTTTAAAGTCGCTTCCATACGACCCAACCACCAATCAAGTCTTTTCACCATTGGCACTCAAATTGAGTCTTTTTGCGATTGCATCTGTATCGAGTGAAACACAAGCCAAAGCAATCTATCGTTCTATATACGACAACAATTTCGCTGAACATTATGATGGTGGTGCATTTGATTCTGACAAGTCTGAAAGCAAAATTGCAAATGAATCATCATCCTCAATTGTTCGTTCCTCAGTCGATCCAAAAGTCGATCAACTTCAACAGCAACTAAGCGCCACCGTAGAGACAACCACTCAAGAGTATCCTGAAGAGCACAAGCTTTATTACATGCGGAAAACATGGAAAAACATGACTAATGCAAGGCCGAGTGAGTGGTGGTCATATCGTCCCAAAGATGGACCAGCAACAACCGATGAATTCGATTTGTGGTTGTGCATTTCGTTTGATGAAACAGTTGTAAATGAGACTGTGCTGGTTGAATGTCTTAAACGGGTCAAATCGGGTGATGATGATCCTGAAGCAACCGACTCGCCCCGACTCACTCACCGTCAAAATATTGAACTTTGTCGTTCGTTTGGATTGAAAAGCTATTTTGGCTGCTTACAGGTGATTGACACTGAGAGAAAACTTTCTGCTCGAAGACAAAGCAAAATTCGTTTGAACGTTGGCGAAATTCGCGAATGCTCAAGCAAAAGAGCATGGCAACTTGCCCGTATTCATCACCATTCATCATCAAATTCAACGATACGGGATCAAATTGGACAGTCAAGGGAAATGCCGTTTACTAACAATTTCATTTTTCAATTACTATTCACGAATTCTTCATCGTCGTATTTGAATGGGGGAAAAGTGATCAGTGATGATCTATGGGCGAGCTCATTGGATTGGTACGGCTTAAAGACACTTGATCTACTCAATACAACTCAAATGAGAGAATGGGTCCAATTTAAAAGGTATTTGATTTATATTTTTTTGTGGAGAGGCGAGGGCAAAAGGATATTTTGCAACTTGCTCATTCTAAAATTATTCTTTGTTTTTGCAAAATATATAGGAACACTCTATCAGGCTTAATGCTTGCCGAATTTGTGTCATATGCCGCAAAACTTTCAAATCAGCATCACTTGAATCATCTACTCGATATTGTAATGTTCGATCAAAAATTTGCAGATGATTTCCGCGTGAATAAACGTAAATTTTATGGACCAAAATCGCACCAAAATGACGATCACATATATCAGATTGAGACACTTCAAATTACATCTAACATCAAATTAAATATTGTGCAGCATCGTGATCCAGAATCCAACGCAAACCACACTCTAGTTATGCTTCCGTACGTGAATCATCGATACAGTCTTGTGTTGGCACTGCCTCATCAGAATTCGACCATTCCGGACATGCTTCGAGGCATCACTTCGGCACAATTGGCCAGCTATTTGCGATCACTTCATTCTAATAGAAAGAAAATGTTATTTGATTTTTCGATGCCTCGCTTTTCGATTGGCGGAAAAATGAACTTGACTTCTCTACGACTTTTCAATATTACAGACTTTAGTTTGACAACTCAACAAAATGGCACAACCGCTTCAATGATACTTCCACTTGAGAATGTACAACAGTTCATTCGGGTTACCAATTTTGGTGAAAACGGGCGGAACTCAGATATGCTCGCATATGATCCGTTTGAGAGTGCCACAAAGAATGTGGTGCGATTGAATCGGCCATTTATGTACATGCTGGTGAGTAAACAGCTCGATTTGGACACACACCAGCGGTCATTCGAAATTTTGGTTGCAGGATTCTACAATGGACCCGAGCAGATGCTTGGATTGTAATTTTTTCTCGCATTACATACGAGAACACATTTTTTGTATTAGTCTTTAAGATTATGTAAACACATTCCGAGTAACTAATTTGTCAATAAAGCAAATTTCTGTTTGCAAATGGAATTTTTTTTCACTATTGGATTTATGGGAGATATGAATATAGTCAATTGTCATAGGAACACAATCGCGAATGCATGTCCTTGGCATTTTGTTTGTTGAACTATGCATGTTGTACTACGAGAAAAAAACCATCCGATCCGGGTACCAATTATGTACCCCTCAATGGCTACAAACTTTTGACTTCAAGTCATGGTCCTATCATTGATCAAATTAGTTCAGTAACATTCACTACAGAATCAGAAAAATCATCTCATATTACAAGCTCGAGTGATAGATTAACATCACTTGAACCACCAAGTGACAAAGGCTTCTTTACAGCTGTGATTCCTTATGTTCTTGCTCTCATTCTTATTATCGCTTTGGCATCATCAATCATTTATTATCGAAAAATATATTTGCGACGAAATCCACATACAATGTTACAATAAGATTTATGTCATGTTATGTGTATGAGTGTAATAAAAGTTAAAGTCTCTAAGCTATTTTGAAGAAGTGGTGATAAGCAAACATGACAACAAGCCCAAAAACAAATACAATTATGAAATGTTTCTCAAGTGTCGACCGCAATTTGGTACCCCAGTTCAGCGATAAGCTAATCAAATAGACGTTTGAATCACTTTAGTCTGTAAAGAAAAAATACATAATTATCAGGAACAACGCCCCTTTTTAAGGGACAGTATTAGAAGTAGAAGTAATAATGCAAATTGCATATAAATTAGACATAGGTATAGAGTAGAAAACGCTTGTCCGACAATTTGTGGGGCCATGTCGACAAACTTGAGTATTCGACATGGTCCCAAAAACTTTACCAAAATCGCCTTTGACATGAAGCAAACGCAGAATCAAATGTTGGGATTGAAAGAGAAGGACACTGATGATAGTTCTGAGTGAAAATGATTGGGAGAATGACGACGACGTGATTCGACGCGCTTTTGTGACGATTTTTGTGCGATGATTGGGAATTTGCTTTGTTGAAATATTGAGAAACATCAATTGAAGAGAATCCGCGAAAAGATCCGCGGCTACTTCAAAGATCGATCGTGCCTACCTTTTACCCTCCACTCCAGTTCGTTCATCATTTGCATCGGCATTCGGAATCACTTCAGGTGTTTACTACTATGAAGTGATTCTTCTGACTTCGTGTTCATTTTCACCAGCAGTGTCAATTCAACTTTGGTCAAAGATGGGCGGGCACTAGCTAGACCCTAGTGGCTACCCGGGACCGGAGGGTTTTTTGCACTAAGCGGCTGCGAGACGACACGAGGACAACAGGAGGTAAGATTCGTATATCTAGAATGTGAACAAAAGAAATGGTTAGTTTTCAATGATTTTCTAATGTATTTTCCAATTTTCAACAATAGAAGCAAAATTTTCATCATCGCACAAAAAACGTCGAAAAACGCCGAAAACGCCGAAATATTCTATTCCCACATTTTCGCTCAACAATATCATCAATCCTTCTCTCCCAATCCATATTTTTGATTGTTATTTTTAATGTTTCTGAAATCTAAATAAAAAATAAAACAATTTAGTTAAGCATAATTTTATATTAACTTACAATTTTCCAAGTCCAATTTTCTGTTTTTTCTGTGGTCCGAAAATGTTTATTTTTATATTGAATCCCCTAAAAGTGTATAGTTGTCTTGGAAACCACTGTACATGGATAATCTTGTTGTCGAGTTGGACACTTTTGTGTTATTGACTAAAGGCAAATATAAAGTTGTGTCAATCTAAATCGAGACGGCGCCAGGATGTTATTGTCACAAAGTATGCAAATATGATCGCACTCACACTGCAATTCACTTTTGGTGTACAAGTCCAACGGCTTTTTGGGTTGTATTGAAGGGGGAAATAACTCTCCATTTATGAAGTGTTTGCATACACAACCTTATCGTCACACAGTCCTCTTGTTTGATTACTCAGATAACAAGAGAAAATATTTTATGTCACTGTGTTGTCTGAGTGTATCTCAAATTAGCTCAATTTGTACAACTTGGTATCATAATTTTGAGATATTAAAAATTGTCAATAGTCGAATTATTATTTTAGGATTGTAAATATAGAAAAATTGTTGAAAATTGGATAAATCTGAAAAATAAAACAATGAATTAAATCAGAAATAGAAACGCCCCATTTCCCATTTTTATCTAGTAACGCTTAAATGTGGTAAAAATGAGCAATAAGTCATTACATGATTAAATCTCATATGGCAGATAATTTTTTCATTGTACCACTTTGCTATATTGCAACTGTGGATCTATTGTTGTTAGCAAAAAAATTTATGTATTTACAACCAGCTAACTAAAAAATGCCAATCAAAAAGCAACGTCGAAAGCTGAAAGGTTCCAAGACATCTCAGAGCGTTACAGGTTTGATCAAATTGATGAAACAGCAACTCAATTTGATAGTCAACAACAGCAAAACATCAACACCAACAAACGGAAAGTCAAAGACAAAACAAGTGAAAAGTAATAGAAATACAACAAAATTGAAAACCAAAACTCCTGCCAAAATTCACTCCTAAAAAGCTTCAAAAAATATTGTTGTTTTTAGTACTATTTCAAATACTCAATCCAAAGTCCCATCTAAAAGCCAAACCATCATGCCAACAACGAACAACATAATACCCCCAAATGTTGAAGCCACCGAAAACACCCAAATCTTCACAAAAACGCCAAACAACATCAAAAAGTACCAATTCCATCAAGACAACTTCAATTAAATCAAAAATTCCTAAAACAACCAACATTGCGACAATAATACCGAAACCAGTGACACCACCAGTCTCAAAAGTAACTGTCAAACCATTGACAAAATCTCCAACCCCACAAAACAACAAACAACCCAAAGTAGACGCAAAACCAACAAAATCGACAACTAAAACTCTACCCAAAGTAGCCTCAAATCCAAAGCCACAAATGTCTTCTGCCTCAAACGCCAACCCACACGCGTCGATACACTTTCCAGGAGCGCAACTAAACAATGTCAATTTGATCATACAGGCTAAATTACATATGGCCAATTTGAATCAAGCAGCTCAGTGAAATTGTCATAATGGATGTCAACGAAGATTTGGGGTTTCATATAAATAAACAAATTAGTTTAAATTTTATTAAATTAAATCTTAAAATGATTAAAATGTACTTTTTTTAGAAATTTTACACTTGAGACAATCGTTTAAAACTTCTCCACATTGAAAACAAAATTTCAGATGATCACAACATTCGAAGCGAACTCGTTTGGTACTCATAGACTTGTGGCATAATTGGCAAACTGGATTTTCCTCAATTAATTTGACTGGCTCTGTTAAATTGATTTTTGTTAACGTTTTTAACAATCTTTTGAATCAACTAATTTAACTTACCAAAAAGTACAGTTTTCGTATTTGTGTATACCAAATGTTCACAACCATCTAAAGCTCGAAGCTTTTCAAATGAAGTTTTCTTGTGGCATATTTGACAAGTGATGAACTCAGATTTACTATCGGATTGATCTAGATCATAAAAACAATCAGTTGTTGTTAATTGCTTATGAATAGTAAAATACCGTTTTGGTTAATTGAGGTATGATTTTTCAAAGTTACATTTCCAGTGATTGTGTTTGTAGAATCGATCGTTACGAATGATTGATTCAAATTGACATTTCTCATGTGCACTAGTGGTTTTTGAGTTGCTTCTTGAGAGTCAAGGAAAAATGTCCAACAATCTTTCAATGGCGAATGCTTAAATTTGGCTTGACCAAAATTGAGATAAACCTGCTGGTCCACCGACAAGCTGATTGTGGCATAATATGGGTGGGGTGATGTGTAGATTGATTTTGTTTGATTGTAGCCAATGAGTTCACCGTTGAGATAAAAACTAAACTTTACATTCGCTTTCTCATTGTTTTCTTTATTTCGGTTCACTTTAATCAAACATCCAATCACATCACGAACTTTCCATCGCCCAAGTCTTCTATCGAGTTTTAATTCTGAATTATTGTGCCACACACATCGATTGTACAGATCAATGGCAATCGAGAACTCGTCTCCGCCAACTTCTGTTTTCACAATTTCAGTTCGTTTAGTAGACCAGCCAATTCGAATTGGTCCCGCGGTTAGTAGCACTGCTTCGAAGTAATAGATATTTTCGTTGACTTTACTCATTGATCTTACGGTTTGCCATTTCCAGACACTTCGTGCCGAGAGCATATCGTTCGACAGTTTGAGCTGTTCGGTTCGGTCATTTGGATTGAGTGTTGCTAGGCTTGATTGTGGTGCTGTGAAAAGGTTAAATTCGTGGGCAAGAAAATGTTCAACAGTATTGTGAAGTTGGTATGTGAGTGGAGAGATACAAGAATATTCTGATGTTAGACGTTCATAAATGTTTTCTCCTTTGCAAAGATCTTTCCATTCGTTCAGAAAGTTAATTATTTTACAGTTTTCCTGTAATATTTTGATTTCATGGTTGTCTAATTTTTAAATTCTCCAATGCAAGCAACACAAACATTTGTGTCCATTTGTCATTTGTTTCAGTAAGTATTCGAGTAAGATAATTGAACACATCGAAACGAATATGTTCGATGAAATCATAGAAACGTTGAGAAAGCTTGATTAAATGCAACAAAACGATTCAAATGTTTCGTTGTTTGAATGAATCACTCCAAGACACAATTCGCAGCTCAAGATATGGACTGAGCAGTTGGAAGAGTTTTGCTTTGTACGCATTATCGATTGTCTCTTCAATCACTTTTCCAATCCACTGAGCCATCACACCCACACTTTCTTCTCTATAACCTTTGCCACACACTTCAATGATCGACTGAATGTATCGTGCACATTTAAATTTTTTGTCTACTTGTGAATTTTTCAATCTCCAGGTTCTAATTCGCTGTTGTTTATAAATGTTTTGTTCGGTTCTTTTCATCTTTTCGTCACATTTCTTTTGTATTTCATCTTGATAGTACATTTCAATTTGATTTTCTACAACCGAGGGCTTAAACCAGCAATAACCACCATTTTTGACCCTTTCAACTAGTCGATATTTACGTTCATCTTTTTGACTCGCATCATGGAAATTATTTACTTGAATGGTGTTTGGTGCATATTTGAATGGAGTCTGTCCAAAATTAAAGCGGCACTGTTGATGAGTTCCAATACCAGCCGTAGCATAGTAAGGTAAACTCTTAAATAGACTTACTCCACGATTGGAATGTTTAGTTTCTTTGGTGTCACAATTTAGAGTTTCTCCGTTGTGATAGAACATAAATCTTTGATTATCCATATCAATCAAACATCCAATCACATCGCCTGGGGCACAGTCAGTCAATTTTTGAAGCGGATATTTATCATAATTATGTTTTATACACTTTTGCGACAGATCAATACCAATCGAGTGGCCATAACCAATTCCATCGCTTTCATTCATGCTTACGTCGTTAGTACTCCATCCAAATTGCAATGCTCCATGCGTCACAATGGTTGCCTCATAGAAGTAGACACCCGATGAAACTGCAAATTGTGAACGAACTGCCTGATACTCAACATTTTCCTTGAATAAACTTCTCTCATTTCTCGCCTCAAATCGATCCGGTGACAGTTTGACCGTTGGCCATTTGTCACAAAATTCTTCGTGCTCTAACAAATTGTTGACACACCAGCTAGCACACCACTCAACTTGATATCGATCAAAATAGTTCAGGTAGTTAAGGGAACTATCAGATAAACTCGTGACAAGTTTATCTTTCAACAAGTTTCTTTGGCGAATGTCGAATCGTTTCTTCAAACACAACTGTTCAATTAGAAATATATTCCATAGAATTGTTTGCGCATCATCATACTTTTCAAAAAATATCATAAAGTAATCAAGCAATCGATTGGAATATTCACGTGACCATAAATCGTAGTTTTTATTATTGAGGAATAGCTTGTGTATAGCCAATAAACAGTTTCTATAGATTTGCCAATTGCACTGTGATGATTGAATATTATTCATTAAAGATTTGCAAATTTCATCAAATAAATGCTGAATTTGGTGTGCTGGGAATTCTGAAATAAACTTGAGATAAACAGAAAACTTGTCTTTTTTGATGAACTGATTTTCGACAACAGAAAACCTTTCTCTGTTGTCGAAAATTAGTTTCCAAAGATATACGAGCATTTGTTGAACAGTTTCTTGACTCAGCCAATCATCACACCTGAACAACACAAATTCTAAAACCAGGCACAATTTCTCACTTTTGTCCCAATCACATTGTTTTGGATTTGAAATATGATTTTTCAATGCATATGAAAATTGCAATAGGGTTGGTTTGCACTTTCTCAGTGGGAGTTGCTTCAATAAAGCAAAAACATGATTAAATGTTTTCTCGATATCACATTTGTCAATTAGTTTCATAAGGTACTCAAAGATTCGGTTACATGTTTGGTGGCTGAATGGATCTTCGTAATGAAGTTGTCTTAACACTTCTGCCATTGTTTCACAGAATTTCTCATGTTTTCTAAATTCACAATTCTCCGATGTCAAAGTATTTTCCAATAAGTCTATCAACCAAACTAGTGAAGATTGATTTTTATCGATTTCTATGTGACTCAATACATTAAATGCCTCATCAAACGTCTCCTCGTTGTCCGAAAACATCAAACATTGACCAATAAGTTTAACTATATAATCGATCATTAGATTTCGAGTTTTTCGTTGCTTCAAAATATCGCACATCAGCAAGTCATTATAAATCATTGAACATAATTTTGTATGTTTGTTCCATTTGAACGTGTTAGAATTTAACTGATTTTCACGTGAAACAATTAGTTGTTCGAGTAGGGATTGATAATTTTCAAATGGAAATTTTTCAAATGCTTTCCAGGTACGATCAATCGTATTCTCCTCATCACATGCCTCATTTAGTTTCGCAAGATAAGTAAAATTAGGTCAAATGATTGACTGTTTAATGATTTTGCACATTTCCATGACGCAACCTTAATCACTCCACATAATTTACCATTTCTATCCCATCGGATCAGTTCTTTGTTCATTTGATTGTTTAATACATTGATCAACTGTTGCTCCAAAGTTGAATGCTTGTCAAATGGAAATTGTTCGAGGACTTCACTTACGAGATCAATCGTTTTCACATCATCACAGCACTCAATTAGTTTCAAAGAATAGTTAATTATTCGTTCACAAGTTTTGTTTGAAAAAGATTTTTCCCATTTCTCCAGCACATCCCTCAGTACTCCAAGCAATTTACCATGTTTTCCATAGTGTTTCAAATTTGAGTAAATCTCCATCAAATCAATCATTTTCATCAGTAAAGTCGATTGGTACAAGTTGAATGGGATATGTGACAATGCACCACAGGCAATGTCAATTGTCGTCTCAGTACATTGATTAATTAATCTTATGAGATAATCAAAAATGCGGTTACAAGTTTCAGGGTTCATTGAAGGCGAATAATTGAAATGACGCAATAGCTCCACCACTCGTTCAAATAAGTTTTCATGTCTGCACAAAGAGCTCGTTTCTCCATTTAATTGATTTTCCGCAGAATTTATTAAACTCAATAGTGAAGATTGAAATCGGTTAAACGGGAAAATTGCCAATGCACGCCAAACAATATCAATAATTTCTTTGTCATCACATCGCTTAATTAGCAACATGAGATAGGTAAGTATACGAGAACAATTTTGTAGACTTGGCACATTTTTTATATGAATTATTAATATAATCATAATTTAACGATATGAACCAAATTGCCTTAACCAATCGTCGATGCTTTTCCCAATCCGTCCATATGGTCGATGGTGATTGGTTTGCTTTTACAAGCTCAAAATCAATGATTTGAAAAATTAAATTTTGAACTTTGGGCATTCTCGTTTCACAGTGCAATCCATAATTATCCAATATTTTCCCTTCGATCCAGTTTAGTGTCCGCGTAACCGCCTCATTTTCGATTTTTTCAAGATATTCATCATGTGTCATTGCAGGAATTCAATTGTTAGCAAACTGAGTTGAAAGAATTAAAAAAAATACACTTTGGGCAACAAAATCAATCAATAACAATGCGCATTGGTTAATATGCCATTGTGTCTTGTGACTCACTCCAGAACAGTCTTACCTATCGAAAACTTGCACATATCAAACTCGTATCTCCAAGTCAACAATCTGTGTTGATAGTGTTGAGTGTAGATATTATTATATTAGATGTTAATTTTATTATTACTTTAAGAACAGTTTTGGTTGTTGATATTTAGATTTCTTTGATATTAGGTTGAGGCCAATATTAAATGAAGTTAGCAGTGTTAACTCAACACTGTTGAGGTACTATGGTTTCACATATGACCCTGTACCTAGGGTTGCTGATTATATGTCCGCTTTGAGGATTCTAGACCTGAATGATTGAGATTTTTTCAACAACCAAGTATACAAAAATAAGTTTTTTTAAAATATTGCATTAAATATAAACAAATCTTTGGAGCACAATCAAATTTGTTTGATCTAATCAGATTACTAAAATATACCTCCCTCGAGTGTATTTTGCCATCAAAACCCAATTGACGATTCCTTCGTCTAGTTTAGATGGAGATGGATGGCTCCACTCAAACATTCTATGTTCGTGTTAGATTAAATTCTTAATTTGTGATCATTGATGTATTCGTGTGGGTCTGTAAAGTGTAAGATTGTGCCATTTCTTCTAAATTGTATCTGCTATCGGGTCAGTTCCTACAATAAGTAAAAAATTCTCAATTTTTTCAACCAACCACCAATACAAAACGATGAACAACACCAACAAGATGCTTTCTATTTTATCCAACAAGATTGTGATAACACGAGAGGCGGAAAATGAACACGATGACAAAACTCGGGCTTTTGCTGAAAGAATGGTCAAATCAGTGGAAAAGTATGAGAACGAATTCAATGACATTGTTTCTGTTATTACTGGTGACGATATGGCCGTTTCCCAAATGATAGATGAAGTGTATCGTTCCATTGTGAATCTCAAGTTTATTTATGAGGCTCAAGTTCAAAGTAGAACAACAGTCAATGAATCCAATGATGGTGATGGAAAGGTCACTTCATGGGGCTCATTGCAAGATGCTGAACAGGAGGACCATTTGAACGCAGGCCCAAATAG
Organism: Rhizoglyphus robini; assembly: GCA_023373905.1. Taxonomy (NCBI): domain Eukaryota; kingdom Metazoa; phylum Arthropoda; class Arachnida; order Sarcoptiformes; family Acaridae; genus Rhizoglyphus; species Rhizoglyphus robini. The sequence continues at coordinate 73,274 of JAKIJQ010000204.1, forward strand.
ACGCTATTCTGCTGAGTGGCAAGGTTTTGTAAGTTTTTTTGTTTGTTTGTTGGTTTGTTATTTTTGATTGTCTGAGCGTGAGCGTAAGCGAATACCTTGACATTTTGACAATTTTGTCGACGTAACTACATTTTAGGATTGGGTTTTGGTTAGGTTTTAGGTAGGTTAGGTGCCGTGTAGGATTGGGTTTCGATTTTTTTAAATTTGAAAATTGTTTTTATTTAGTTCCATGTTAAAGTTTGATATTACAAAATCGATTTCAATAGTTTGCTCAATAGTTAGTTTTTAGACAGGTTAGGTGCCGTGTAGGATTGGGTTTTGGTTAGGTGTTAGGTAGGTTAGGTGCCGTGTAGGATTGGGTTTCGGATAGGATTTAGGTAGGTTAGGTGCGATGCATGATTGTGTTTCTGTTAGGTAAGCTAAGAGTAATTTTCACGCTCAGACTATACACCATGGGCATCATTTCCATGCCCAGGGTGTTACTTATTTACAGAAAGTATCCAGATTTTATCACCCGCAGAGCCCACTAGTTAACATTTCACTTTTTACTCCCCCAGAACACAAACATTAAGATTCACAGTAAATTCAACGGTCTACTAAAGATGAGCAAGAGACTTCGCTCACTCACCGAATTGGTGATTGAGGCAAAAGTTCCAATTCCTAAATTACGCAAAGCGCTCGCACAAATAGACAAAATAAAACCCGTGGAAGTGCAAAAATTGATTGATTTAACATTGCTCGAAAAATTGTTGACCAAAGAAAATGGCCATAAGCTGACCAATGACGAGCGTAACGACATTGTGTTGTGTCTCTTTATGGCAGCCAGAATTGTGGCTTTCGAGATTATCGATGAAGGCAAACAGGAATTATCGGGGCTGGCTGGCTTCAAACAGATTTACAATTTGATTCAAGCGTGGAGTACTTTTATGAAGATTGTTTCAAGTTTGGTCAAAATTACCACAATTGTCAATTTGGAACAATACACGGATTATTGCACAAAATTTCGAGAGGCACTCAAGTACATGCAGCAACATAAAACAAATGAAAATAAATCTCGATATGCGGAAATGATCAAATTTCTCAAACAATCACAAAATGAGGCTCACCAGCAGTGGTCCAAACTACGTATAGTTAACATAACCAATAAATCTCAATCTTAATCTTTTTATTTACTTTTAGATTTATTTAAATCCGAACTAAATCTACTGATCGCTCGTTTGAAGCACCTGGAACTGGAGCAGAGCACAGCACGAGAATTGAATCACCGACAGGCTAAATCTGAAGTCAAAAATGTTTTTAGCCTTTTTAAGATGGCACTTTTCGGTCTACTCGTTGGTGGCAATTGGACCACAATTAAGGTTGCCGTCAATTTAAAAGATGTGGTGGAAAGAAGAAAAGAACGATACAGCAATCGTTTGGATCAGAATTCAAATCAAAAGCTGGGAAAAGGCCTCGAACCTAATGAGCCAGCCAATCAGCCAAGCGAGAATCAGCCTGCAATTGAATTCTGCTTTCACTTGGAACAATTTGAGCAGCTCGCTGATTTTGAGCAGACTGTTCGTGAGATTGAGCACGAATTGGAGGCGTTCGATGAGGAATTGAGGACACAAACTGAGTCCGAAATTGAAAAACATATCAAAAGCGTTGGAGAGGTTTATGTTGAAAATGTTATAGCGGAAAATGTATTACAAAATCAAATAGCAGAACACTTGGAACCAAATAATATTGATCTTGAATTCATTAATGCGGCAACCAAAATCTTGCAGCTCCAGAATAAACGAAAAAATAGTGTCTGCATCGGTACCAAATTTTATGAACAGATTTGAAACTTTTAATCAGTTATTTTTTACATATTATATATTTAACAAAATATTTTATTAAAAATAACTAAATCTTTGGAACACAATTTGACCCACCTTAACCCCACCCTCCCTCACACCCGGTCCACCATTAACATTGAACATATTGATGGTTTGAGGGCTGGCACGATGTTTGAAAGTGAACAACTGCTGTCCATCCACCAGTCCGGTCACTTGCTGTCCATCACAGATCAATTTCACTTGAAATGGAACCCCAACTTTGGGGAAATTTGCCGTGGATGGAAGAGTTTTCTCGCCAATATCGTACACATTCAAACAGTGGGGACAGTGAACGTGGTACGAATCACGCAGCATCACTTGATCCTTCTGTTGAATACTCAAATGGAAGAGGGACTTGGTTTGGGGGAAGGCAGCTGCTTGGGTTGAAGCCAAATGAATGTCGATCCGTTGATTCGGCTCGAGTACAACATCTTTTAGTTCAACGGTGAATGGTCCACCTAGAAAAGGTTCGATTGTAGTGAAAGGCACTGGTACATTGTCATAAGTCAACTCGACTACATTTTTCTTTTGCCCATCTACAAAGATGGACAAACTCACAAGAAAAAACCAAACAAATGTAATCGAGAACATTTTACGCGTGTGCTTTCAAAAATAACAAAACCAACTCAATATAAAATATATGCATTATTTAATAATTTAACATTTAAAAGTTCAAATCATAAATGACGCAAATCATCGAAATTTCAATGAATAAAAGTTCATAATTTTTTCATTAAAAAAAGTTTTAAGTTCATATTATTTCATTTTTATTTTCAAAATTACACTAAAGTCATAATTTCTGGTTAAAAGTACAACGCAACAAAATCATTTTTTACATTTTGAATCATAACTTTTGAATGGATAAATAGATTTTCAAGAATAAAAGCGTTTTTAAAAGATAACTAAACACTCTAAAAGACTAATACATTAAACAAATTAATTTAACTTTAAAAACAACTAAAAAAACCAAAACCAAAAAATTTTACTTCCGGTTCAATTAGTCTGGAACGGAAGTGAATTGGGCTTGAAATAAAAAAATATATAATTTTTTTGCGCCTCCTTTACTTAGTACTTACAAGTTGTCAGTACACCTCGATCATTGGCCAAGTCAGTGATTGTGCCATGCTTGTGACTCTTACATGAGATCTCGTGTGATTAAGCAAGAAGTGATTGAGACTGTGCAATACTTCGGATCATCTTTAATTAAATCAATAAGTGACACTTTGAGATATCATCCATTGTGACACATCCGATACGATATACGATATACGTTATACCTTATATAAATTGCATTTTTGACATTAATTGTTGAGTAATAACAAATGTACATTTTTGCATTACAATTAGTCATAAACGAGATTATTTGCCGAGAAGATAAGAGGCTTTATGTTTTATCAGTATTACAAATTGTTTGACAACTATTTGCTGCACGTTATATCTAAAACTATTGACACTTTTGCTTATGTCTCTCACACAATCAACATTAGCCATTTTTTCAAATAATACAGAATCCTTGATTGCAAATAATGCCATAGGTGAGGTGCAATCGTAAAAAATCCTATAAACTTGATATCGCATATCTATTATATTGATTGATTGATTGTGTGCGGCACGCACTTTAATGAAAATCATATTGTCGGATGCTTAGTAATTTAAGACGTTGTTGCATCCAAACAAAAATCGCGTTTTTTGCTGGATTTGCACAATTGAGAAATCAAATTGAAAATGGAAGAACAAGTTCCTTTGAGATCAAATCAAAATAATCTCGTAACCCCTGAAACATTTTCCGGAAACAAAACAAAATGGCCAATTATAAAGTGTACGATTTTTGCCCTCGTCTTACTTACAGTTGTACTATTACTAATTTTCATGCTGATTCCACATAAATCTACGGGTATTTTTTAATATATTTTTTAATTAATTTAAACAATTGAATTTAAATAATTAAATTTAAATTTAAAGTTCAAGTTACACTAAACAATCAAATATTAAAAGAGGCGACTGATGAAATCAAAAATCTTCTTGACCAACTCAGAAAAACGCCAACTTATTTCGATCAAGCCACATCAAGATACTGGAAGCAATGTGTGTACAAAATGTCACATTTCATAACTCAAATACACCAAGCTCGAACTGTTGATCTTTTAAACAATTCGATTGTGCACGATTTTGTGCACCATTCTACGGAAGTATTCGATCATCTAATTGAGCGAACAAACAAATGGTATTTCTTGAATCCAAAGGAAAAGAAGCACTTTAGTGCAATAATAATTGAGTCAATTCGAAAGTTGGGCTTCATGATGAACTCACACGAAATGTCTGGAGAAGTGATTGAATTTCGGAATGTTCATTTGAAAACTTTTGAAATAAATGTCACTATAAATGAAAAATTTTATTTTAATTTTCATGAAAGTGTGTTTTATGGGTATTATGGATTTGCAGGCAAAATTCAATTTAATGAAGGAAGCCTCACAAATGGAACCAAAACAGTGATGACAGCATTTCTGCTTCGTAATACCGTTCCAACGCTCTCATTTTCATCAAGAGTTAATTCAGATATATTGTCGGTAGTGGTCGAGAGTTTCGAGAATGTGCCTCATCCAAACTCCATTCAAATTGAATATTGGTATGTTGATGTTTTTTGTTTGCTTCAATTTTAACTTTTCACTTTCAGGTATATGGAATTTTCCAAGTTGAAAGAAAGAAACGATTACAAACTAATGTGCGCATCTTCGGATTTACACAAATGGTCAGCCAAACACTGTGTAAATCTAAATCCTTCCATTCAACAATCTGGATTTAAATATTATTGTGAATGTAATAACCTGGACACAGCATATTCAGTCTTGGACGCTCCAAATATTCAAAATCCAATCTCTCATATTGAGCATATAAAACAACAATTGCTTAATGAAACCAAAATTTCGCAATCAAACTGGACTGCCACCCTTAGTAAAGTAAATGATCTAGTTTCAAAAACTGTCGAAAGTTTAAAAGTAGACTACAGAGTCAACAAGAGTGAAGCAGTTGGTGTAACAAATGTTTCAATAGAAATTCTCAGCACATTGATTGATCAAAGTCATGTTTATCAAAATTTGTCACATCAAGACAAAAGGCGTTCAACTTCGTTAATATTGAACACAGTCGAGGACTTGTCTGTACTGATGGCGAGCAACCTGCGCACCGACAATGGTGATGATGCTACAAATATAAATGTGACTCTTGAGCATGGAAACGTGCATTTACAATCAAAATTAGTCAATGTTGAAAAGAACGAAAATTTTGAATTTACGTTTGACAATATCGACTTGTACATTCCGTTTGAGGGCTTGAATCATCTCAACTCATCACTCGAAGTGGCATCGACTGTTGTCGTAATTCGAAAGCTATCAAGTTATCTTGATAATGACAATCTACAAGTGAACAGTCCAATCTTTTCGATTATGATTGAAAACCAAAGCCAAACAATTCAACTGAGTGGAAAACACAAGTTGAAATTCAGGTGAGTGTTAATCGTAATTTCAATTGTTAATTTTTCATTTTGTAGTACAAAAAATTCAAATCGATTGCAATTTGGGGACGAATCCATGTGCACATTTTGGAATTTTCTTAATCAAACTTGGTCAAATCAAGGTTGTTCGTACAATCAAGCACAGTCAAATAGAAGCTACAGTACATGCGAGTGCTATCATTTAGCCAATTTTGCAGTTCTGGTCGATGTCACCAATCAGGAGATGCATTCAGTTACAAAGACGATTCTAACTTTTGTTTGTTCATGCACGACCATAGGCTGTTTAGTGGGAGCACTTTATCTTCTATTCAAATGCAACATCAACAACAAGAAGAGTGATCTGAATAACTCACGGAAGGTGAATTCAAATCGTTCGCGCCTTATCATGTGGATTGCAATATGGCTAATTGTGACGCACATTTTTGTCTTAATTTTTCTGGATCGACGATTTAATGAAAGTGACCTGCTGTGTGGTCTCACCTCGATTGTGGTTCTCTTTAGTTTGCTCACAACTTTTGCTTTCATGTTAATGTTGAGCATTCATCTCTATTTGTCTACATCTATGTCTAATGTCTTTAAGATAATCAACTCGGGAAAATATGTTCTGTATGCGTATTTGTTCTCGTTTTTTATTGTCATATTTTCGTTATTTTTCATTTATTATGACGAATTTACTGTCAAGTGTGATGGTGTTGCCTTTTGGAATGTTGAGAAATGGTACAACACAATCCGTTCAATGAAAGGAGAGTACTTGTGAGTATTATTCTTTGATGAAACAAATGTTGAATTTAAATTATTTAAATCCCCCTTAGATTAATTTTAGAGGGGTGTTTGAATGTCCGTCCGTCCGTCTGTGACTAATCGAATCATTTACCAATTAAAACAAAACTCGAATAACTCAAAAACTATTGAACATAGAGAAATGAGATAAAAGACAAAAAGATTGTGCTAATTTTTTCCGATCGAACGGTATAAGGAATAGACAGGTGCAAACTAAAGAAGTAACTGAAAAATGCAAAACAGACAAATGATTGTTGTGTAATTGTTGTGAAACTGTGACAACAATGAATTCAAGGAGTAAACTTTCAAGTCAATTTGATAAGCTACGATTATTTTCGGCTTTAATTGTTGGATATATTTGAATACAAAGTATAGAAAGTTGTTAGTGAATTGGTGGGTTAGGTGTGGATTGTGTTTAGGTGTTTAGGTATGTTTTTGTTGTGTTAGGTGCCGTGTTAGGATGGGTTTTGGGTTAGGTTAGGTGCCGTGTTAGGATGGGTTTGGGTTAGGTTAGGTGCCGTGTTAGGATGGGTTTGGGTTAGGTTAGGTGCCGTGTTAGGATGGGTTTAGGTTAGGTTAGGTGCCGTGTTAGGATGGGTTTAGGTTAGGTTAGGTGCCGTGTTAGGATGGGTTTTGGGTTAGGTTAGGTGCCGTGTTAGGATGGGTTTGGGTTAGGTTAGGTGCCGTGTTAGGATGGGTTTGGGTTAGGTTTTTTAGGTTTTAAATCCTTTATTGGTCGTTAGAAATTAAGTATTTATTAATTAATAAATAAAAAATAAGAAATTAATAAATATAGTACAGATAAATAGACTAGAAAGTAATTACATGGTGTTGATTTCGACTTCTTCAATGGCTGGGCTGTCTTCTGTTCTGAGTTGTTGGGCTTGATAGACGAGTTGAGGCGGATTGAGTCGAAAAGCTCTCAGTCGATCGAGAATGATCTTCATTTGAGGAACGAATCTCTCGTTGAACTGTCCTTTCGAGAAAATCCAGTTAGTCAGTTTTCCGATGTTTCCCAATCGAAATTCTCCACCATGACCTGCATATCCACTTCCATGCATGTCCTTGAAGAGAGGGCACTTGAGTAGGACATGTTCCACCGTTTGGATTGTCGTTCGATCCCACCAACAGTACGGTCTGTATACACTGCCCGTTTCATCCTTCACTTCGAAACGATTCAGGTACTGGCCGAATGGCCCGTGTCCGCTGAAGACTTGTGTTAGATAGAAATCTGTCTTGATGAACTTCGGGATGGTAATCCAGTCTTTGAAGAACCCTCTGAGGGTCGGATTAGCAAGTTTCCTAAATCGTTCGTTCATGAGTTGGTTGGTGACTGACTTTGCGACTTTCTTTGCGATGTTCTTGGGGTACCTGGTGTAGACTGGCTCGAGATGGGTTTGGGTTGAGATCTCCTTGGCCGCCTTTTCAGTTTTGATCATAAGTGCGTTGATTCTGCTTGGGATGGCGATGGACACTGGGAGGCCAAGTCGGTTTAGGAACTTGGCGATTGTATTTTCAAGACTGTTCAATGTGCAAATTTTGGTGAGATTAGGTTTGGGTTAGGTTAGGTGCCGTGTTAGGATGGGTGTGTTGGGTTAGGTTAGGTTAGGTGCCGTGTTAGGATGGGTATTGGGTTAGGTTAGGTGCCGTGTTAGGATGGGTGTGTTGGGTTAGGTTAGGTTAGGTGCCGTGTTAGGATGGGTATTGGGTTAGGTTAGGTGCCGTGTTAGGATAGGTTTAGGTTAGGGTTAGGTGCCGTGTTAGGATGGGTTTAGGTTAGGCTAGGTGCCGTGTTAGGATGGGTTTAGGTTAGGCTAGGTGCCGTGTTAGGATGGGTTTAGGTTAAGTTAGGTGCCGTGTTAGGATGGGTTTAGGTTAGGCTAGGTGCCGTGTTGGGATGGGTTTGGGTTAGGTTAGATGCCGTGTTAGGATGGGTATTGGGTTAGGTTAGGTGCCGTGTTAGGATGGGTGTGTTGGGTTAGGTTAGGTTAGGTGCCGTGTTAGGATGGGTGTGTTGGGTTAGGTTTTTTTTTCAGAAAAGTTTATTGATCGATAAATCGTACAAAGTATTTTTGACAAAACAAATTGCACGAGTGCAAGATTACATTGCTTTAAGTTGTAGTACAAATATTTTCAAGAGGGTGTGTTGATTTCAGAGAGATTAGTGGTAGACAAAGGTTTAAACAGTTTTGGTGTGCTAAAACAGTTTTGGTGGTTTGTGAATTTAAGAAAATGAAAACAAAAACAATAACTATATATAGAAAAATATTATTTACAAGGTTTAGGTTAGGTTAGGTGCCGTGTTAGGATGGGTGTGTTGGGTTAGGTTAGGTGCCGTGTTAGGATGGGTGTGTTGGGTTAGGTTAGGTGCCGTGTTAGGATGGGTCTTGGTTTTTTTTTTTTTTTTTTTTTTTTTTTTTTTTTTTTTTTTTCCTTTTTCCTTGGCCCGCTGGCAGCTTGCTGCCAGCGGTTTTGTACTAAGTCCCAAAAGGCAAAACGTTAGTTTTGCGGGACTTGTACAAATTTTATATTTAAATTTACAGTTGTTGGATATCCTCGAATGAACATCCCAGCCACATTTACATTTTCATCATTCCAATGTCGTTGGTTGTGTTTGTGAATTGTGGTCTGTTGATTCAAGTTTTACGAGTGTGTGTGTCCAAAAACTCTCGAAAAAACCCAAAACAAAGTCAATGGCTGAAACTTGTGGCGACAGCCTGTTTGCTGTTCAATGTGGGTGCACCTTGGTTGACGTATATATTCTACATTAATAAGTGGTTTAGAGGAAGCTTCTACTCATATCTGTTTATTTTAATGAATGGAACTCAGGTAATTTGTAATAAAAATTGTTTAAACATTACTCATTTCCTTCATAAAAGGGCATTTGGATATTCGCCGAACAGTACTACCTGTACTACTGGGCAAACCGGAAAATTGAAGAACAATCGAAACAAGCTGTCTCAACTCAAAGGCAACAAGCAGGTTTGAGAAAACAAACCAACACTGCCACTTCTAATATTTCAATTAATTCTCAAAAGTCTCATTAAATAATCGAATTTTTAATTAATCTGAATTTTTAAAAAATCTTAAATTTCTTCTTCTTATCCATCCACTTAGGCTTTGCCACTAGTTTTTCATGATCACCATTTTATCTGTAATCTTTCTCATCCATTGCACACATATTGAAGTCGAGCGTGGTCGTTTTCTCTCACCTTTATTTGTTTGTGTATTCACCAGGTATGTCCAGAAGCTTATCGAACGACTTTAAAATCCATCAATAATTAGACAGGTAAAGGTTTGTCAGTTTTTAAGTTGGCACAAAAAAGTGTAATTTTGAGTTGAACAAGTGAAATTTCATTAATTAAAAGATCAGGTTCAAATGATTAATTATCAAAAAATAATTGCAAGACAAATTAAATTTTATAAAATTTAAATTTCATTTATTTAGAAATACATTTTAAATTTGTTTTCGGGTTTTACAAAATATCAATTAAAAATTATTTAGACAAATTTAATTTTCAATATCAATGGATTTGATTGTTTTGTTCTGTTTTTGTATTTTTGTATTGATTTAGGCAATAAAACTTTTGTTAATGTGTGTTGATTAACAAACGTACTGTTGTTTAGTGTTTGTGTCAATAAGATTTGGCTTGTTAGACTGTGATTTAACAATCGAGTTAGTTCCTCGTTGTATGTTTGTCTCAATCAGTCTGTCTATCATTTGGGTGAGCTGACTGTCATCAATGTGAGTGTTGCTTGTGGACAAGGCTTTGTGTGCGTGTGAGTACAGAAGACTGCCAATTTGTGAATACTGTAGACCACTTAACAAGTAGCGTTCAATGGTGCGATATAGCTCAAAAAAAGTCACATTCGATCACTACTTCTTGGTCGTTTTGGGGATCTGTCTGTTGTTTGTTGGTCAATTGGTTCAACATTTTCTCGTACTGTTGCACAAGAGTTAGAGAATAAGTTCGTGCCTCACTGACACTGACTTGCTGACCTTGGGCATTGTAATATTGCTGACCTGTGTACTTGCGTGCAAGCACATCAAACAGAAATAGAGTGCTGGGAAGGTCGATACTTTCGGTTGGAGTAGTTAGATTAGTGGGCATTGCATTACTAGAGGTTGAAATTGAATTACTGGAATAAGTGGGCATTCTGAATTGAGACAAAATGTAAGTGATATTTTTTATTTGTTGGCTCAAATATTCTGCTACATCATGTTGGTCATAGTATTGTGCAACGTCAAGCGCAACTTGGATATATTCAAATTTTTTTCAAAAGTGTCCGCACAAATATGTTTCATCAATATTTTAACTGTTTCTAAATGACCATTCTGAGCAGCTAAATGCAATGGAGTATTCTTAAGTTTGTCTGCAGAGTTTATATTAGCTCCACGTTCAAGCAAAAATTGCACATTTGCATCATCACCAAGATAAGCAGCCATATGCAGCATTGTCTGTTCCTGTTTGTCTTTGTACTCAAAAACCAAATACTTGATCAACTTGTCTTTTCGACCTTCAATCAGTAAATCAAACGCAGTTTGGTTGGCAGAATTTTTATGATTACTATAAGCGTCTTTGTCGAGCAGATATTTGAGCATATCAATTCTTTCAACCTCAATTGCTCCGTGCAGTGGAGTGTTACCGGAGATTCCGGCAGTTTGATAATTTGCTCCGTTTTCAATCAAATACATTGCAACATCGAATTTGTGTTTAATAATTGAAAGATAAACCAAATTATCAGATGTAGTAGTATCGAATTGTTTAACATCTGCACCTTTCGAAATCAAGAATTTGATCATGTCCAATTGACCATTGTAATAGATAGCTCTATACAGCGGAGTCTGACCGTCATCCTCATCCTTCACATTGACAGAAATGTTTTTGTTCAAATACTGCTCAACCAGTTTAATGTTGTTTTGTGCTGCAGCGAAAAAGAGTGAGTTGGTGTCGATTTGGGTTTGCAGTTTGTTGTCGTTTGGAAGTTGTTCTAAATATTGTTTTATGTCTAGTTTATTCTTTTCTGTTGCAAGAGTTAAGGCTGTTTTACCTTTATTGTCGGTTATATTTGTTTGGGCACCTGATTTGATGAGATATTTGACTAGTTTTAAGTCATCATGATAAAAGATTGAGTAATGCAATGGTGTCCAGCCATCAGTATTTTTATCATTAAATCCTAAATGTAATAAATATTTGGCAAATTTCAAATTGTTATTAAATGCTGCATAATGCAATGGAGTACTGTTCCAGCTGTTTCCACTTTTAAAATCAGCTTCTTGTTCAATTAGATAATTGACAATATCAAATTTATCATTCCTAGCTGCGTAATTCACTGGTGTCCATTTTCCTGTATCTATTTCATGAATACTAACACCAATATTCACTAAATATTTGACAATTTCTAAATTTCCATATGGATAAATGGCTTTAAACAAACCATTTCGGTTATCATCATTACTATCTTTGATCTGAACATCCACTGCATGTACTTCATGTAAATATTTAATCAAATTTAAATTACCTTTATAACAAGCATCAAGAAAATCGACTTTATCGCCAGAATCTTTTGCACCTTTTTGTGTGAGAAAATTAGCAATATCACTTCTGTTTGGCGGCAACACTTTTGCCAAACGCAACGGAGTGTCATTGTTAATGTTTTTCGCATTCACATCAGCACCTTTCTCTAGCAAAAATTTAATAATCGAAAGATAGCCTTTCATGCTTGCAATATGAAGTAGTGTGTTGTTGAACTTGTCTGTAATGTTAATGTTAGCTTTGTTTTGTACCAATACTCTTGCCATATTGAGTGCATCGATTTTGTCTAAGTACACAACTCGATGAAGAATCGGTTTACTGTCCGTATCTTTCGAATCTGGATTGGCATGGCTTTGCAACAGTATGCGAGCCATTTCAACACTATTATTTAGCACTGCATAATACAACGGTTCCCTGTCCCAAGTATCTCTAGCATCAACAGGCACTTTGTATTGATCAATCAAAGTGTGCACAATTTGAGTGTCATTTTGGATAGCAGCCTGATGAAGCAGTGTTTTATGCCCGGACAATCGAATGTTTGCATTGACACAATGCTTATCAGCAACTGAGCTGTTGTTGAACTGTTTAAATTCCTCATACAACTGCTCGTCATAATCGTTGATCTCTGAATTGATAGTTTGATTGAACTGTTTAGCGTCGCCCAGTGTGCCATCGATTGGTTGGTCAGCTTTCAAATTGTGACTTATGGCAATGCTTATTGCCGAAAAGAGAAAAACAAATTGGATACTAACTAAATGCATTTTGTGTACTGCAATATAATGTTTTGTATTGTGCAAATATTGTGTGATTGAAATGTGTTTAGCAAATGAGTTCAAAACAAATAAATCGGAAATGGGTTAGGAGGATTCTCTTACATTCACACGAATTCAAGATTGTGGTTTAAAGTTGACAAAATCGTGTTGAAAGTGTTTAGGTTTAAGGTGATCAGTTCAGGAATTACTTCGAAAAGTGTTTAACTTGAACTTTTGAAGCACTTTTGTTCGTTCTGTCAGATTTAAAAAAATATTAAAATTAATTTTTTATTTTAAAAAAATCTAATATTTAATTTAAGAAATGTACCTAATTTGACTATTCACAGGTTCCAGGAGATTTTGCTTAAAGACTTGAATGGTAAACTTGCCGAGGAGACTTGCTTAGAAGGCTCCGGTTGACTGGTTATATCTGTTGTAGATTAACAAATTTTTAAATTTTTTAAAACAATTAGTTGGTTGAACAACAAGTTGGTTACAAATTTATCAGGATTTATTTGGCAAAAATTACCTGATTTGAGGGAATTCAAAAATGCTCACCAGTTGTATTCGTTTTCGCTTGAATAATTTAAATGGGGCTGGACAGTGTCTACCAGAAAACAGTTGTAACAGCCTTGAAAAACAATGGTTTCACAGCCTTTGTCAAATTGACCATAAATTCTGTTCAATGATAATAAGTTTAGTTTAATATAAAACAAATAAATTCAAAAGCGAGACTTACCAATGAGAGAACGGAAGCGGAATTCAAAGATCACTTTGGATAACCAAACTTTTGTACTCGATAACCGATAACAATGGTTTACAACCTATTGTCAATTTGACCATTCTGTTCAATGATAATAAGTTTAGTTTAATACAAAACAAATACATTTAAATGCAAAACTTACCAATGAGAGAACGGAAGTGGAATTCAAAGATCACTTTGGATAACCAAACTTTTTGCACTCGATAACCGATAACAATGGTTTTACAACCTATTGTCAATTTGACCATTCTGTTCAATGATAATAAGTTTAGTTTAATACAAAACAAATACATTTAAATGCAAAACTTACCAATGAGAGAACGGAACTGGAATTCAAAGATCACTTTGGATAACCAAAATGTGAAGCAATTGCCAATAGATTGATCAAATTAGGCAAAACAAATACAACGTCTCATTTGCACGAAAACGCTAAATTTAAAAAATTTTAATATTAAATATACAAATTTGTAAATTTACATTGGCTGTTTACGTACCATAAATTCAAAAACAATCTTTTTTGAATGCTTCTGGAACTTTGCATCCAAAGCCCCAGTGCGCCAGCACTAGGGAATAGGCTTGGTATAGTTTCAGCCTTCTAGACCTCGTGGAAGTGACCCAGTCACAGAGAGATGGCACGGCGAACGAGTAAACTAAAACAATATTTTCGAATTGACTCAGACGACTTTACAAACGCGCATCGTATACTAGAATGAATGTTTGCAGAGGAAAATTTCAAATAAAGTCAATTCTAATCATTTGGTAAATTACTATCAATCAGTGTTCAAGGGCCAAATTATGTTGAAGTAAACATGTTCATTTATGAAAGAGATATCTTGATTCGTTGAAAGCGTTGCTTGCAACTCAAACTATTTGTTGTTGATGTTGTTTTGACAAAATTAATATTAAAATCATTTCTATTCTATCTTTGTACATCTTTCACGACTTGGCAAGGCATACTGCAGTTTGCTTCGATTTTTTCTACGATAAGAGTTTCGCTCACATTAGTGATAAAGGTCCGTTCTTATAAAAAAAACACATTTGTCAATCAAACCAACAAGCCTGTCTCATCGTTCTGTCAATGTTGATTAGACATAAATTTCTTACTAAATGCACCAACAATGACAAATATTGTTTGCCAATTGAAGCTAATAAATCCAAGCAAACAAGTGTGAAAAATACTGCGCCACTTTGATCGATGGTTCATAAACATGAAACAGGTTTTCACGGCCACTCGTGCTGATAAAACTTCATTTTTAGCTGTACAATCTTGTCACAAGAGTCGACTATGGTACAAATCGGTTGAAACAAACAGACAGATGCCATTTCTCGGAAAGACTATGCACACATGCATGACATGACTTGTTTCTCTTGATAAAACTGTGACTGATAAGACAATTAGTGTGAATTGCCTTTGGCTCACATTATTGGGTACTCTGAAAGCACAATTTTGTCACACAAACAACAAAACTAAACATTGTCGAATTAGTTGGAATGTACAAATTTATTTACAAATTTATTTGAAATTTACAATACACGGGAAAAGTAAACAAAAATTGAAGGTCAAGAATAATTTAGGAACGTTTAGAAATTAAAACTAAAAATTCTACGACATTTTATCTTATCTTATGGTTTTGGTCTACATTTCTTGGGAATCTTCCATTCTTCGTCCTTTAAATAAATGACACCACATTGGCCCACAATGCCTTCAGCAGTATACAGACACCGTGTAATCTTGAACGTCTTCACGCAGTTACAGGAGATCCACAATATTGGAATAACATTACCAGGACATGGAGGCCAATTGTGAGCTTCGAGTGTTTCTTCTTCAGCATTGAAGCAACAAATCACTGCTAACATCGTGGCTAATAACAACAACAAGAAAGAATTTCCAGACTGGAACATTTTAAAATATAAAACTTAAATATTCTATGGCAGTTAAAAAAACTGTAAATGAAATTGAAATACGCGTAACAAAGATAACAAAAGTAAAGATATTTATAGTAAAAAATAGTCAAACAAACGTCAATAAATTTACTTTGACATTTTCACAATTGATTGCAAATACGTAAAATTATTTAACCGTAAAGATTGCTCATTAGATTTTAAATTATTTATTTTTTTGATTAATTTAATTTTTTAATCATGTAAAATAATTTGATCTACTTGCGTCTAAAATAATTTAAATTAAAAATTTTACAACAACCTTTCGCCATCATGAGCAAAATTAAAATTTCGCCCATGTGTACAACCATGATGTTGATGTTTACAAAATGTACACAAATGAAAATTCGTGTATTGAAGGGCATTTTTGACAAACAAAAAAAACAAAAAGTTACTAAAAGTTGACATTCTAAATTTCAATATAAAAATTCGTACAAGTCCCTCAAAACTAATTAGTGTAACGTTACATTAACGTTTATGGAACTGCGATAATACATAACAAAATGTGTGATAGAGCGATGTTGGCGATGAACACATTGGTCACGGTGTGCATGGTTCGATTTCTAGCTACCGCGTAGCAAACCAGAGTATTGCCACACAACCCGAGCAAACAGATCAATGCATAAATAGTGTAGAGTGAAATGATGATCCACAAGCTCATAATAAGTTCCTCTTTAATCTGCACAGAATTCGAATCGTCTAGTTTGATCTCAAAGTTCGAATAGTTCGAAGTGAGATTGTTCAGATTCGTTAAAGAACTGTGGTACCACGAGTGGACCACTAAAAACGTACGTCATCTACGAACATCTCATCCCGTACGTCATCTCAGGACGACCCCGCTCTGTCGACACCGCAACGTCGGAGCGTCGTTTCCCGCTCATTCCGCATATATAAGCTGGTTCCTCAACAGCCAGTTACTCAGTTCAGCACACGGTACGACCGCACTCGCACGTGCTCACCTTGCTGCATACTCACCCCTCTCTCTCTCTCTCCAGGACACTCGTCCCCATCTCAACGACGCCCGAGTCGTTCCTCACACTGGTCACGATCGCTATCCTATCAGTGTCCGCAATCCATCTGGGCCTCGTCCCATTCTCTCACCTCACCGACGCCCATCGTCATCGCTTGGTCACGACGCCATCGTCCTATCAAGCACCCTCGCGTAATCCTGGTAGACGCCCAGCTCACGCCGGCATCACGCCATCGTCACTAACCTCACCCACCTTCTCTGTATTCTCCCCATATTCTCGTGTATTTCCGTTTCCTTACTCACGGCACCATTGCCCTAGTAAAATCTCCCATTTCCTGCTCAAAAGTCCGACCCGGTTTATTTATGTGCGTGACCAAAGCTCACCCCTTCTGTACCTTCTCGAGCACCCCATTTGGTTACGCCACAGAACCTTTCGACAAGCTCAGTTTGAGTGAGATTCGTAAGATTTCTTTCGTTGAGAGGTTGCAATATTTCGATCAGTAGATTGTTCTGCCCCGAAGAGTTAAATGTGGAATGGTTCTGCCATGTAAGTTCAACCATCGAAATGTGATTCAGAGACAGTAATAACTGAAACAAAAACAGATAAAATTAGTCTAACGTAAATACGTACAATTTAAATCTTACCAGAAACTTGACAAAAATTATTTAAACCTAAATTTGTTCGATACAAACAGAAATACATTTATTAAAAGAGCAGGTTAAATTGATAAATTATCCAATTTAAAATTAATTACCTTTGATCAGAAATAATTACAAAACAAATTAAATTATATAAAAGTTAAATTTTATTTATTTGGAATTATATTTGAAATTATATTAATCAGTTTTACATTATTAGTTTAAATATCAATTAAAAATAATAGAGAATATTGAAATTTAAATATCACTGGGTTAGATTGTGTATTTTTGTCTTGTTTTTTTGTTTGTTTTTGGTTTTTTGGTTTTTTAGTTTTGGGTTTTTTTTGTTTAGTTTTTTATATTGTATTTGTATTGTTTTTATATTAATTAAATCTGAACAATAAAATATTTGTTAATGTGTTGATCAACATACGAACTGTTGTTTAGTGTTTGTGTCAATAAGATTTGGCTTAGACTGAGGTGTAGTATTAGAAGCAATGTCACTTATGTTCGAGTGTGATTTGACAATCGAACCAGTCCCTCGCTGTTTGTTTGTCTCAATCAGGACTCGGTCTATCATTTGGTTGAGCAGACTGTCATCAATTGAAGTGTTGCTTGTGGACAAGGCTTTGTGTGCGTGTGAGAACAGAAGACGATCTATTCGAGAGTACTGACCACTCAACATGTAGCGCTCAATGGTGCGATATAGCTCAAAAAAGTCACACTCGATCAGTACTTCTTGGGCGTTCTGGGAGACTGTTTTGTTGTTAGTCAATTGGTTCAACATTTTCTCGTACTTTTGTACAAGAGTTAGCGAATAAGTTCGTGCCTCAGTAGGACTGACTGGCTGACCTTGTGCATTGAAATATTGCTGACCTGTGAACTTGCGCGCTAATATATCAAGCAAAAATATAGTGCTGTTCAGGTCGATACTTGGGAAGAACTTATTAGACATTGCATTACTAGAGGATGGAATCGAGTCACGGGAATGGGAAGGCATTTGGAATTGAGTAAAACTGTCAGTGATACTTTTCATTTGTTGGCTCAAATATTCTGCTACATCTTGTTTGAGATTGTATTGGGCTACTTCAAGCGCAACTTGGTTATTCTGATTTTTGGCAAAAGTGTCAACACAAATCTGTTTGGTCAATAGTTTCACTGTTTCTAAATGACCATTCTGAGCAGCTAAATGCAATGGAGTATTCTTAAGTTTGTCAACAGAGTTTACATTAGCGCCACGTTCAAGCAAAAATTGAACATTTCGATAATCACCCTGAAAAGCTGCCTTATGGAGCATTGTTTGCTCATGTTGGTCTTTGTACTTAAAAACCAAATACTTGATCAACTTCTCATTTCGAGCTTTAATCAGTAAATCAAATGCAGTTTTGAAAGTAGATTTTCCGTGATTATCATAAGCATCTCTTTCGAGCAGATAATTGAAAATATCAATTTTTTCAACCTCAATTGCTCCGTGCAGTGGAGTGTTACCGGAGAGGCCGGCAGTTTGATAATTTGCTTTGTTTTCAATCAAATACATTGCAACATCAAATTTGTGTTTAATAATTGAAAGATAGACTAAATTCTCTAACTTAGTAACATCAAACTGTTTAACATCTGCACCTTTCGAAATCAAGAATTTGATCATGTCCAATTGACCATTGTAATAGATAGCTCTATACAGCGGAGTCTGACCATCATCCTCATCCTTCACATTGACAGAAATGTTTTTGTTCAAATACTGCTCAACCAGTTTAATGTTGTTTTGTGCTGCTGCGAAAAATAGTGAATTGGTGTCGATTTGGGTTTGCAGTGTTGAATCGGTTGGAAGTTGTACTAAATATTGTTTTATGTCCAGTTTCTTATCTTCTGTTGCGTAAGTTAGAGCTGTTTTGCCTTTGTCATCGGTTATATTTGTTTGTGCGCCTGATTTGATGAGATATTTGACTAGTTTTAAGTCATCGTGATAATAGATTGAGTAAATCAATGGTGTCTTGCCTTCAGTAACTTTATCATTAATATTAGCATTAAGTCCTAAATGTAATAAATATTTGACTATTTCAAAATTTTGATATGCTGCAAAATGCAAAGGAGTTTCGTTATTTATGTTGCCACTTTTAAAGTCAGCTCCTTGTTCAATTAGATATTTGACAATATCAAATTTATTATACAAAGCTACATAATTCACTAGTGTATATTTGCCCCCATGTATTTCACGAATACTAACACCAATATTCACTAAATATTTGACAACTTCTAAATTTCCATTTCCACGAATTGCCATAAACAATCCATTTCGGTTATCATCATTACTATCTTTGATCTGAACATCCACTGCACGCACTTCATGTAAATATTTAATCAAATTTAAATTACCTTTATAACAAGCATCAAGAAAATCAACTTCATCACCCGAATCTTGTGCACCTTTTTGTGTGAGAAAATTAGCAATATCACTTCTGTTTGGCGGCAACACTTTTGCCAAACGCAACGGAGTGTCATTGTTAATGTTTTTCGCATTCACATCAGCACCTTTCTCGACCAAAAAACTAATAATCGAAAGATAGCCTTTCATGCTTGCAATGTGAAGAAGTGTGTTGTTGAACTTGTCAGTAATGTTAATGTTAGCTTTGTTTTGTACCAATACTTTTGCCATATTGAGTGCATCGATTTCGTCTAAGTACACAACTCGATGAAGAATCGGTTTACTGTCCGCATCTTTCGAATCTGGATTGGCATGGCTTTGCAACAGTATGCGAGCCATTTCAACACGATTATTTAGCACTGCATAATACAACGGTTCCCTGCCCCAAGTATCTTTAGCATCAACAGGCACTTTGTATTGATCAATCAAAGTGTGCACAGTTTGAGTGTCACCTTTGATAGCAGCCTGATGCAGCAGTGTTTTATGCCCGGACAATCGAATGTTTGCATTGACACAATGCTTATCAGCAACTGTGCTGTTGTTGAACTGTTTAAATTTCTCATACAACTGCTCGTCATAAACGTTGATCTCTGAATCGATAGTTTGATTGAACTGTTTAGCGTCGCCCAGTGTGCCATCGATTGGTTGGTCAGCTTTCAAATTGTGACTTATGGCAATGCTTATTGCCGAAAAGAGAAAAACTAATTGGATACTAACTAAATGCATTTTGTGTACTGCAATATAATGTTTTGTATTGTGCAAATATTGTGTAATTGAAATGCGTTTGGCAAATGAGTTCAAAACAAATAAATCGGAAATGTGTTAGGAGGATTCTCTTACATTCACACGAATTCAAGGTTGTGGTTTAAAGTTGACAAAATCGTGTTGAAAGCGTTTAGGTTTAAGGTGATCAGTTCAGGAATTACTTCGAAAAGTGTTTAACTTGAACTTTTGAAGCACTTTGTTCGTTCTGTCCAATGATAATAAGTTTAGTTTAATACAAAACAAATACATTTAAATGCGAGACTTACCAATGAAAGAACGGAAGTGGAATTCAAAGATCACTTTGGATAACCAAACTTTTGCACTCGATAACCGATAACAATGGTTTTACAACCTTTTGTCAATTTGACCATTCTGTTTAATGATAATAAGTTTAGTTTAATACAAAACAAATACATTTAAATGCGAGACTTACCAATGAGAGAACGGAAGTGGAATTCAAAGATCACTTTGGATAACCAAACTTTTGCACTCGACAACCGATAACAATGGTTTACAACCTTTTGTCAATTTGACCATTCTGTTCAATGATAATAAGTTTAGTTTAATGTAAAACAAATACATTTAAATGCAAAACTTACCAATAAAAAGTTCGAATTCAAAGTTCGCTTTTGAAACCAAAATGTGAAGCAATTGCACATTGATTGATCAAATTAGGCAAGACAAATATAACGTATCTTTATCTCGAAACGCTTCAAAAATAAATTTGAGTATTAAAATAAACATTTGTCAATTAGCTTGTGATGGTTACGTACCAAAAAATTCAAAAACAAGCTTTTTGAATGTTACTGGAACTTTGTGTCCAAAGCACCAGTGCGACGGCCTTAGGGAATAGGCCTGGTAAAGTTTCAGTCTTCTAGACCTCGTAAAAGTGACCCAGTCACAGAGAGAAAAGATGGCACGGCGAACGAATAAACTAAAACAATATTTTCGAATTGACTCAGACGACTATGCAAATGCGCATCGTATGATAGAATGAATGACTGCAAGTCTGCATCAGAGTGACATTCCAAGTAAAGTCAATTCTAATCATTTGATGAATTATTACTGATCTCGTATCACAAATATATATCATGTCACCAACTTTGGTTGACTCAAACATGTTCAGTGAGGTATCTTGATTTTATGAAAGCGTCTCTTGCCACTCACACTTATTTTGTTGTTGTTTTGACAAAATTAATATTAAAATCATTTCTATTCTATCTTTGTACATCTTTCACATCTTGGCAGGGCATACTGCAGTTTGCTTCGATTTTGCTCTCATTATTAGTTCACTCTTTAGTGATAAGGCTCCTCTCTTATCAAGCAACACATTTGTCAATCAAGCCAACAAGCCTGTCTCATCGTTCTGTCAATGTTGATTAGACATAAATTTCTTACTAAATACACGAACAATGACAAATATTGTTTGCCAATTGAAGCTAATAAGTTCAAGCAAATAAGTGTGAAAAATACCGCGCCACTTTGATCAATGGTTCATAAACATGAAACAGGTTTTCACGGCCACTCGTGGTGATAAAACTTCATTTTTAGCTGTACAATCTTGTCACAAGTGTCGACTATTGTACAAATCGGTTGAAACAAACAGACAGATGCCATTTCTCAGAAAGACAACGCACACATGCAAGACATGTCTTTTTTCTCTTGATAAAACTGTGACTGATAAGACAATTAGTGTGAATTGCCTTTGGCTCATATTATTGGGTACTCTTAAAGCACAATTTTGTCACACAAACAACAAAAGTAACTAGTGGGCCCTGCGGGTGCTAAATTTAAGTCAAGCTTATTTTCGTAAATAAGTGACACCTTGGGCATAGAAACTGATGCCCATGGTGTATAGTCTGAGCATGAGCAAAGAGATCTAACCTACCAAACGCCTAACCAAGATCAAATCTAACACGGCACCTAACCTAACCCAAAACCCATCCTAACACGGCACCTAACCTAACCCAAAACCCATCCTAACACGACACCTAACCTAACCCAAAACCCATCCTAACACGACACCTAACCTAACCCAAAACCCATCCTAACACGGCACCTAACCTAACCCAAAACCCATCCTAACACGGCACCTAACCTAACCCAAAACCCATCCTAACACGACACCTAACCTAACCCAAAACCCATCCTAACACGGCACCTAACCTAACCCAAAACCCATCCTAACACGACACCTAACCTAACCCAAAACCCATCCTAACACGGCACCTAACCTAACCCAAAACCCATCCTAACACGGCACCTAACCTAACCCTGAATCAAATTGCGGCACTGATCTCTTTCGATATCAAGGGAGCATTTGATTACTGCTGGTGGCCAAACTTGATGAAAACCTTTCACGAACGCAACTACCCATTGGGTTTGATTGAAATGATGGAGAGCTACTTTGAAAATCGAACCGTGAGTTGTGGATATGGCAGAGTCCGAACGTTCAAGAACCTCAGTCGCGGCTGCCCTCAAGGCTCAGTTCTTTCGCCAACACTATGGAATCTGAGTCTAGACCCTCTTCTCATAATACTCAACTCGTGGCGCACCGGACAAAGCTCTCTCGCTTATGCAGACGACATCTCCTCGTGTGTATGGGGCCGTAGCGTTGAAGAACTACGCGAAAGATGTCATACCCTGATTTCGGATGTGAACAAATGGTGCCACAGTGTAGGCCTCCAGCTCAACATGCGGAAAACGTGCATCATGCCACTGTCAAAGGCTGATCTCATAATTGGGGATGGAATCAGAATCGGCCAGCACGAAATAAAATTCGTCGACTCTGTCAAAATCCTCGGTGTCATCTTTGACAGAAAACTCAACTTTAAGGAGCACGTCGAGAACGCAATCGCCAGAATGGCCAGTATAAAGGGAGTTTTCATGAAATTCAGCCGAAACACCTTTGGACTGGACAGTAGAAGACGTTCGATCCTGTACCAGCAGGTGATGCGCTCGGCACTCTTGTACGGATGCGAAATATGGAGTGGCCAATTATCACAACAATACGTGCACAAATTGGAGAGCTTTCAGCACTCTCTGCTCAAGTGTGTGACCTGCAGTTACCGTACTGTGTCAATGATTGTTGCGCAAACACTAGCAAGAGTGCCACCAGTCGAATTCTACATGAACCAGCGCCGTTGGGAATTTGAGACGATGCTCACTAGCCCAGGCAACGACAATCCACTGCGCGAAGCCTTTCTCCCACGCACACGCGGCGATCAACGACCAATGCCTGAGAAAGTGTACTATGAATCACCAGCAGAAGTGGCGAAAATTTGCGACAAAACCCAAATTCTCCGAACTACCAACGAAACCCAAAGAAGAACACGGAGAAAGAAAAGAAGAGCTCAGAGTCGTCAAATTCAAAGTCTCCGACAACAAGACGAAGCCCGTGACATCAACACTGATGCATTCCTCAACGCCCTTGAGGAACAAGATGAAGTGGAAATTAACCCAAACACGGACGAGCTGCCACCCATCGACCCGCCCAGCCCGGAACACTTTGTTCTTCGTGTCTCAGCAACCAAGTTATGGATTAAACAAAACCAAAATAGTGAAGACACTGTCCTGAAACTTTGTGTTGTACTTCATCTCGATACAGGGAGCGGGAGTCCCTGGATCCGAAAGTTTAGATTCTACCACTTTGTCGACAGGCGCCAAGGGACCCAGTATGCGATCAAGGAGGCTCTCCTCTTTATTCAACAAGACCCAACCCTGTGCCCATCCAGAATCACTGTGGTGACCGACGAACTTGAAGCAGCTCGATTCATCGAAAATCAACATGATCGGCTGTTTGAACTTGAGCACAAAATGTTCAAAGTGTTCAAATCCCTTCGCTGCACATGGACATTCAGACGACCCAAAAAGGACGACGACGTGTTCAGGGACGATGTCAAGAAGAAAGCAGTAAAGTGGGCCGAGAACACATATGGAAGTCACCACTACCGGAGATACAACAAGCGGTGGGTAAAAAATCTCTGCAAGCACTGGACCAAAGGTCGTGTGGAAAGTGTCTACAGTGCATTGGCTAATGACACGATGAAGGGATTCTTCAAAGAAGCGCGATACTACCCGAATTACATCAACACAGACTTTGTGATGACCCAATTTTTCAGTGGACATGGTGCCTTCATGTCTTATCTGGAAAGATTCAAGGTGAAAACAACCAAAGTCTGTATTTGCAACGATCGCTCAGTTCAAACGGTGAAGCATGTTCTACTGAAATGTCGAATCTACTCACAGCCAATGAAACTCGCCTTCCAAACAGCCGGACTACCAGCACGATGCCTACAGGAACTTGTGGAAACGTTCGAGGCATACAAGATCTTCCACAAAACCATACACGAAGTGCATCGTCTTCTCCACCAAGACAACAGATAGAGCAATTGTATGTATGTAAATAGTTATTCAAATAGCTTAGTCCTAGCTTCTGACTTAGTTTTGTATATAAAATGTAACTCATAGTAGAAAGACACCACACAAAAAACCCACAAAAAAAACAAAAAAAACACAAATTAGATTAGTTTACCCAGTCAATAAGCTAGGACTTTCATTCTGTAAATATATATAATGAGGGCCAAGTGCAATAACTCTTCTTGAGTGAGAGTTCAGTCTCTCAATTATCAAAGTCAAATAATTCAAACAATCACAATTATTGTCATTTAAACAAATTTTTCATTCATGTTCACAACCATTTAAAAGTCTCTTGTAAAATCTTGTTCTACATCTAGTGCAAGCGCACTGTATCTCTTTCGGTCACACAACCAATTCTAAAGTCAATTGTATTATGCCTTGCTTAATGCTCAATAAAATCAAACTTTACGTCTCAAAAAAAAACCTAACCTAACCCAAAACCCATCCTAACACGGCACCTAACCTAACCCAAAACCCATCCTAACACGGCACCTAACCTAACCCAAAACCCATCCTAACACGGCACCTAACCTAACCCAAAACCCATCCTAACACGGCACCTAACCATCACACAACAATCAAACTTGTAAGCTTAAAAAGTATTAATATTTTAAACTCAATAAAACCCTTTTCAACCTAACCCAAAACCCATTCTAACACGGCACCTAACCTAACCCAAAACCCATCCTAACACGACACCTAACCTAACCCAAAACCCATCCTAACACGGCACCTAACCTAACCCAAAACCCATCCTAACACGGCACCTAACCTAACCCAAAACCCATCCTAACACGGTACCTAACCTAACTCAAAACCCATTCTAACACGGCACCTAACCTAACCCAAAACCCATCCTAACACGACACCTAACCTAACCCAAAACCCATCCTAACACGGCACCTAACCTAACCCAAAACCCATTCTAACACGGCACCTAACCTAACCCAAAACCCATCCTAACACGGCACCTAACCTAACCCAAAACCCATCCTAACACGGCACCTAACCTAACCCAAAACCCATCCTAACACGGCACCTAACCTAACCCAAAACCCATCCTAACACGACACCTAACCATCACACAACAATCAAACTTGTAAGCTTAATTTCACCAGACACATTTTATTTTTTCAACTTCAATTTTAAGCAACTTAAAGTGGACGCACCTAGACGATCTATATACCGTTGGAAAGATCGTACTTTCTACTACAAAATTGCCAAAATAATCAGTATTCTGCGATCAATAGTTTTCAAGTTATAGTCGTTTGAAATTAGGTCTCCAAAAAGGCGAATATATTTTTCAAAGCACTTTTCCGGGAAACCAAGTATTTTTAGCACACCCCTATGATGACCTAAGAATGTCCACAAAATTTGAAGTCAATCGGCGCAAGCATAAAAATGTAGTTACGTCCACAAAATTGTCAAAAAGTCAAGGTATAGTCTTCGCTTCGCTTACGCTCACGCTCAGACAAACATTGTCAAATTAGTTGGAATGTACAAATTTATTCAAATTTATTTGAAATTTACAATACACGGGAAAAGTAAACAAAAAATGAAGGTCAAGAATAATTTAGGAACGTTTAGGAATTAAAACTAAAAATTCTACTACATTTTATCTTATCTTATGGTTTTTGTCTACATTTCTTGGGAATCTTCCATTCTTCGTCCTTTAAATAAATGACAGCACATTGGCCCACCATGCCTTCACCAGTATACAGACACCGTGTAATCTTAAATGTCTTCACGCAGTTACAGGAGATCCACAATATTGGAATAACATTACCAGGGCAAGGAGGCCAATTGTGAGTTTCGAGTATTTTTTCTTCAGCATTGAAGCCACAAATCACTGCTAACATTATGGCCAATAAGAACAACAAGAAAGAATTCCCAGACTGGAACATTTTTAAATATAAAACTTAAATATTTTAGGGCAGGTCAGAAAAAAATTGTAAATGAAATTGAAATACACCTAACAAAGATAACATAGGTAAAGATATTTATAGTAGAAAATAGTCTAACAAACGGCATTAAATTTACTTTGATATTTTTACAATTGATTGCAAATACGTAAAATTATTCAACCGTAAAGATTGCTCGTTAGATTTTAAATCATTTATTTTTTGTTTTGATTAATTTAATTTTTTTAATCATGTAAAATAATTTGATCTACTTACTTCTAAAATAATTTAAAATGAAAATTTTACAAAAACCTTTTTTTGACAAACCAGACAATTTTTTTTATTTTTAGAAGAAAATTGAGTTTTAGATTGCCTTTTTACTAAAAATTTCCAACTTTGATTGACCCTACTTTCTCATTTTTATAGCAAAAAGGTCAATTCACAATTCAACGTAATACTATCAGTCATGTTAAGTAATTCATTATCTGGATTCATCATGTATTCAAGATTTATAAAGTCTCCTATTAGCACTTGGGAATGTGGTCTCATGTTTACAATTTTTTCTGTGAACAAAAAAGTTTACATTAAAAAATCCGAGGTTAGCAATTATTCTTACCTCTCCTACAACGAATCTCTCCTCGTGTGTCAATAAAAGATATAACCCATTTCACAATCAAATCCGAACTGTTCAAATTCTTCAAACCAACAGGACAATATTCTTCCAATTCTTCATCTTTTGATTTTTTATAGAATCGAAGTTGAAATTTGTGATTGTTTGGTGAAGCAATCACTTCGGATTCAAGAAATTCCAAATTTTTATTTAAAATTTTACTTATCTTATCAATTTTCCATTTATATGATAATTCATGTATGTTTTTGGTTCTATCTGATAAAGTAATAAAAAGATTGTCTCTGGTTGTGCTGACATCTAGCGGTGGGAAAATCAGTTCGTCAGCGAATAGATCAATCTATTTTAAACAAAAACTTAATTTTTTTAAAAATTCAAATTGGGCTTTTACCTCAATACACAAAGTTAAAGTATCATTTTCTGTTATCAATCCGATTCTTTTAGATCACTGAATAGATAAGCATCATACCAGTACGGACCCCTTCGCTCATTGAGCACCAAATCATAGGTACCATTTTCTATCGTACGACATTTATGACCAATGGTCATTGACAATTCTTATCTAAAATTGACATCTTCCAGTCCCATTTGATTTTACCAAAATACCTGACAGGTAATTTCGAGGCCGTTACCATTACGTGCAAGCGATCTTCAAATTGATCGTTCCTTCCTTTGGGCCATAGTAAAATTTCAAATGCAATCTCATTTTCACAATTAGGTGGAGAGAATGGATGAGAGCAAATTAGGTCGTTCCATGAGTGATTTTGATTGCAAAATTTGTGAAATTGACTAATTGACCATTGATGAGTGAAGGAGATGGTTTTGGTAGACATTTTTGGATAATATGATTATCTGAGCAGTAAAAAATGTATCACAAAATGAAGTAAAAAATGAAGTAAAAATAAAGTAGAAAGTTGTCAAAAATTTGTATTTAAAAATGCAGTCTAAAAAGATGCCAAACGTTTATGAAACGTTTTTACCAGCTGTTGTAACACTATGCACTATCAAAACAACCTTAATTAGTTAAAATCCCTACTATCAGATGGCGCTACAGTAGGGACACAAATCAAAACAAAATTACATTAAAATCATATTATTTGGTTAAAAGTACATTAACAGTTGAATAACTCGAATGTGTACGAACACTTGTTACATAACAACATAGGGATTTGAAAAATTCAAAAATTTATTCGAAACTATTACAAAAATCATAGAAAAACTTAAGACTCCTCTTCATTCAGCACAGAATCGTATAGTTTGTTCTCAAAGTTCGAATAAGATTGGAATTGAGCTTGTTCCGATTCGTTCAGGAACTTTTCGACCAGCTTAGTTTGAGTAAGATTCGGAAGGTTGCTTCCGTTGAGAGGTTGCAGTATTTCGATCAGTCGATTGTACTGCCCCGAAGAGTTCAATGTGGAATGATTCTGCCATGTGAGTACAGCCATCGAAATGTGATCCAGAGACAGTCAATAACTGCAACAAAAACCGATAAAAATAAGGCCACAATACGTACAATTCAAATCTTACCAGAAATTTTAAAAAATTAATTAAACCTAAATTTGTTCGATACAAACAGAAAAACATTTATTAAAAAAGCAGGTTCAATTGATTAATTATCCAATTTAAAAATTACTTACCATTGATCAGAAATAATTGCAAAACAAATTAAATTATATAAAAGTTAATTTTTTTGTTTGGAATTACATTTGAAATTAGATTGTTCAGTTTTACAATAAAATGTCAATTAAATATAACAAAGAATATTGAAATTTAAATATTATTGGGTTTGTTTGTTTTGTGTTTTGTTTGTTTTTAGTTTTTTTAGTTTTTTGCGTTTTGGTTTTTTTGTTTTTTGGTTTTTTGGGTTTTTAGTTTTTTTTTGTTTTTTGCGTTTTGGTTTTTTTGTATCTTTTATATTGTATTTGTATTGTTTTTATATTAATTAAATCTGAACAATAAAATATTTGTTAATGTGTTGATCAACATACGAACTGTTGTTTAGTGTTTGTGTCAATAAGATTTGGCTTAGACTGAGGTGTAGTATTAGAAGCAATGTCACTTATGTTCGAGTGTGATTTGACAATCGAACCAGTCCCTCGCTGTTTGTTTGTCTCAATCAGGACTCGGTCTATCATTTGGTTGAGCAGAATGTCATCAATGGAAGTGTTGCTTGTGGACAAGGCTTTGTGTGCGTGTGAGTACAAAAGACGATCAATTTGGGAGTACTGACCACTCAACATGTAGCGTTCAATAGTGCGATATAGCTCAAAAAAGTCACACTCGATCACTACTTCCTGTGCGTTCTGGGATACTGTTTTGTTGTTAGTTAATTGGTTCAACATTTTCTCGTACTTTTGAACAAGAGTTAGAGAATAAGTTCGTGCCTCAGTAGGACTGACTGACTGACCTTGTGCATTGAAATATTGCTGACCTGTGAACTTGCGCGCTAATATATCAAACAAAAATAGAGTACTGTTCAGGTCGATACTTGGGGAGAACTTATTGGGCATTGCATTACTAGAGGATGGAATCGAGTCACGGAAATGAGTGGGCATTTGGAATTGAGTCAAACTGTCACTGATACTTGCCATTTGTTGGCTCAAATATTCTGCAACGTCATGTTTGCGATTGTATTGTGCAACATCAAGCGCAACTTGGTTATTCTGATTTTTGGCAAAAGTGTCAACACAAATCTGTTTGGTCAATAGTTTAACTGTTTCTAAATGACCATTCTGAGCAGCTAAATGCAATGGAGTATTCTTAAGTTTGTCAACAGAGTTTATATTAGCGCCACGTTCAAGTAAAAATTGGACATTCTCATTATCGCCCTGAAAAGCAGCCATATGCAGCATTGTCTGCTCTTGTTTGCTTTTATACTCAAAAACCAAATACTTGATCAACTTTTCTTTAAGAGATTTAATCAGTAAATCAAACGCAGTTTTGAAAGTAGATTTTTCGTGATTATTATAAGCATCTCTTTTGCGCAGATAGTGACAAATATCAATTCTTTCTACCTCAATTGCTCCGTGCAGTGGAGTGTTACCGGAGATGCCGGCAGTTTGATAATTTGCTCCGTTTTCAATTAAATACATTGCAACATCGAATTTGTGTTTAATGATTGAAAGATATACTAAATTCTCTAACTTAATAGGGTCAAATTGCTTAACATCTGCACCTTTCGAATGCAAGTATTTGATCATGTCCAATTGACCATTGTAATCGATAGCTCTATACAGCGGAGTCTGACCGTCATCCTCATCCTTCACATTGACAGAAATGTTTTTGTTCAAATACTGCTCAACCAGTTTAATGTTGTTTTGTGCTGCAGCGAAAAAGAGTGAGTTGGTGTCGATTTGGGTTTGCAGTGTAGAATCGGTTGGAAGTTGATCTAAATATTGTTTTACGTCTAGTTTATTGTATCGTGTTGCCCAAGTGAGAGCTGTTTTACCATCTGAATCGGTTATATTTGTTTGTGCACCTGACTTGATGAGATATTTGGCTACTTTTAAGTCATCATAGATTGAGTAAATCAATGGTGTCTTGCATTTAATATGGTTATCATTAATATTAGCATTAAGTCCAAAATGTAATAAATATTTTACCATTTCCAAATTGTTATGCAATGCTGCATGATGCAAAGGAGTTTGGTTATTTATGTTGCCACTTTTAAAGTCAGCTCCTTGTTCAATTAGATATTTGACAATATTAAATCTATTAAACAAAGCTGCATAATTCACTAGTGTAAATTTGGCTTTATCTATTTCACGAATACTAACACCTATATTCACTAAATATTTGACAACTTCTAAATTTACATATCCTGCAATTGCTTTAAATAATCCATTTCGATTTATATTAATAATACTTTTCACCTGAACATTTACTGCACGCACTTCATGTAAATATTTAATCAAATTTAAATTACCTTTCTCACAAGCATTAATAAAATCAACTTCATCACCCGAATCTTGTGCAAGTTTTTGTGCGAGAAAACTAGCAATATCACTTCTGTTTGGCTGCAACACTTTTTCCAAACGCAACGGAGTGTCATTGTTAATGTTTTTCGCATTCACATCTGCACCTTTCTCGACCAAAAATTTAATAATCGAAAGATAGCCTTTCTTGATCGCAATGTGAAGAAGTGTGTTGTTGAACTTGTCAGTAATGTTAATGTTTGCTTTGTATTGCACCAACATTTTGGTCATATTGAGTGCATCGATTTCATCTAAATCAACAACTAGATGCAAAATTGGTCTATTATCCGCATCCCTTGAATCTGGATTGGCATTGTTTTGCAACAGTATGCGAGCCATTTCAAAACGATCATTTAGCACTGCATAATACAAAGGATCCTTTCCCCAGGCATCTTTTGTCGCAACACTATGTTTCTGGACAGTGGAGCCATTTGCACTTTTAGCTCTCACATCAGCACCATTTTTGAGCAACGAAGCAACCACATTTTCACTGCCATAAGAGTCTTTGTCGAGCAAATATTTGAGCATATCAATGCTTTCTACCTCAATTGCACCGTGCAGTGGAGTGTTACCGGAGATGCCGGCAGTTTGATAATTTGCTCCGTTTTCAATCAAAAACTTTGCGACATCTACTTTATGTTTAAGAATTGAAAGATAGACTAAATTCTCTAACTTAGTATGGTCAAATTGCTTAACATCTGCACCTTTAGAAATCAAGAATTTGATCATGTCCAGTTGACCATTGTAATAGATAGCTCTATACAACGGAGTCT
Source organism: Rhizoglyphus robini (assembly GCA_023373905.1). Taxonomy (NCBI): domain Eukaryota; kingdom Metazoa; phylum Arthropoda; class Arachnida; order Sarcoptiformes; family Acaridae; genus Rhizoglyphus; species Rhizoglyphus robini. The sequence goes on from JAKIJQ010000204.1 coordinate 104,908, forward strand.
GACCGTCATCCTCATCCTTCACATTGACAGAAATGTTTTTGTTCAAATACTGCTCAACCAGTTTAATGTTGTTTTGTGCTGCAGCAAAAAAGAGTGAGTTGGTGTCGATTTGGGTTTGCAGTTTAGAATCGGTTGGAAGTTGTTCTAAATATTGTTTTATGTCTAGTTTATTTTTTTCAGTTGCGTAAGTTAGAGCTGTTTTACCATCGTTATCGGTTATATCTGTCTGTGCCCCTGATTTGATGAGATATTTGACTAGTTTTAAGTCACGGTTCCATTTGATTGCATTAATCAATGGTGTCATACCAAGGTCATTTTTATCATTAATATTAGCATTAAGTCCGAAATGTAATAAATATTTGATCATTTTCAAATTGTTTACATATGCTGCTCTATGCAAAAGAGTTTCGTTATTTGTGTTGACACTTTTAAAGTCAACTCCTTGTTCAATTAGATATTTGACAATATCTAATTTATTTTAAAAAGCTGCATGATCCACTAGTGTATTTTTGTCTGTATCTATTTCATGAATACTAACACCAATATTCACTAAATATTTGACAACTTCTAAATTTCCATTTCCATCAATTGCTTTATACAATCCATTTCGATTTAAATCACATTTCACCTGAACATTTACTCCACGCACTTCATGTAAATATTCAATCATATTTAAATTACCTTTCTCACAAGCATAAAGAAAATCAACTTTATAACCCAAATCTTTGGCACTTTTTTGTGTGAGTAAATTAGCAATATCACTTCTATTTGGCTGGAACACTTTTGCCAAACGCAAAGGAGTGTCATTGTTAATATTTTTCGAATTCACATCTGCACCTTTCTCAAGCAAAAATTTAATAATCGATAGATAGCCTTTTTTAATTGCAATATGAAGTAGACTGTTGTTGAACTTGCCAGTAATGTTAATGTTAGCTTTGTTTTGCATCAACACTTTGACCATATTGAGAGCATCGATTTCATCTAAATCGGTAACTTGATGCAAAATTGGTTTATTATCCAAATCTTTTGAATTTGGATTGGCATTGTTTTGCAACAGTATGCGAGCAATTTCAACACGACCATTATGTACTGCATAATACAAAGGATCCTTTCCCAAGGCATCTTTTGTCGCAACACTATGTTTCTGGTCAATCAAATTGTGCACTGCCTTAATGTCACCATTGATAGCAGCCAAATGCAGCATTGTTTTATGTCCAGACAATCGAATGTTTGCATTGGCACAATGTTTGTCGACAAGTTTTGACGCAGCCTTAGTGTTGTTGTACTGATACGCAACATAAAGAGGAGTAATCTCGAAATCATTTTGTGCATTGACAGTACTCTCTGAAGTGACACTCGAAATAATAGCCTGGTTTCCCATTACTGCAGCATAATGCAAGACAGTGGAGCCATTTGCACTTTTAGCATTCACATCAGCACCATTTTTGAGCAATGAAGCAACCACCTTTTCACTGCCATAAACCGAAGCCAAATGAAGTGGCGTAACTTTGTCAGCAGTTTGTGCATTCAAATCAACACTTTCTGCGCCCAACAACACTTGCACCACTTGATCACAATTGTTAATCGATGCCAAATGCAGAGGAGTGAACTGCTGTTCTGACTTGACATTAAGTTCAGTCCGCTTATCAGCGACAAGCAAGCGAACAATGTCCGTCTGATCGAATGAGGCAGCAAAGTGCAAAGGTGTGAAGCCATTTGATGATTTAGCATTCAAATCGGTTTGATTGAGTTGTAGCAAAAATTGTACAATGCCTTTGTGACCTTTGTACGCAGCAGTGTGCAGTGGAGTTAGCTCGAGATGAGCTTTGTTGGTTTTCACATTCACATTTGCACCATTCTGCACTAAATTACGCACAAAAGTCTCATAACCAGCCTCGGTGGCAATGTAGATCGGACTATGGCCTTTATCATCCTTCACATCAACGTTCGCACCATTCTGGATCAAAGCATACGCAACATTCCAATTGTTATTCTCCGCCGCCACATGAATTGCTGCTTTGTTTTGTTCAAACAAGGCATTCACATCTGCGCCATTCTCAATTAGATTCGAAATGTCTCTAAGGGCAATTTTATCGTTTGGCAGAGAGGCCGCGTTATAGAGATCTCGATTGAAATCTCTAAATTCACGCTTAGAACCGTCCATGATGACGGCCACCATCTCGGGCTTGTAGTTGTCAAATTTGCGGTAAATAACTCGAGTTCTACCTTGTGGATCAATAGGAATTTGAACAATTGGATTAGCAAAATCATCAACAGGATAGTCAGACGACCACTCACTGATCAGAGAGGACACTTGAGTGTCATTGCCAACAAATTGAATCGCATAGTTCACTGTGGCACCACTTTTCCACTTATGCAGCGGAGTTTTACTTTGAGAAGTTGGAAAATTTAATTTATTATTATTAATTTTTCTTGGAACCTCCAAAATAAATCTTTTACTTAATTGATCGAGATCATGACGAATTGTATGAAAATTGGCCAACGATTTATCAACAAACTCAATCACATCTGCTTGAATGAAATGCAAGTCTTTCACAGTGTTCAACACTTTGGTCACCTTGTCCAGTAGGCCATTACTGTCGATGAGAGTGTTCGAGAAGTCTTTGAAAGTGACCAAACTGGACAAATACAATTTGTTGTACTTTTCAATGTCCTTCTTGTGCAAACAGTTCTCAGTAAGAAGTTCATACTGTTGCGCCAGAAAAAACATTATGAACACGTACACATTCACGCCATAACACAACAATTGCAACATTACTGCACTCATTTTATCGTCTTTGTCGGTTGGAATAGCAAAGCGTTCATTCATTATATCCGACAAAAGAGTGTACAGTGTTCCGGGTTGGGGGGTTTTGCTATTTTTGAGGAAATGCACAATTCCGTCTGCCTCTTCAAGTCTCGCAATGCGTTCATCAAGCGAAAGTGCGCTAGTCGCTTTCGCCTGACGAGTGAAATAATCAAAAAATGTACTCAAATGCGAAACAATTGGCTCAGTTCGAGAGGCCTTGATGCTTTGCAAAATCTCCGCCTTCACAATCTGAATGCGTTCAAGAATCTCTACTTTGGTGTCCTGAATGGATGTTAGCACATTTTCTATTCTGTTTTCAATTTCCTGGAAGTGAGCCATTGATATCTTAAAATTTGCGTTGACATTATGCTCAAATTCCTTGATAGCATCGTAGTTGCGATTAATGCCTACCCGATTTTGCTGAATCTCGTCTAGATTGTGCTCAATGCCTTTGCGATTTTGCTGAGTTTCTTCGAGACTTTGAGCAATACCTTTGCGGTTTTGCTGAATCTCGTCTAGATTGCGCCTGATGTCAAGGGAATTTCTTTGAATTGAGGCAAAGTTGCGATTAATATCTATGCTATTGCGATTAAGCATGTAATTGTTTAGACTAATAGCGTTTTTAATTTCCTTAAAATGTTCATCAATTTTGCGTTCTTGTTCGTCTGAGCTACCCATTGAAATGCCAGAAGTAACCAGTGAGACCCCTATCCCAACTATGCCTAATATCGAACCAACTAATCGTTTTGATCGTTTTTTGGCAATCTGGTTGACTGATTCAAATTCTGCATACAACTGATCGTCATAATTGAACTCTGAACTGAACGTCTCAATGTACTGATCATCATCGATCATTGTGGAATTGTTTGTTTGGTCTAAATTCATTTTCAAATTGTGTGTCTTAACTAGTTGTGAATATTGTAAAGAAAAGTAATAGCTTGACACGTTTGTAGTGTGTAATGTGCGTGTAATGAAATTGTGTTAAAGTGTTCTCAGTGTGAAAATATTTGTCGAGCGTGAGCGAAGACTTTCAGTGACAAGAAATCCGATTTGGTTTCCAGTGAACTCCTCCTCCATTTCTTAACCGATTTACATCAAACTTGGCCAAAGTGCTTAGAATACTATGCGATTGTGCTGTTCAACCTTGGTTTTTGCGAAAAATGTTTTTTAGGTATAGCTGCCAGTCAAATCTCACCAAGGTCAAATCTCTGTTTGAGTGTTCATTGTTGGGTCTGATGTCCAACAATGTGTGCAACAATGGCAAGGGGAAATTTGGCTACATTGTGACTTCAAGCTAAGGTTAGGCAGATGTGGGCGTCGGTTAGGATAGGGTTAGGTTAGGTTTAGGTGGTTAGGTGGGTGTGGGCGTCGGTTAGGATAGGGTTAGGTTAGGTTTAGGTGGTTAGGTGGGTGTGGGCGTCGGTTAGGATTGGGTTAGGTTAGGTTTAGGTGGTTAGGCAGGTGTGGGCGTCGGTTAGGGTTAGGTTAGGTTAGGTTTAGGTGGTTAGGCAGGTGTGGGCGTCGGTTAGGGTTAGGTTAGGTTAGGTTTAGGTGGTTAGGCAGGTGTGGGCGTCGGTTAGGATAGGGTTAGGTTAGGTTTAGGTGGTTAGGCAGGTGTGGGCGTCGGTTAGGATTGGGTTAGGTTAGGTTTAGGTGGTTAGGCAGGTGTGGGCGTCGGTTAGGGTTAGGTTAGGTTAGGTTTAGGTGGTTAGGCAGGTGTGGGCGTCGGTTAGGGTTAGGTTAGGTTTAGGTGGTTAGGTAGGTGTGGGCGTCGGTTAGGGTTAGGTTAGGTTAGGTTTAGGTGGTTAGGCAGGTGTGGGCGTCGGTTAGGGTTAGGTTAGGTTAGGTTTAGGTGGTTAGGCAGATGGTAGCGTCGGTTAGGGGTTAGGGTTAGGTTAGGTTTAGGTGGTTAGGCAGATGGTAGCGTCGGTTAGGGTTAGGTTAGGTTAGGTTTAGGTGGTTAGGCAGATGGTAGCGTCGGTTAGGGTTAGGTTAGGTTAGGTTTAGGTGGTTAGGCAGGTGTCGGCGGCGGTTAGGGTTAGGTTAGGTTAGGTTTAGGTGGTTAGGTGGGTGTGGGCGTCGGTTAGGGTTAGGTTAGGTTAGGTTTAGGTGGTTAGGCAGATGGTAGCGTCGGTTAGGGTTAGGTTAGGTTAGGTTTAGGTGGTTAGGCAGGTGTCGGCGGCGGTTAGGGTTAGGTTAGGTTAGGTTTAGGTGGTTAGGCAGGGTGTTGGTGTCGGTTAGGATAGGGTTAGGTTAGGGTTTAGGTGGTTAGGCAGGTGTGGGCGTCGGTTAGGATAGGGTTAGGTTAGGTTTAGGTGGTTAGGCAGGTGTGGGTGTCGGTTAGGATAGGGTTAATTTAGGTTTAGGTGGTTAGGCAGGTGTGGGGAGTCGCTTATAATCGCTTACGCTTGACTATTCCCCATAATATAGAATTTTGGGGACATTATTGAAGCAAACAAAGTTTAATGCTTCAAATATAGCACCCGCAGGGCCCACTAGTGTTATACCCAGTGATATATGAAAAGTCAAAACAAAATTAAGACAAATTTGAGTAAATTAAATTTGTTTGTTTGTTTGATTTGCAATTTAAAAATATAAAGAGAACAAATGAATTTTCTTACATTCAGTTGAATTCAGAAAGGTTGGGCAAAAATCAAAGCGTAAGTTGAAACGTTGATTATTCAAGCATCAATGTCGGGGGAAGTGTTGAACACGAGCAATTTTGAATCGCAAAATTGTTTGGTTCAGTCTGTTAAAAATTAAAAAATATATATTAAATAATGTTTTATTCTTTAAAATTATTTTGATTTTATTTTAGGAAATTACCTGATTTTTTTTGTTAACCGATAACAATGGTTTACAACCTTTTGTCAATTTGACCATTCTGTTCAATGATAATAAGTTTAGTTTAATACAAAACAAATACATTTAAATGCAAAACTTACCAATGAGAGAACGGAAGTGGAATTCAAAGATCACTTTGGATAACCAAACTTTTTGCACTCGACAACCGATAACAATGGTTTTACAACCTATTGTCAATTTGACCATTCTGTTCAATGATAATAAGTTTAGTTTAATACAAAACAAATACATTTAAATGCAAAACTTACCAATGAGAGAACGGAAGTGGAATTCAAAGATCACTTTGGATAGCCAAACAAAACAAGCTTTTGAATGCTTCTGGAACTTTGCATCCAAAGCCCCAGTGCGCCAGCACTAGGGAATAGGCTTGGTATAGTTTCAGCCTTCTAGACCTCGTGGAAGTGACCCAGTCACAGAGAGATGGCACGGCGAACGAGTAAACTAAAACAATATTTTCGAATTGACTCAGACGACTTTACAAATGCGCATCGTATACTAGAATGAATGTCTGCAGAGGGAAATTTCAAATAAAGTCAATTCTAATCATTTGGTAAATTACTATCAATCAGTGTTCAAGGGTCAAATTATGTTGAAGTAAACATGTTCATTTATGAAAGAGATATCTTGATTCGTTGAAAGCGTTGCTTGCAACTCAAACTATTTGTTGTTGATGTTGTTTTGACAAAATTAATATTGAAATTATTTCTATTCTATCTTTGTACTTCTTTCAAGTCTTGGCAGGTCATAATGCAGTTTGCTTCGATTTTTTCTCCGATAAGAGTTTCGCTCACTTTAGTGATAAAGGTCCTCTCTTATAAAGCAACACATTTGTCAATCAAACCAACAAGCCGGTCTCATCGTTCTGTCAATGTTGATTAGACATAAATTTCTTACTAAATACACGAACAATGACAAATATTGTATGCCAATTGAAGCTAATAAATTCAAGCAAATTAGTGTGAAAAATACCGCGCCACTTTGATCGATGGTTCATAAACATGAAACAGGTTTTTACGGCCACTCACGAGGTGCTGATAAAACTTCATTTTTAGCTGTACAATCTTGTCACAAGAGTCGACTATGGTACAAATCGGTTGAAACAAACAGACAGATGCCATTTCTCGGAAAGACTATGCACACATGCAAGACATGTCTTGTTTCTCTTGATAAAACTGTGACTGATAAGACAATTAGTGTGAATTGCCTTTGGCTCATATTATTGGGTACTCTGAAAGCACAATTTTGTCACACAAACAACAAAACTAAACATTGTCGAATTAGTTGGAATGTACAAATTTATTTAAATTTATTTGAAATTTACAATACACGGGAAAAGTAAACAAAAATTGAAGGTCAAAAATAATTTAGGAACGTTTAGCAATTAAAACTAAAAATTCTACTACATTTTATCTTATTTTATGGTTTTGGTCTACATTTCTTGGGAATCTTCCATTCTTCGTCCTTTAAATAAATGAAAGCACATTGGTCCACAATGCCTTCACCAGTATACAGACACCGAGTAATCTTGAATGTCTTCACGCAGTTACAGGAGATCCACAATATTGGAATAACATTACCAGGACATGGAGGCCAATTGTGAGCTTCGAGTGTTTTTTCTTCAGCATTGAAGCAACAAATCACTGCGAGTATCGTGGCTAATAACAACAACAAGAAAATATAATTCCCAGACTGGAACATTTTAAAATGTAAATATTTTAGGGAAGGTCAGAAAAAATTGTAAATGAAATTGAAATACACCTAACAAAGATAACAAAGGTAAAGATATTTATAGTAGAAAATAGTCAAACAAACGTCAATAAATTTACTTTGACATTTTCACAATTGATTGCAAATTACGAAAAAATAATCATCCGTAAAGATTGTTTGTTAGATTTTAAACCATTTATTTTTTGTTTTGATTAATTCAATTTTTTAATCATGTAAAATAATTTGATCTACTAACTTCTAAAATAATTTAAAATGAAAATTTCACAACAACCTTTCGCCATCTTGAGCAAAAATGGAATTAAATTTAGTATTAGTTCAAAAATGAGTTCAATAATTTTTTGGGGGTTTGAGGACATTTAGGAATGATATTTTTTTTTGTTTGGGGAACAAAATTGATTTTCGAATTGAATTTTTCAGACAATGTTTCATTATAATCGACCATAAAGGACCATATTTCTCGATTTTTCAGCACAAAAAAGTCAATTCACAATTCAACGTGATACTATCTTCAGATTTGTTGAGTAATTCATTATCTAGATTCATCATGAATTGACGATTAATAAAGTCTCCTATTAGCACCTTGGAATGTGGTCTCATGTTTGCAATCCTTTCTGTAAGCAAATAAAGTTTACATTAGAAATTCGAGGTTAGCAATTATTCTTACCTCTCCTACAACGAATCTCTCCTCGAGTATCAATAAAAGATATAACCCATTTCATAATCAAATTTTTGTCGTTCAAATTCTCCAAACCAACAGGACAATATTCTTTCAATTCTTCCTTTTTTGATTTATTGTAAAATCTAAGCTGAAATTTTTGGTTGTTTGACAAAATACTAATCACCTCAGATTCAAGAAATTTCAAATTTTTATCAATAACTTTACTTATTTTATTAATTGTCCAACTATGCGACAACTCATGTACTTTTCTGATTCCATTTGATAAAGTAACAAGATTGTCACTGATTATGCTGCCATCTAGTGGCTGGAAAATTAATTCGTCAGCAAATAGATCAATCTATTTTAAACAAAAATTAATTTTTTAAAATTCAAATTGAGCCTTTACCTCAAAACACAGGGTCAATATCTGTTATCAATCTGCTAGATTTTGTTAGATCACTAAATAGATAAGCATCATACCAATACCGACCCCTTCGCTAGTAAAGCACTAGATCATGAGTACCATTTTCTATCGTTCGACATTTATGACCATCCTTATCTAAAATTGACATCTTCCTGTTCTATTTGATTTTACTAAAATACCTGACAGGTAATTTTGAGGCAGTGACCATGACGTGTAAACGATCTTCAAATTGATCGTCCCTTCCTTTGGGCCAAAGTAAAATTTCAAATTCAATCTCATTTTTCACAATTAGGCGGTGAGAATGGATGAGAGCAAATTAAGGGTGATTTAATAGTAAAATGAGTGAAATTGACTAATTGACCATTGATGAGAGAAGGAGATGGTTTTTGGTAAACATTTTTGAAAATATATGATAAAAATTATGAGCAGTAAAAAATGTTTCACAAAATGAAGTAAAAATGAAGTAAAAATAAAGTTAAAAGTTTCAAAATTTGTATTTGAAAATGCAGTCTAAAAAAGATGTCAAGCGTTTATGAAACGTTTTTACCAGCTGTTGTAGACACTATGCAATCAAAACAACCTTAATTAGTTAAAATCCCTACTATCAGATGGCGCTACAGTAGCGACACAAATCAAAACAAAATTACATTAAAATCATAGTTTCTGGTTAAAAGTACATTAACAGTTGAATAACTCGAATGTGTACGAACACTTGTTACATAACAACATAGGGATTTGAAAAATTCAAAAATTTATTCGAAACTATTACAAAAATCATAGAAAAACTTAAGACTCCTCTTCATTCAGCACAGAATCGTATAGTTTGTTCTCAAAGTTCGAATAAGATTGGAATTGAGCTTGTTCCGATTCGTTCAGGAACTTTCGAAAAGCTCAGTTTGAGTAAGATTCGAAAGATTGCTTCCGTTGAGAGGTTGCAGTATTTCGATCAGTCGATTGTACTGCCCCGAAGAGTTCAATGTGGAATGATTCTGCCATGTGAGTACAGCCATCGAAATGTGATTTAGAGACAGTCAATAACTGAAACAAAAACCGATAAATTAGTTCAATGTAAATACGTACAATTCAAATCTTACCAGAAATTTTAAAAAATTAACTAAACCTAAATTTGTTCAATACAAACAGAAATAAATTTATTAAAAGAGCAGGTTCAATTGATTAATTATCTAATTTAAAAATTACTTACCATTGATCAGAAATAATTGCAAAACAAATTAAATTATATAAAAGTTGAATTTTATTTATTTTGAATTACATTTAAAATTAGATTGTTCAGTTTTACAATAAAATATCAATTAAAAATAAGGAAGAAAATTGAAATTGAAATATCACTGGCTTTGTATGTTTTGTACTTTTTGTTTTTTAGTTTTTTGGTTTTTTGATTTTTTTTTTTTTGTTTTTTTTTTGTTTTTTTTTGGTTTTTTGGTTTATTTTTGGTTTTTTGGTTTTTATATTGTATTTGTATTGTTTTTATATTAATTAAATCTGAACAATAAAATATTTGTTAATGTGTTGATCAACATACGAACTGTTGTTTAGTGTTTGTGTCAATAAGATTTGGCTTAGACTGAGGTGTAGTATTAGAAGCAATGTCACTTATGTTCGAGTGTGATTTGACAATCGAACCAGTCCCTCGCTGTTTGTTTGTCTCAATCAGGACTCGGTCTATCATTTGGTTGAGCAGACTGTCATCAATGGAAGTGTTGCTTGTGGACAAGGCTTTGTGTGCGTGTGAGTACAGAAGACGATCTATTCGAGAGTACTGACCACTCAACATGTAGCGCTCAATGGTGCGATATAGCTCAAAAAAGTCACACTCGATCACTACTTCTTGGGCGTTCTGGGGGTCTGCCTTGTTGTTAGTCAATTGGTTCAACATTTTCTCGTACTTTTGCACAAGAGTTAGAGAATAAGTTCGTGCTTCACTGAGACAGACTGACCGACCTTGTGAATTGAAATATTTCTGACCTGTGAACTTGCGTGCTAATATATCAAACAGAAATAGAGTACTGTTCAGGTCGATACTTGGGGAGAACTTATTGGGCATTACATTACTAGAAGATGGAATAGAGTCAAGGGAATAGGAAGGCATTTTAAATTGAGCCGAACTGTCAGTGATACTTTTCATTTGTTGGCTCAAATATTCTGCAACGTCATGTTTGCGATAGTATTGCGCAACGTCAAGTGCAACTTGGTCATTGTGATTTTTGGCAAAAGTGTCAACACAAATCTGTTTGGTCAATAGTTTAACTGTTTCTAAATGACCATTCTGAGCAGCTAAATGCAATGGAGTATTTTTAAGTTTGTCAACAGAGTTTATATTAGCGCCACGTTCAAGCAAAAATTGAACATTTTGATAATCACCCAGATAAGCAGCCATATGCAGCATTGTCTGCTCCTGTTTGTCTTTGTACTCAAAAACCAAATACTTGATCAACTTCTCATTTCGAGCTTTAATCAGTAAATCAAACACAGTTTTGAAAGTAGATTTTCCGTTATTATCATAAGCATCTCTTTCGAGCAGATAATTGAAAATATCAATTCTTTCAACCTCAATTGCTCCGTGCAGTGCAGTGTTACCGGAGATGCCGGCAGTTTGATAATTTGCTCCGTTTTCAATCAAAAACTTTGCGATATCTACTTTATGTTTAAGAATTGAAAGATAGACTAAATTCTCTAACTTAGAAGCGTCAAATTGCTTAACATCCGCACCTTTCGAATGCAAGAATTTGATCATGTCCAATTGACCATTGTAATAGATAGCTCTATACAGCGGAGTCTGACCGTCATCCTCATCCTTCACATTGACAGAAATGTTTTTGTTCAAATACTGCTCAACCAGTTTAATGTTGTTTTGTGCTGCTGCGAAAAAGAGTGAGTTGGTGTCGATTTGGGTTTGCAGTTTTGTGTCGTTTGGAAGTGATGCTAAGTAGTGTTCTAGTAGCATGATACGACTAAACCTTTCAAATCTGTATTGATTGCCAGCTAGTTTACGATCAATATCGGTATTATTTATTTGTGCACCTGATTTGATAAGATATTTTATTAGTTTTAAGTCACAGTCATAATAGATTGAGTAAATCAATGGTGTCATGCCATCATAACCTCTACCGTTAATATTAGAATTAAGTCCTAAATGTAATAAATATTTGACCATTTCCAAATTGTTATTCTCTGCTGCATAATGCAAAGGAGAACTGTTGTATGTGTTGACACTTTTAAAGTCAGCTCCTTTTTCAATTAGATATTTGACAATATCAAATTTATTAAGATTAGCTGCATAATTCACTAGTGTATATTTGTTTGTATCTATTTCATGAATACTAACACCAATATTAGCTAAATATTTGACAACTTCTAAATTTCCTTTTCCCCTAATTGCTTTAAACAATCCATTATTATTATAACCATCTTTCACCGTAACATCCACTACACGCACTTCATGTAAATATCTAATCAAATTTAAATTACCTTTATAACAAGTATCAAGAAAATCGACTTTATCGCCAGAATCTTTTGCACCTTTTTGTGTGAGAAAATTAGCAATATCACTTCTGTTTGGCTGCAACACTTTTGCAAAACGCAAAGGAGTGTCATTGTTATAGTTTTTTGCATTCACATCTGCACTTTTCTCAAGCAAAAATTTAATAATTGAAAGATAGCCTTTTTTAATTGCAATATGAAGTAGAGTGTTGTTGAACTTGTCAGTAATGTCAATGTTAGCCTTGTTTTGTAAAAACACTTTGGCCATATTGAGAGCATCGATTTCATCTAAATCAAAAACTAAATACAAAATTGGTTTGTTATCCAAATCTTTTGAATTTGGATCGGCATTGTTTTGCAACAGTATGCTAGCAATTTCAACACGACCATTCTGTACTGCATAATACAAAGGATCCTTTCCCAAGGCATCCTTTGTCGCAACACTATGTTTCTGGTCAATCAAATTGTGCACTGCCTTAATGTCACCATTGATAGCAGCCAAATGCAGCATTGTTTTATGTCCAGACAATCGAATGTTTGCATTTGCACAATGTTTGTCGACAAGTTTTGACGCAGCCATAGTGTTGTTGTACTGATACGCAACATAAAGAGGAGTAATCTCGAAATCATTTTGTGCATTGACAGTACTCTCTGAAGTGACACTCGAAATAATAGCCTGGTTTCCCATTACTGCAGCATAATGCAAGACAGTGGAGCCATTTGCACTTTTAGCACTCACATCAGCACCATTTTTGAGCAATGAAGCAACCACCTTTTCACTGCCATAAAGCGAAGCCAAATGTAGTGGCGTCGCTTTGTCCGCGGTTTGTGCATTCAAATCAACACTTTCTGCGCCCAACAACACTTGCACCACTTGATCACAATTGTTAATCGATGCCAAATGCAGAGGAGTGAACTGCTGTTCTGACTTGACATTAAGTTCAGTCCGCTTATCAGCGACAAGCAGTCGAACAATGTCGGCCTGATCGAATGAGGCAGCAAAGTGCAAAGGTGTGAAGCCGTTTGATGATTTAGCATTCAAATCGGTTTGATTGAGTTGTAGCAAAAATTGTACAATGCCTTTGTGACCTTTGTACGCAGCAGTGTGCAGTGGAGTTAGCTCGAGATGAGCTTTGTTGGTTTTCACATTCACATTGGCACCATTCTGCACTAAATTACGCACAAAAGTCTCATAACCAGCCTCGGTGGCAATGTAGATCGGACTATGGCCTTTATCATCCTTCACATCAACGTTCGCACCATTCTGGATCAAAGCATACGCAACATTCCAATTGTTATTCTCCGCCGCCACATGAATTGCTGCTTTGTTTTGTTCAAACAATGCATTCACATCTGCGCCATTCTCAATTAGAATCGAAATGTCCTTGTTTGGCAATGTTACCGCATTGTACAGATCTCGATTTATATCTGTGAATTCGCGCAAAGAACTGTCCTTGATGACGGCCACAATTTCTGGTTTATCATTGTCAAATTTGCGATAAACCACACGAGTCCTGCCTTGTGGATCAGTTGGAATTTGTACAATTGGATTAGCAAAATCATGAATCGGGTAACCAGACGACCACTCACTGATCAAAGATGACATTTGATTGTCATTGCCAACAAAGTGAATGGCATAGTATACTGTGACACTACTTTTCCACTTTTGAAATGGAGTTTTCCTTTTAGAAGAGGAAAAATTTAATTCATTGCCAATCCTACTTGGAACATCCAAAAATAAACTTTTACTTAATTGATCGAGAACTTGGCGAATTGAATGAAAATTTGCTAACGATTTATCAACAAATTCAATCACATCATTTCTGTCCTTTTGAATGAAATGCAAATCTTTCACAGTGTTCAACACTTTGGTCACCTTGTCCAGTAGGCCATTTCTATCAATGAGTGTGTTCGAGAAGTCTTTGAAAGTGACCAAACTGGACAAATACAATTTGTTGTACTTTTCAATGTCCATCTTGTGCAAATAGTTCTCAGTAAGCAGCTCATACTGTTGCGCTAGAAAGAACAGTATGAACACGTACACATTCACGCCATAACACAACAATTGCAAAATGACAATACTCATCTTGTCGTCTTTGTCTGTTGGAATTGCAAAGTTTTGGTTGATTATGTCCAACAAAAGTGTGTACAGTGTTCCGGATCGGGGAGTTTTGCTACTCTCGAGAAAATGCACAATTCCATCTGACTTCTCAAGTCTTGCAATGCGTTCATTGAATGAAAGTGCACTAGTCGCTTTCGCCTGACGAGTGAAATAATCAATAAATGTATTCAAATGCGAAACAATTGGCTCAGTTCGTGAGTCTTTGATGCTTTGCAAAATCTCCGCCTTCACTATCTGAATGCGATCAAGAATCTCTACTTTGGTTTCTTGAATGGATGTTAGCACATTGTCTATTTTGATCTCAATTTCCTGAAAGCGAGCCATTACATTATGCTCAAATTCTTTGATAGCGTTTTTGATTTCCTTGAAATGCTCATCAATTTTGCGTTCTAGTTTGGCTGAGCTATCCATTGAAATGCCAAAAGTAACGAATGAGGTCACTATCCCAGCTATGCCTATTATCGAACCAACTAATCGTTTTGATCGTTTTTTGGCAATCTGGTTGCCTGATTCAAATTCTGCATACAACTGATCGTCATAATTGAACTCGGAACTGAACGTCTCAATGTACTGATCATCATCGATCATTGTGGAATTGTTTGCTTGGTCTAAATTCATTTTCAAATTGTGTGTCTTATCTAGTTGTGAATATTGTGTGTATGTAATGAAATTGTGTTAAAGTGTTCTTAGTGTAAAAATAATGTGATACCCAGTGATATATGAAAAGTCAAACAAAATAGTAACAAATTGCAATTTGAGTAAATCAAATTTGTTTGTTTGATTTGCAATTTAAAATATAAAGAGAACAAATGAAGTTTCTTACATTCAGTTGAATTCAGAAAGGTTGGGCAAAAATCAAAGTATGATTATTCAAGCATCAAAGTCAGGGGAAGGGTTGAACTCGAACAATTTTGAATCGCAAAATTGTTTGGTTCAGTCTGTTAAAAATTAAAAAATATATATTAAATAATGTTTTATTCTTTAAAATTATTTTGATTTTATTTTGGGAAATTACCTGATTTTTTTTATTTAAGTTTGAATGATTTAAGTGGGAGTGGATTCTCAATTTGACCATTCTGTTCAATGATAATAAGTTTAGTTTAATACAAAACAAATACATTTAAATGCAAAACTTACCAATGGAGAATTAAATTTGAATTCAAAGATCACTTTGGATAATCAAACTTTTGCACTCGATAACCGATAACAATGGTTTTACAACCTATTGTCAATTTGACCATTCTGTTCAATAATAATAAGTTTAGTTTAATACAAAACAAATACATTTAAATGCGAGACTTACCAATGGAGAATTAAATTTGAATTCAAAGATCACTTTGGATAACCAAACTTTTGCACTCGATAACCGATAACAATGGTTTTACAACCTATTGTCAATTTGACCATTCTGTTTAATTATAATAAGTTTAGTTTAATACAAAACAAATACATTTAAATGCAAAACTTACCAATGAGAGAACGGAAGTGGAATTCAAAGATCACTTTGGATAACCAAACTTTTGCACTCGATAACCGATAACAATGGTTTTACAACCTTTTGTCAATTTGACCATTCTGTTCAATGATAATAAGTTTAGTTTAATACAAAACAAATACATTTAAATGCAAAACTTACTAATGAGAGAACGGAAGTGGAATTCAAAGATCACTTTGGATAACCAAACTTTTGCACTCGACAACCGATAACAATGGTTTTACAACCTTTTGTAAATTTGACCATTCTGTTCAATGATAATAAGTTTAGTTTAATACAAAACAAATACATTTAATGCGAGACTTACCAATGGAGAATTAAATTTGAATTCAAAGATCACTTTGGATAATCAAACTTTTGCACTCGACAACCGATAACAATGGGTTTACAACCTTTTGTCAATTTGACCATTCTGTTCAATGATAATAAGTTTAGTTTAATACAAAACAAATACATTTAAATGCAAAACTTACCAATGAGAGAACGGAAGTGGAATTCAAATATCACTTTGGAAACCAAAATGTGAAGCAATTGCCAATTGATTGATCAAATTAGGCAAAACAAATATAACGTCTCATTTGCACGAAAACGCTAAATTTAAAAAAAATTGAATATTAAATATACAAATTTGTAAATTAAAATTGGCTGTTTACGTACCAAAAATTCAAAAACAAGCTTTTTGAATGCTTCTGGAACTTTGAGTCCAAAGCACCAGTGCGACGACTTTAGGGAATTGGCCTGGTAAAGTTTCAGCCTTCTAGACCTCGTGGAAGTGACCCAGCCACAGAGAGAAAAGATGGCACGGCGAGTAAACTAAAACAATATTTTCGAATTGACTCAGACGACTTTACAAATGCGCATCGTATACTAGAATGAATGACTGCAAGTCTGCATCAGAGTGACATTCCAAGTAAAGTCAATTCTAATCATTTGATGAATTATTACTGATCACGTATCACAAATATATATAATGTCACCAACTTTGGTTGACTCAAACATGTTCAGTGAGGTATCTTGATTTTATGAAAGCGTCTCTTGCCACTCACACTTATTTTGTTGTTGTTTTGACAAAATTAATATTAAAATCATTTCTATTCTATCTTTGTACATCTTTCACGTCTTGGCAGGGCATACTGCAGTTTGCTTCGATTTTTGCTCCGATAAGAGTTTCGCTCACTTTAGTGATAAAGGTCCTCTCTTATCAAGCAACACATTTGTCAATCAAACCAACAAGCTGGTCTCATCGTTCTGTCAATGTTGATTAGACATAAATTTCTTACTAAATACACGAACAATGACAAATATTGTTTGCCAATTGAAGCTAATAAATCCAAGCAAACAAGTGTGAAAAATACTGCGCCACTTTGATCGATGGTTCATAAACATGAAACAGGTTTTCACGGCCACTCGTGGTGATAAAACTTCATTTTTAGCTGTACAATCTTGTCACAAGAGTCGACTATGGTACAAATCGGTTGAAACAAACAGACAGATGCCATTTCTCGGAAAGACTATGCACACATGCATGACATGACTTGTTTCTCTCGATAAAACTGTGACTGATAAGACAATTAGTGTGAATTGCCTTTATTGCTCACATTATTGGGTACTCTGAAAGCACAATTTTGTCACACAAACAACAAAACTAAACATTGTCAAATTAGCTGGAATGTACAAATTTATTTAAATTTATTTGAAATTTACAATACACGGGAAAAGTAAACAAAAATTGTATGTCAAAAATAATTTAGGAACGTTTAGAAATTAAAACTAACTAGTGGGCCCTGCGGGTGCTAAATTTGAAGCCTTTGAATGTATTTTTGAAAGTAATGTCCCCAAAATTGGCATTATGGGGGAAAAGTCGAGTGTAAGCAAAAACATCAACCTAACCACCTAAACCTAACCTAACCCTATCCTAACCGACGCCCACACCTACCTAACCACCTAAACCTAACCTAACCCTATCCTAACCGACGCCCACACCTGCCTAACAACCTAAACCTAACCTAACCCTATCCTAACCGACGCCCACACCTCCCTAACCACCTAAACCTAACCTAACCCTATCCTAACCGACGCCCACACCAGCCTAACAACCTAAACCTAACCTAACCCTATCCTAACCGACGCCCACACCAGCCTAACAACCTAAACCTAACCTAACCCTATCCTAACCGACGCCCACACCAGCCTAACAACCTAAACCTAACCTAACCCTATCCTAACCGACGCCCACACCTGCCTAACAACCTAAACCTAACCTAACCCTATCCTAACCGACGCCCACACCTCCCTAACCACCTAAACCTAACCTAACCCTATCCTAACCGACGCCCACACCAGCCTAACCACCTAAACCTAACCTAACCCTATCCTAACCGACGCCCACACCAGCCTAACAACCTAAACCTAACCTAACCCTATCCTAACCGACGCCCACACCTGCCTAACCACCTAAACCTAACCTAACCCTATCCTAACCGACGCCCACACCTGCCTAACCACCTAAACCTAACCTAACCCTATCCTAACCGACGCCCACACCAGCCTAACCTAACCCTATCCTAACCGACGCCCACACCTGCCTAACCACCTAAACCTAACCTAACCCTATCCTAACCGACGCCCACACCTGCCTAACCACCTAAACCTAACCTAACCCTATCCTAACCGACGCCCACAATCCTCTCAGTGACCAAATTTCCCATTTCCATTGTTGCACTCATTGTTGGACATTGAGACCCAACAATAGGAATTCAGGCTTGGACTTTTTCAATCTGAAATTTGTTCGGCAGGTATACTTAAAAAACAGTTTTGGCAAAAACCAAGGTCAAACGGCACATCTGCAAGGTATTCTAAGGACTTTTGCAAAATTTGATGCAAATCGGTTGAGAAATGTAGGAGGAGTTACCCGTACAAGAATCGAAATTGTTGTGCCTTAGTCTTCGCTTACGCTCGACAAAAAAAACAGTTTTGGCAAAAACCAAGGTCAAATGGCACATCTGCAAGGTATTCTAAGGACTTTTGCAAAATTTGATGCAAATCGGCTGAGAAATGTAAGAGGAGTTACCCGTACAAGAATCGAAATTGTTGTGCCTTAGTCTTCGCTTACGCTCGACAAAAATTCTACGAATTTTTATCTTATCTTATGGTTTTGGTCTACATTTCTTGGGAATCTTCCATTCTTCGTCCTTTAAATAAATGACAGCACATTGGCCCACCATGCCTTCACCAGTATACAGACACCGAGTAATCTTGAATGTCTTCACGCAGTTACAGGAGATCCACAATATTGGAATAACATTACCAGGACATGGAGGCCATTTGTGAGCTTCGAGTGTTTCTTCCTCAGCATTGAAGCCACAAATCACTGCTAACATCGTGGCAAATAATAGAGGAATCCGAATAAAGTATCTGGATATTTTTATGGACAAACGGGGATAGAAATCAGTTCTAGGACATGATAAGAGATAACCTAATTTTTTACAGAATTTTTGAAACAGGTTTTGGGACTGCAGGAATCCGGTGAAGTTCCTATGGGAAAATACATGAGAAACCGGTGCAAATTTGAAAATGAATTTTTTCGGTCGATTCTTAACCGATTTTGATGTTCTATTTTGCAAAACTCATTAGAATATGACATAAAGAGACTTGGAAAAATTTCTCAGATTTTTTAGTAATGTGGAAATGGGTGCAGGGATCCAGCCAAGATCCTGAATAACCCGAATTGCCCCAATACCTCCATGTTTGGGCTCAAAATGGCCGGATTTTCAACCAGAATAATTATGGGAGTAATACCTATGACGTTAGAGTACCAGGATACCCTAACCGAAACTGGGCGTCATGGGCGCCATCTTATATTTGGCAAGTTTGGTATCAAAGTACTCGGAATTATGAAAAAATCAATTGAATTGAATGCTACATTTATTATTAATCATGAATTATTGATACTAGAGAAATAAATGTTAATCATTGGTCGAAACTCTTTCTCCAAGTTGAACGTTTTGCCAGTGTTGCTGAGCACACTTTTGGGTTCGAGCATCTTATTCTTGTGATTTTTATCCTTGATTAGCTCGTTGCCATTGCGTCTGCCATCGGTGCTGACTTGCTGGGCTTCTTTGTATACCTGCTGTACATAAAACTCGACTCACTGAGAGTTATTTGGAATTGCTGGGATTGAGAAATGTTAGAGCTCCTCGCGAGATAATTCCATTGTTATTGGCGGCTCGAAAGTGTTTGACTCCAATTCAACCAGTTTCGAGTAAATGTCCGCTTCAAATTTAATTAGCATTTCACCTAGTCTATTCAAATTGCCCGAGTGCTTGAATATGCGAAATGAAAAGTTGTTGAGCCTATCTTTGGATTTTTAGAAGTCCTTGATCTGCCTTTTCTCTTCGACTTTTCTTTCTCTTGTTGTACTTTGGTAGTTTTTTGTTTCTCCAAGTTTTCTAGTGGACTCATCTTGGTCAAGAAGCATTGCCACTAAGATATTCTCAGGGTGAATCCAGAAGAAATTGGTAGTGAGAGTCTTTCGGATGTTGTCTCTGACCGATTCAAGCAAATCTCAGTTTTTCAAGCGTCTCACGATTTCAAAGTAGATCTTTGGACCAGAACCAAATCCAGGTGAATTCTTAATTTTGAAGATAACAGGAGCGTAGATTTGGATAATCCGAACAGCAATCTCGAGTCTTTCGTCATGGTTCTCCTCTGAGATGTAGAGTTTACATTCTAGACGCGACCACATCTGCATGCAGTTAGCCATCGAGCATGACTTAGTTTTCCAGGTTCATATTTTCAGATCAAGGTACTCAGGATTCTTGGTACGGATTGCTTGACAGGGTAAAAAAGGTAATCCTGGTCATTAGTCAATGCGGTCTTTCGCTCGATTGAAGAAAATTCAGGAAACTCTTTTGCTCAATCGGTTGAAAGTCGACAATTGGAAGTGCCTTCATCGGTGACATATCCGGTCTTCTTTGAAGCACCGAGTACAGCATCATCCTCGAGGTTATTTTGCAGAACCTTCTCCACCAGGTGAATGGAGAAAACCATTCGTTGAAGCGGTTTGTTGAGTTTTTCTTCAAATCGAAGAAGCAATCCGTTAATCAAACCAGTGACGCTGTTGGTGCCATCAACAAACAGATTTTTTTCATATAATTCGTGTTTGGAAGACTCTTGTTAATTGAAGATTGTTTAAAACTAAGTAAATTTATACTCAGAACATAATTCCGAGTACTTTGATACCAAACTTGCCAAATACTAGTCTTAAGTTACGCCGTTGGCGTGAAGTCGGAGCGGCGGTATCGCGAACACATTTCCTTATTAGTTTAGTCATCGACGAGCCATCAAAGTGCAGCTGAAATAAAATTTGCAGAGCGATAGCCCTAATCCATGTATACCATGTCATCACTTTATGGATTCAATGTTTTTGAACAGATACAGTCGCAGTATGGAATTTCGTCCAAGGTAGACGCAATCACACCCACTATGAGAATCACAGCACTGTGTGGGTGTGTCTGTCACTGCGCATCCTCATTGCCCACAGCGGGCGTGTTGCTTGGCGTGTGTGCTTATCTGTTTTGCACAGCCACTGTGGACACTCTGTCCTTACACATTTCTATACAAAATTTGATTTATTTTTAAAAAATCGCTGCTCCATTGACCTTTGACTTTTATGGGCACTTGCACATCTTCACCCCAACCAGAACATCGTGTAAAATTTTTAGACCGATCCATAGAACGGCTATAACCGAAACCGTCTACACAAGCCTTTTCCAATTGAGTCAACGCAGAGTCGTCACTCCACTTACTCGCTCGCTTCGCTCGCTCGACGTTCCGCTCCGACAACCAGCTGGCGCCCATGACGCCCAGTTCCGGTTAGGGTATCCTGGTACTCTAGGGCCATAGGTATTGCTCCCATAATGATTTTTGTTGAAAATCCGGTCATTTTGAGCCCAAACACTGGAGTATTTGAGCAATTAGGGATATGGTGGATCTTGGTGGGATCCCTGCACCCATTTCCACATGACCAAAAAATCTGGGAAATTTTTCCGAGTTTCTGTAGGTCATATTCTAGTGATTTTTGCAAAATAGAGCATCAAAATCGGTCAAGAAACGACCGAGAAAATTTATTTTTAAATTTACACCGTTTTCCCATGTATTTCCCCATAGGAACTTCACCGAATCCCTGCAGTCCCAAAACCTGTTCCAAAAATTCTGTAAAAAAATCCGGAAGTCTCTTATCATGCCCTAGAATTGATTTCTATCCCCGTTTGACCAAATTTTGACATTAAAAATTTACTGTATTTCTCTACTAATAACAACAACAAGAAATAATTTCCAGACTGGAACATTTTAAAATATTAAACTTAAATATTCTAGGGCAGGTCAGAAAAAAACTGTAAATGAAATTGAAATTGTTGCAGTCTGATGCCAATTGTACCAGTTTGAATCCCAATGATGAACTGGGATTGAGAAAAGACAATGTTTGGTAATTTAAATCCTGACTTTTACCAATGAAGCGCCATCTATTGGACCTAGCTGTTAACTTAGCAGAGCTGCCGAATGGAGCCAACGACCGAGCATAAAGCAGAGACTAACATAGAAGACATATAATGCCATGGACGGTACAAAGCCCGTCACTGCTGCACCGTCACTCGTAGTGGTCACACCGCCGCGCCACAGCTGCGGTGGTGGAGAAAGAACGTGAAATGGCAATGTCAACGCCTTGATGATGGGATTGCGGAATTAATTTGATTGTGATATTACTAATTAATTACTTATTAAATATATTCTACTTATACTCAGTGCATTATTCTCTTTGTGTGTTTTCTTCAAGTAATCCAGTTGGAATCAGTTGTGTTTTTCACTCTTTGGTTCCTTTGCCAGTGGATGCGGACACCTTTTATTGATGCAACTGGTCTAATCACGTTCCCAGCTGCAATAAAATACACCTAACAAAGATAACATAGGTAAAGATATTTATAGTAGAAAATAGTCAAACAAAATTAAATAAATTTACTTTTACATTTTCACAATTGATTGCAAATACGTAAAATTATTTAACCGTAAAGATTGCTCGTTAGATTTTAAATCAATTATTTTTTTTGTTTAGATTAATTTAATTTTTTAATCATGTAAAATAATTTGATCTACTTACGTCTAAAATAATTTAAATTAATAATTTTACAACAATCTTTTTTTGACAAACCAGACAATTTTTTTATTTTTAGAAGAAAACTGAGTTTTAGATTGCCTTTTTTACTAAATATTTCCAACTTTGATTGACCCTACTTTCCCTTGATTTTCAGCACAAAACAATTCACAATTCAACGTGATACTATCATCAGATTTGTTGAGTAATTCATTATCTGGATTCATCATATAATCACAATGAATAAAGTCTCCTATTATCACTTGGGAATGTGGTCTCATGTTTACAATTCTTTCTGTAGGCAAATAAAGTTTACATTAGAAATCCGAGGTTAGCAATTATTCTTACCTCTCCTACAACGAATCTCTCCTCGTGTATCAATAAAAGATATAACACATTTCATAATCAGATCCGAACTGTTCAAATTCTCCAAACCAACTGGACAATATTCTTCCAATTCTTCCTCTTTTGATTTTTTATAAAATCTAAGCTGAAATTTTTGATTGTTTGGTGAAGCAATTACTTCGGATTCAAGAAATTTTAAATTTTCATTTAAAATTTTACTTATTTTATCAATTTTCCATTTATATGATAATTCATGTATGTTTTTGCTTCCATCTGATAAAGTAATAACAGGATTGTTACTGAATGTGCTGACATCTAGCGGTGGGAAAATCAGTTCGTCCAAAAATAGATCAATCTAGGTAAAATTTGAAATCAATTAAATTTTTGTTTTAACAAAAATCAGTAATTACCTCAATACACAGAATTAATGTATCATTTTCTGTTATCAATCTGCTAGATTTTGTTAGATCACTAAATAGATAAGCATCATACCAATACCGACCCCTTCGCTAGTAAAGCACTAGATCATGAGTACCATTTTCTATCGTTCGACATTTATGACCATCCTTATCTAAAATTGACATCTTCCAGTCCCATTTGATTTTACCAAAATATTTGACAGGTAATTTCGAGGCCATTACCATCAAGTGTAAACAATCTTCAAATTGATCGTCCCTTCCTTTGGGCCAAATTAAAATTTCAAACTCAATTTCATTTTCACAATTAGGTGGAGAGAAGGGATGAGAGCAAATTAGGTCGTTCCATGGGTGATTTAATGAGTAAAATGAGTGAAATTGACTAATTGACCATTGATGAGAGAAGGAGATGGTTTTGGTGGACATTTTGAGATATGATAAAAATTATGAGCAGTAAAAATGTATCACAAAATAAAGTAAAAAATAAAGTAAAAATAAAGTAGAAAGTTGTCGAAAATTTGTATTTGAAAATGCAGTCTAAAAAAAGATGCCAAACGTTTATGAAACGTTTTTACCAGCTGTTGTAGACACTATGCAATCAAAACAACCTTAATTAGTTAAAATCCCTACTATCAGATGGCGCTACAGTAGCGACACAAATCAAAACAAAATTACATTAAAATCATAGTTTCTGGTTAAAAGTACATTAACAGTTGAATAACTCGAATGTGTACGCACACTTGTTACATAACAACATAGGAATTTGAAAAATTCAAAAATTTATTCGAAACTATTACAAAAATCATAGAAAAACTTAAGACTCCTCTTCATTCTGCACAGTATCGTCTAGTTTGTTCTTAAAGTTCGAATAAGATTGGAAGTGAGCTTGTTCCGATACGTTCAGGAACTTTTCGACCAGCTCAGTTTGAGTAAGATTCGAAAGATTGCTTCCGTTGTGAGGTTGCAGTAATTCGATCAGTCGATTGTACTGGCCCGAAGAGTTCAATGTGGAATGGTTCTGCCATGTGACTTACAGAGACAGTAATAACTGAAACAAAAACAGATAAAAATTAGTTCAACGTTAATACGTACAATTCAAATCTTACCAGTAACTTTACAAAAATTAATTAAATCTAAATTTGTTCAATCCAAACAGAAATAAATTTGTTAAAAAAGAGCAGATTCAATTGATTAATTATCCAATTTAAAAATTACTTACCATTGATCAGAAATAAATGCAAAACAAATTAAATTATATAAAAGTTAAATTTTATTTATTTGGAATTACATTTGAAATTAGATTGTTCAGTTTTACAATAAAATATCAATTAAAAATAATAAAGAAAATTGAAATTTAAATATCACTGGGTTTGTATGTTTTGTGTTTTTTGGTTTTTTTGGTTTTTTGATTTTTTGGTTTTTTATATTGAATTTGTATTGTTTTTATATTAATTAAATTTGAACAATAAAATATTTGTTAATTTGTTGATCAACATACGAACTGTTGTTTAGTGTTTGTGTCAATAAGATTTGGCTTAGACTGAGGTGTAGTATTAGAAGCAATGTCACTTATGTTCGAGTGTGATTTGACAATCGAACCAGTCCCTCGCTGTTTGTTTGTCTCAATCAAGACTCGGTCTATCATTTGGTTGAGCAGACTGTCATCAATGGAAGTGTTGCTTGTGGACAAGGCTTTGTGTGCGTGTGAGTACAGAAGACGATCTATTCGAGAGTACTGACCACTCAACATGTAGCGTTCAACGGTGCGATATAACTCAAAAAAGTCACATTCAATAGTTACTACTTGTGCGTTCTGGGGGTCTGCCTTGTTAGTCAATTGGTTAAACATTTTCTCGTACTTTTGAACAAGTGTTAGAGAATAGGTTTGTGCCTCAGTAGGACTGACTGACTGACCTTGTGCATTGAAATATTTTTGACCTGTGAACTTGCGCGCTAATATATCAAACAAAAATAGTGAGCTGGAAAGGTCGATACTTGGGGAGAACTTATTGGGCATTGCATTACTAGAGGATGAAATCGAGTTACGGAAATGAGTGGGCATTTGGAATTGAGTCAAACTGTCACTGATACTTTTCATTTGTTGGCTCAAATATTCTGCTACGTTATGTTTGAGATTGTACTGTGCAACGTCAAGCGCAACTTGATTATTCTGATTTCTTACAAAAGTGTCAACACAAATCTGTTTGGTCAATAGTTTAACTGTTTCTAAATGACCATTCTGAGCAGCTAAATGCAATGGAGTATTCTTAAGTTTGTCAACAGAGTTTATATTAGCGCCACGTTCAAGCAAAAATTGCACATTTCGATAATCACCCTGAAAAGCAGCCTTATGGAGCATTGTTTGCTCTTGTTGGTCTTTATACTCAAAAACCAAATACTTGATCAACTTTTCATTTGGACTTTTAACCAGTAAATCAATCGGCGTTTTAAAATAATAAGAATTTTTGTCAAGCAAATATTTAATCATTTTGATGTTTTCTACCTCAATTGCACCAAACATAGGAGTCTTACCGGAGATACCGGCGATTTGAAAATTTGCTCCGTTTTCAATTAAATACATTGCAACATCAAATTTATATTTAATGATAGAAAGATATACTAAATTCTCTAACTTAGTAACATCAAACTGCTTAAAATCCGCACCTTTCGAAATCAAGAATTTGATCATATCCAATTGACCATTGAAATCGATAGCTCTATACAGCGGAGTCTGACCGTCATCCTCGTCCTTCACATTGACAGAAATGTTTTTGTTCAAATACTGCTCAACCAGTTTAATGTTGTTTTGTGCTGCAGCGAAAAAGAGTGAGTTGGTGTCGATTTGGGTTTGCAGTGGAGAATCGGTTGAAAGTTGTTCTAAATATTGTTTTATGTCTAGTTTATTGTAATCTTTTGCCCAAGTTAGAGGTGTTTTACCATCGATATCGGTTATATTTGTTTGTGCGCCTGATTTGATGAGGTATTTGACTAGTTTTAAGTCATCGGATTTTTCGATTGACCAAATCAATGGTGTCTTTCCAGCATTACCTTTAACGTTAATATTAGCATTAAGTCCTAAATGTAATAAATATTTGACCATCTCCAAATTGTTATAAGATGCTGCACCATGCAAAGAAGAACTGTTGTATGTGTTGACACTTTTAAAGTCAGCTCCTTGTTCAATTAGATATTTGACAATATCAAATTTATTATAAACAGAAGCATGATTCACTAGTGTATATGTGTATGTATCTATTTCATGAATACTAACACCTATATTCGCTAAATATTTGACAACTTCTAAATTTCTATTTAGATAAATGGCTTCAAACAATCCATTTCGATTATAACGATTTTTCACCTGACCATCCACAGCAAGCACTTCATGTAAATATTTAATCAAATTCAAATTACCTTTCAAACAAGCTTCAAGAAAATCAACTTTATCACCCGAATCTTGGGCACTTTTTTGTGTGAGAAAACTAGCAATATCACTTCTGTTTGGCTGCAACACTTTTGCCAAACGCAACGGAGTGTCATTGTTAATGTTTTTCGCATTTACATATGCGCCTTTCTCGATCAAAAATTTAATAATCGAAAGATAGCCTTTCTTGATCGCAATGTGAAGAAGAGTGTTGTTGAACTTGTCAGTAATGTTAATGTTAGCTTTGTATTGCACCAACATTTTGACCATATTGAGAGCATCGATTTCATCTAAATCGGTAACTAGATGCAAAATTGGTCTATTATCTGCATCTCTTGAATCTGGATTGGCATGACTTTGCAACAGTATGCGAGCAATTTCAACACGATTATTCAGTACTGCATAATACAGCGGTTCCCTGTCCCAAGTATCTTTAGCATAAACCGGCACTTTGTATTGATCAATCAAATTGTGCACAGTTTGACTGTCACCCTTGGCAGCAGCAATGTGAAGTAGTGTTTTTTGGCCTGACAATCGAATGTTTGCATTGACACAATGCTGGTCACCAACTGTGCTGTTGTTGGACTCTTTAAATTCTGCATACAACTGTTCGTCATAATTGATCACTGAATTGTTGGTTTCAATGTACTGAGCATCGACGATCAGTGCGACATTGTTTGGTTGAATCTCTAAATTGGTGTTCAAATTGTAACTTCGAGCAATGAATATTGCAGAAAAGAGAATGACTAAATGTATATGCATGTTGTGTATTGAATGTATGTAGTGTTTGTTAGTGTGCAAATATTTTGTAATGATCGTCAAATGAGTTGCAGTAATAGTAACTGTTCGTTTGTTGAATGAATGGAAGAATAAAAAATACTTTCTTACATTTGGGTGAATTTAAGGTGATTTAAAGGGTGGAATTCAAAGATCACTTTGGATAACCAAACGTTTGCACTCGATAACCGATAACAATGGTTTTACAACCTATTGTCAATTTGACCATTCTGTTCAATGATAATAAGTTTAGTTTAATACAAAACAAATACATTTAAATGCAAAACTTACCAATGAGAGAACGGAAGTGGAATTCAAAGATCACTTTGGATAACCAAACTTTTGCACTCGACAACCGATAACAATGGTTTTACAACCTATTGTCAATTTGACCATTCTGTTCAATGATAATAAGTTTAGTTTAATACAAAACAAATACATTTAAATGCAAAACTTACCAATGAGAGAATGGAAGTGGAATTCAAAGATAACTTTGGATAACCAAACTTTTGTACTCGACAACCGATAACAATGGTTTTACAACCTATTGTCAATTTGACCATTCTGTTCAATGATAATAAGTTTAGTTTAATACAAAACAAATACATTTAAATGCGAGACTTACCAATGAGAGAACGGAAGTGGAATTCAAAGATCACTTTGGATAACCAAATAAAAACAAGCTTTTTGTATGCTTCTGGAACTTTGGATGCAAAGCATCAGTGCGCCAGCCTTAGGGAATAGGCCTGGTAAAGTTTCAGCCTTCTAGACCTCGTAAAAGTGACCCAGTCACTTATAGAAAAGATGGCACGGCGAACGAGTAAACTAATACAATATTTTCGAATTGACTCAGACAACTTTACAAATGCGCATCGTGTACTAGAATGAATGTCTGCAATAGTGAAATTTCAAGTAAAGTCAATTCTAATCATTTGGTAAATTACTATCAATCAGTGTTCAAGGGTCAAATTATGTTGAAGTAAACATGTTCATTTATGAAAGAGATATATCTTGATTCGTTGAAAGCGTTGCTTGCAACTCAAACAATTTGTTGTTGATGTTATTTTGACAAAATTAATATTAAAATCATTTCTATTCTATCTTTGTACATCTT
Source organism: Rhizoglyphus robini (assembly GCA_023373905.1). Lineage (NCBI taxonomy): Eukaryota > Metazoa > Arthropoda > Arachnida > Sarcoptiformes > Acaridae > Rhizoglyphus > Rhizoglyphus robini. The sequence continues at coordinate 133,736 of JAKIJQ010000204.1, forward strand.
TCACGTCCTGGCAGGGCATTCTGCAGTTTGCTTCAATTTTTTCTCCGATAAGTGTTTCGCTCACTTTAGTGATAAAGGTCCGTCCTTATAAACACATTTGTCAATCAAACCAACAAGCCGGTCTCATCGTTCTGTCAATGTTGATTAGACATAAATTTCTTACTAAATACACGAACAATGACAAATATTGTTTGCCAATTGAAGCTAATAAATCCAAGCAAACAAGTGTGAAAAATACCGCGCCACTTTGATCGATGGTTCATAAACATGAAACAGGTTTTCACGGCCACTCGTGGTGATAAAACTTCATTTTTAGCTGTACAATCTTGTCACAAGAGTCGACTATGAGCCAATTCGGTTGAAACAAACAGACAGATGCCATTTCTCGGAAAGACTATGCACACATGACATGACTTGTTTCTGTTGATAAAACTGTGACTGATAAGACAATTAGTGTGAATTGTTTTTGGCTCACATAATTGGGTACTCAGAAAGCACGATTTTGTCACACAAACAACAAAGCAATTAAACATTATTGAATTAGTTGGAATGTACAAATTTATTCAAATTTATTTGAAATTTACAATACACGGGAAAAGTAAACAAAAATTGAAGGTCAAGAATAATTTAGGAACGTTTAGGAATTAAAACTAAAAATTCTACTACATTTTATCTTATCTTATGGTTTTGGTCTACATTTCTTGGGAATCTTCCATTCTTCGTTCTTTAAATAAATGACAGCACATTGGCCCACAATGCCTTCACCAGTATACAGACACCGTGTAATCTTGAATGTCTTCACGCAGTTACAGGAGATCCACAATATTGGAATAACATTACCAGGGCATGGAGGCCAATTGTGAGCTTCGAGTGTTTCTTCTTCAGCATTGAAGCAACAAATCACTGCGAGTATCGTGGCTAATAACAACAACAAGAAAATATAATTCCCAGACTGGAACATTTTAAAATGTAAATATTTTAGGGAAGGTCAGAAAAAACTGTAAACGAAATTGAAATATACCTAACAAAGATAACAAAGGTAAAGATATTTATAGTAGAAAATAGTCAAACAAACGTCAATAAATTTACTTTGACATTTTCACAATTGATTGCAAATTACGAAAAAATAATCATCCGTAAAGATTGTTTGTTAGATTTTAAACCATTTATTTTTTGTTTTGATTAATTCAATTTTTTAATCATGTAAAATAATTTAAAATTAAAATTTTACAACAACCTTTCGCCATTTTGAGCAAAATTAAAATTTCGTCCATGTGGTCTTCGGTTTTGTTTTTCCCCTCAATTTCCCATTTCCACGATTTCTGCCAATTTCGTGGAACACCTCTGGCGTCAAGTTGGATTGAGAGAAAGATGATTTGAAACAACAGAAAAATTAGCATAAAATAACAAATTGATTTAAAGTTAAACATTTTTTACAAAATGAGTTTAACCGTTAAATAAAATTTTAATTTAACTAATAACTTTTTTTACGATTTTACAATTTTGGTTAGAATTTTTGCTATTCCTTTGTACAACTACTAGCAGCAGTAGTTCAACAACACCAAATTGTCGTTCATGATATGATCAAGGACAGGATTCAAATGGATTCTAATATATAAGCAAATAGGATATCCGGAATTATCGAGATAAGATTGCATTTTTGCTGGTCGCTTAATGTTCGTCGAAAATTTAAATTCTCAATGGAATTAAATTTAGTATTAACTTTTTGAGGACTTTGAGGATTTTGAGGACATTTTTGGGAATGACATTTTTGGGTTTGGGGAGCAAAATTTGATTTTCGGATTACATTTTTTTCTGACAATGTCCCACTATAATCGACCTTAATGACCATATTTTCTCGATTTTTATAGTAAAAAAGTCAAATCACAATTCAACGTAATACTACCATCATCAGATTTGTTGAGTAATTCATTATCTGGATTCATCATAAAATCACGATTAATAAAGTCTCCTATTAGCACTTGGGAATGTGGTCTCATGTTTGCAATCCTTTCTGGTTGAAAAAAAATTAATTTAAAGAAATTAGAAATAATTCTCAAAATCTTTACCTCTCCTACAACGAATCTCTCTTCGTGTATCGATAAAAGATATAACCCATTTCACAATCAAATCTTTGTCGTTCAAATTCTTTAATCCAACAGGACAATATTCTTTCAGTTCTTCCTGTTCCGATTTTTCATGGAATTCAAACTTAAATTTGTGATTGCTTGAGCTAACTATTACTTCAGATTCAATAAATCCAAAATTTTCCACAAAAAGTTTATTTATCTTATCAATTTCCCATTTATGTGATAATTCATGAATGTTTTCGCTTCCATCTGATAAAGTAATAACAAGATTGTCACTGATTGTGCTGACATCTAGCGGTGGGAAAATCAGTTCGTCCGAAAATAGATCAATCTAGGTAAAAATTTGAAATTAATTAAATTTCTGTTTTAACAAAAAAACCGTGATTACCTCAATACACAGAATTAACGTATCATTTTCTGTTATTAATAGGCTAGATTCTGTTAGATCACTAATCAGATAAGCATCATACCAGTACGGACCCCTTCGCTCATTGAGCACCAGACCATAGGTACCATTTTCTATGGTACGACATTTATAACCATCCACATCTAAAATTAACATCTTCCAGTCCCATTTGATTTTACCAAAATACTTGACAGGTAATTTCGAGGCCGTTACCATTACGTGCAAGCGATCTTCAAATTGATCGTTCCTTCCTTTGGGCCATAGTAAAATTTCAAATTCAATCTCATTTTCACAATTAGGTGGAGAGAATGGATGAGAGCAAATTAGGTCGTTCCATGAGTGATTTTGATTGCAAAATTTGTGAAATTGACTAATTGACCATTGATGAGTGAAGGAGATGGTTTTGGTAGACATTTTTGGATAATATATGATAAAAATTATGAGCAGTAAAAAATGTATCACAAAATGAAGGAAAAATGAAGTTAAAATAAAGTAGAAAGTTGTTAAAAATTTGTATTTGAAAATTCAGTCTAATAAGATGTCAAGCGTTTATGAAACGTTTTTTACCAGCTGTTGTAACACTATGCAATCAAAACAACTTTAATTAGTTAAAATCCCTACTATCAAATGGCGATACAGTAGCGACACAAATCAAAACAAAATTACATTAAAATCATAGTTTCTGGTTAAAGGTACATTAACAGTTGAATAACTCAAATGTGTATGCACACTTGTTACATAACAACATAGGAATTTGAAAAATTCAAAAATTTATTCGAAATCATTACAAAAATCATAGAAAAACGTAAGACTCCTCTTAATTCTGCACAGAATCGTCTAGTTTGTTCTCAAAGTTTGAATAAGATTGAAAGTGAGCTTGTTCAGATTCGTTAAAGAACCTTTCGACCAGCTCAGTTTGAGTAAGATTCGAAAGATTGCTTCCATTGAGAGGTCGATTGTACTGCCCCCGAAGAGTTCAATGTGGAATGGTTCTGCCATGTGAGTTCAACCATCGAAATCTGAATCAGAGACAGTAATAACTGAAACAAAAACAGATAAAAATTAGTTCAACGTAAATAGGTACAATTCAAATCTTACCAGAAATTTTAAAAAATTAATTAAACCTAAATTTGTTCAATACAAACAAAAATAAATTCATTAAAAATGAGCAGATTCAATTGATTAATTATCCAATTTAAAAATTACTTACCTTTGATCAGAAATAATTGCAAAACAAATTAAATTATATAAAAGTTAAATTTTATTTATTTGGAATTACATTTAAAATTAGATTGTTCAGTTTTACAATAAAATATCAATTAAAAATAAGAAAGAAAATTGAAATTTAAATATCACTGGGTTTGTATGTTTTGTTCATTTTGTTTTTTGGTTTTTTTGTGTTTTTTTGGTTTTTTGTTTTTTTTTGTTTTTTTTTGGTTTTTTGTTTAATTTTTTATATTGTATTTGTATTGTTTTTATATTAATTAAATCTGAACAATAAAATATTTGTTAATGTGTTGATCAACATACGAACTGTTGTTTAGTGTTTGTGTCAATAAGATTTGGCTTAGACTGAGGTGTAGTATTAGAAGCAATGTCACTTATGTTCGAGTGTGATTTGACAATCGAACCAGTCCCTCGCTGTTTGTTAATGTGTTGATCAACATACGAACTGTTGTTTAGTGTTTGTGTCAATAAGATTTGGCTTAGACTGAGGTGTAGTATTAGAAGCAATGTCACTTATGTTCGAGTGTGATTTGACAATCGAACCAGTCCCTCGCTGTTTGTTTGTCTCAATCAGGACTCGGTCTATCATTTGTCTGAGCAGACTGTCATCAATGGAAGTGTTGCTTGTGGACAAGGCTTTGTGTGCGTGTGAGTACAGAAGATGATCTATTTGGGAGTACTGACCACTCAACATGTAGCGCTCAATGGTGCGATATAGCTCAAAAAAGTCACACTCGATCACTACTTCTTGGGCGTTGTTGTTAGCTAATTGGTTCAACATTTTCTCATACTTTTGCACAAGAGTTAGAGAATAAGTTCGTGCCTCACTGGGACAGACTGACTGACCTTGTGCATTGTAATATTTCTGACCTGTGAACTTGCGCGCTAATATATCAAGCAAAAATAGAGTGCTGTTCAGGTCGATACTTGGGGAGAACTTATTGGGCATTGCATTACTAGAGGATGGAATTGAGTTACGAAAATGAGTGGGAATTTGAAATTGAGGCAACCTGTCAGTGATACTTTCCATTTGTTGGCTCAAATATTCTTCTACGTCATGTTTGTGATTGTATTGTGCAACATCAAGCGCAGCTTGGTTATATCCATTTTTGGCAAAAGTGTCAACACAAATCTGTTTGGTCAATAGTTTAACTGTTTCTAAATGACCATTCTGAGCAGCTAAATGCAATGGAGTATTCTTAAGTTTGTCAACAGAGTTTATATTAGCGCCACGTTCAAGCAAAAATTGCACATTTTGATAATCACCCTGAAAAGCAGCCATATGCAGCATTGTCTGCTCCTGTTTGTTTTTGTACTCAAAAACCAAATACTTGATCAACTTTTCATTTCGAGCTTTAATCAGTAAATCAAATGCAGTTTTGAAAGTAGATTTTCCGTGATTATCATAAGCATCTCTTTCGAGCAGATAATTGAAAATATCAATTTTTTCAACCTCAATTGCTCCGTGCAGTGGAGTGTTACCGGAGATGCCGGCAGTTTGATAATTTGCTCCGTTTTCAATCAAATACATTGCAACATCGAATTTGTGTTTAATAATTGAAAGATAGACTAAATTCTCTAACTTAGTAACATCAAACTGCTTAAAATCTGCACCTTTCGAATGCAAGTATTTGATCATGTCCAATTGACCATTGTAATAGATAGCTCTATACAGCGGAGTCTGACCGTCATCCTCATCCTTCACATTGACAGAAATGTTTTTGTTCAAATACTGCTCAACCAGTTTAATGTTGTTTTGTGCTGCAGCAAAAAATAGTGAGTTGGTGTCGATTTGGGTTTGCAGTTTAGAATCGGTTGGAAGTTGTTCTAAATATTGTTTTATGTCTAGTCTATTTCTTTCTGTTGCAAGAGTTAAGGCTGTTTTACCATCATTATCGGTTATATTTGTTTGGGCACCTGATTTGATGAGATATTTGACTAGTTTTAAGTCACCGTGCTTATAGATTGCATAAACCAATGGTGTCTTTCCATCAGTAAGTTTATCATTAATATTCGCATTAAGTCCTAAATGTAATAAATATTTGACCATTTCCAAATTTTGATATGCTGCAAAATGCAAAGGAGTTTCGTTATTTATGTTGCCACTTTTAAAGTCAGCTCCTTGTTCAATTAGATATTTGACAATATTAAATTTATTAAACAAAGCTACATAATTCACTAGTGTATATTTGCCCCCATGTATTTCACGAATACTAACACCAATATTCACTAAATATTTGACAACTTCTAAATTTCCATTTCCACGAATTGCCATAAACAATCCATTTCGATTAAAACAATCTTTCACCTTCACATCCACTGCACGCACTTCATGTAAATATTTAATCAAATTTAAATTACATTTCTCACAAGCATCAAGAAAATCAACTTCATTACCCGAATCCTGCGCACCTTGTTGCGTGAGAAAATTAGCAATATCACTTCTGTTTGGCTGCAACACTTTTTCCAAACGCAACGGAGTGTCATTGTTAATGTTTTTCGCATTCACATCTGCACCTTTCTCGACCAAAAATTTAATAATCGAAAGATAGCCTTTCTTGATCGCAATGTGAAGAAGTGTGTTGTTGAACTTGTCAGTAATGTTAATGTTAGCTTTGTATTGCACCAATACTTTTGCCATATTGAGTGCATCGATTTCATCTAAATCAACAACTAGATGCAAAATTGGTCTATTATCCGCATCCCTTGAATCTGGATTGGCATTGTTTTGCAACAGTATGCGAGCCATTTCAAAACGATCATTTAGCACTGCATAATACAACGGTTCCCTGTCCCAAGTATCTTTAGCATTAACAGGCACTTTGTATTGATCAATCAAAGTGTGCACAGTTTGAGTGTCACCCTTCATAGCAGCCTGATGCAGCAGTGTTTTATGTCCGGACAATCGAATGTTTGCATTGACACAATGCTGGTCAACTGCTGTGCTGGACTGTTTAAATTCTGCATACAACTGCTCGTCATAATCGATCACTGAATTGTTGGTTTCAATGTACTGAGCATCGACGATCAGTGCGACATTGTTTGGTTGAATCTCTAAATTGGTGTTCAAATTGTGACTTCTAGCAATGAATATTGCAGAAAAGAGAATAAATAAATATATATGCATGTTGTGTATTGCAATGTATGTAGTGTTTGTTAGTGTGCAAATATTTTGTAATGATCGTCAAATGAGATGCAGTAATAGTAACTGTTCGTTTGTTGAATGAATGGAAGAATACAAAATACTTTCTTACATTTGGGTGAATTTATGGTGATTTAAAGGGTGGAATTCAAAGATGACTTGGGATAACCAAACTTTTTGCACTCGATAACCGATAACAATGGTTTTACAACCTATTGTCAATTTGACCATTCTGTTCAATGATAATAAGTTTAGTTTAATACAAAACAAATACATTTAAATGCAAAACTTACCAATGAGAGAACGGAAGTGGAATTCAAAGATCACTTTGGATAACCAAACTTTTGCACTCGATAACCGATAACAATGGTTTTACAACCTATTGTCAATTTGACCATTCTGTTCAATGATAATAAGTTTAGTTTAATACAAAACAAATACATTTAAATGCAAAACTTACCAATGGAGAATTAAATTTGAATTCAAAGATCACTTTGGATAACCAAACTTTTGCACTCGACAACCGATAACAATGGTTTTACAACCTATTATCAATTTGACCATTCTGTTCAATGATAATAAGTTTAGTTTAATACAAAACAAATACATTTAAATGCAAAACTTACCAATGAGAGAACGGAAGTGGAATTCAAAGATCACTTTGGATAACCAAACTTTTGTACTCGACAACCGATAACAATGGTTTTACAACCTATTGTCAATTTGACCATTCTGTTCAATGACAATAAGTTTAGTTTAATACAAAACAAATACATTTGAATTCAAAACTTACCAATGAGAGAACGGAAGTGGAATTCAAAGATCACTTTGGATAACCAAACTTTTGTACTCGATAACCGATAACAATGGTTTTACAACCTATTGTCAATTTGACCATTCTGTTCAATGATAATAAGTTTAGTTTAATACAAAACAAATACATTTAAATGCAAAACTTACCAATGAGAGAACGGAAGTGGAATTCAAAGATCACTTTGGATAACCAAACTTTTGTACTCGACAACCGATAACAATGGTTTTACAATTTACTGTCAATTTGACCATTCTGTTCAATGATAATAAGTTTAGTTTAATACAAAACAAATACATTTAAATGCAAAACTTACCAATGAGAGAACGGAAGTGGAATTCAAAGATCACTTTGGATAACCAAACTTTTGTACTCGATAACCGACAAAAATAGGTGTTCAACCTTTTGTCAATTTGACCATTCTGTTCAAAGATAATAAGTTGATTGTTAATTTAGTTTATTGTAAAACAAATACATTTAAATGCAAAACTTACCAATGAGAAAACGGAACTGGAATTCAAAGATCACTTGGATTGGATAACCAAACAAGATTTTGAATTCTTCAGGAACTTTGTGTCCAAAGCACCAGTGCGACGGCCTTAGGGAATAGGCCTGGCAAAATTTCAGCCTTCTAGACCTGCTGGAAGTGACCCAGCCACAGAGAGAAAAGATGACGAGCAGAGAACGAGTAAACTAAAACAATTTTTTCGAATTGACTCAGACGACTTTACAAATGCGCATCGTATACTAGAATGAATGTCTGCAAGCTTGCAGAGTGAAATCTCGAGTAAAGTCAATTCTAATCATTTGATGAATTGTTACCAATCAGTGATCAAGGGACAAATTATGTTGAAGTAAACATGTTCATTTATGAAAGAGATATCTTGATTCGTTGAAAGCGTTGCTTGCAACTCAAACTATTTGTTGTTGATGTTGTTTTGACAAAATTAATATTAAAATCATTTCTATTCTATCTTTGTACATCTTTCACGTCTTGGCAGGGCATTCTGCAGTTTGCTTCGATTTTGTCTCCGATAAGTGTTTCGCTCACTTTAGTGATAAAGATCCTTTCTTCTAAACACATTTGTCAATCAAACCAACAAGCCTGTCTCATCGTTCTGTCAATGTTGATTAGACACAAATTTCTTACTAAATATACCAACAATGACAAATATTGTTTGCCAAGCGAAGCCAAAATCCAAGCAAACGAGTGTGAAACCAAAAATACTGCGCCACTTTGATCGATGGTTCATAAACATGAAACAGGTTTTCACGGCCACTCGTGGTGATAAAACTTCATTTTTAGCGGTACAATCTTGTCACAAGAGTCGACTATGGTACAATTCGGTTGAAACAAACAGACAGATGCCATTTCTCGGAAAAATTGCGGACAAATGCAAGACATGTCTTGTTTCTCTTGATAAAAACTGTGACTGATAAGACAATTAGTGTGAATTGCTTTTGGCTCATATTATTGGGTACTCTGAAAGGACGATTTTGTCACACAAACAACAAAACTAAACATTGACGAATTAGTTGGAATGTACAAATTTATTTAAATTTATTTGAAATTTACAATACACGGGGAAAGTAAACAAAAATTGAAGGTCAAGAATAATTGTCGAGCGTGAGCGAAGACTTTTAGTGACAAGACATCCGATTTGGTTTCCAGTGAACTCCTCCTCCATTTCTTAACCGATTTACACCAAACTTGGCCAAAGTGCTTAGAATACTATGCGATTGTGCAGTTCAACCTTGGTTTTTGCGAAAAATGTTTTTTAGGTATAGCTGCCTGTCAAATCTCACCAAGGTCAAATCTCTGTTTGAGTGTTCATTGTTGGGTCTGATATCCAACAATGAGCGCAACAATGGCGATTGGAAATTTGGCTACATTGTGACTCCAAACTTAGATTAGGCAGGTGTGGGCGTAGGTTAGGGTTAGGGTTAGGTTAGGTTAGGTTTAGGTGGTTAGGTGGGTGTGGGCGTCGGTTAGGGTAGGGTTAGGTTAGGTTTAGGTGGTTAGGTGGGTGTGGGCGTCGGTTAGGGTAGGGTTAGGTTAGGTTTAGGTGGTTAGGTGGGTGTGGGCGTCGGTTAGGGTAGGGTTAGGTTCGGTTTAGGTGGTTAGGTGGGTGTGGGCGTCGGTTAGGGTAGGGTTAGGTTAGGTTTAGGTGGTTAGGTGGGTGTGGGCGTCGGTTAGGATAGGGTTAGGTTAGGTTTAGGTGGTTAGGTGGGTGTGGGCGTCGGTTAGGATAGGGTTAGGTTAGGTTTAGGTGGTTAGGGTGGGTGTGGACGTCGGTTAGGATAGGGTTAGGTTAGGTTTAGGTGGTTAGGTGGGTGTGGGCGTCGGTTAGGGTAGGGTTAGGTTAGGTTTAGGTGGTTAGGTGGGTGTGGGCGTCGGTTAGGGTAGGGTTAGGTTAGGTTTAGGTGGTTAGGTGGGTGTGGGCGTCGGTTAGGGGTAGGGTTAGGTTAGGTTTAGGTGGTTAGGTGGGTGTGGGCGTCGGTTAGGGTAGGGTTAGGTTAGGTTTAGGTGGTTAGGTGGGTGTGGGCGTCGGTTAGGGTAGGGTTAGGTTAGGTTTAGGTGGTTAGGTGGGTGTGGGCGTCGGTTAGGGTAGGGTTGGGTTAGGTTTAGGTGGTTAGGTGGGTGTGGGCGTCGGTTAGGGTAGGGTTAGGTTAGGTTTAGGTGGTTAGGTGGGTGTGGGCGTCGGTTAGGATAGGGTTAGGTTAGGTTTAGGTGGTTAGGTGGGTGTGGGCGTCGGTTAGGATAGGGTTAGGTTAGGTTTAGGTGGTTAGGTGGGTTGAAAATGGTTTTATTGAGTTTTAAATATTAATACAAGATTAATGAATGTTTTACGAATATTGTTTCATGAATTTGTGACAGTTTGATCGTGCAAAGCACTTGAAGGCATGTGTCCTGAATACACTGCTGAGTTTATGTTTAAAAAAAAAAGTGATTTGTGAAAGAGTTTTAAACAAAAAGTGTGAGAGAGGTTGTTGATACATAATGTTTTACTAAGTGGGATTGACTAAGTGAGTGTGAACGAATTCAAATAGAAAAAAATATACAATGGATGGGGAAATTGGGGTTGAGTTGTGATCGGCTGCGAATGATTATATACAAATTGTGAGTATGGTGAGGCGACTATGTTCATTATGTACATGATATGAAATCGCACACTTTTTTTAAATGTTTTTTTTCTTTTCTTTGTGCATGCGAATCCAATTTGAGTATGTTGTTTAACGGTTGTCGTTGTGTAGTAGAGGGTAGATTTGTGCAATCACTTTCAAGAAGATCTTGTACATTGGTGGAGTTTCGACCAGTTCCATGAGACTGTTGTACTGCCTTCCTGCTCGTTGGTATTCTTCTTCAGTGATGATCGAGTAGCGGGGACATCTCAGCAACACGTGATCCACCGTCTTGGTTAGGTGGGTGTGGGCGTCGGTTAGGGTAGGGTTAGGTTAGGTTTAGGTGGTTAGGTGGGTGTGGGCGTCGTTGAAAAGGTTTTATTGCGATTTAAAAATATTTTACAATGAATAATTCGATTTAAGTGTGGGCGTCGGTTAGGGTAGGGTTAGGTTAGGTTTAGGTGGTTAGGTGTGTGTGGGCGTCGGTTAGGATAGGGTTAGGTTAGGTTTAGGTGGTTAGGTGGGTGTGGGCGTCGGTTAGGATAGGGTTAGGTTAGGTTTAGGTGGTTAGGTGTGTGTGGGCGTCGGTTAGGGTAGGGTTAGGTTAGGTTTAGGTGGTTAGGTGTGTGTGGGCGTCGGTTAGGATAGGGTTAGGTTAGGTTTAGGTGGTTAGGTGTGTGTGGGCGTCGGTTAGGATAGGGTTAGGTTAGGTTTAGGTGGTTAGGTGTGTGTGGGCGTCGGTTAGGATAGGGTTAGGTTAGGTTTAGGTAGTTAGGTGTGTGTGGGCGTCGGTTAGGATAGGGTTAGGTTAGGTTTAGGTGGTTAGGTGTGTGTGGGCGTCGGTTAGGATAGGGTTAGGTTAGGTTTAGGTGGTTAGGTGGGTGTGGGCGTCGGTTAGGATAGGGTTAGGTTAGGTTTAGGTGGTTAGGTGGGTGTGGGCGTCGGTTAGGATAGGGTTAGGTTAGGTTTAGGTGGTTAGGTGGGTGTGGGCGTCGGTTAGGGTAGGGTTAGGTTAGGTTTAGGTGGTTAGGTGGGTGTGGGAGACGCTTATAATCGCTTTCGCTCGACTATTCCCCATAATCTCGAATTTTGGGGACATTATTGAAGCTAACAAAGTTTAATGCTTCAAATATAGCACCCGCAGGGCCCACTAGTTTAGGAACGTCTAGGAATTAAAATTAAAAATTATACAACATTTTATCTTATCTTATGGTTTTGGTATACATTTCTTGGGAATCTTCCATTCTTCGTCCTTCAAATAAATGACAGCACATTGGCCCACAATGCCCTCACCTGTATACAGACACCGTGTAATCTTGAATGTCTTCACACAGTTACAGGGAGATCAACAATATTGGAATAACATTACCAGAACATGGAGGCCAATTGTGAGCTTTGAGTGTTTTTTCTTCAGCATTGTAGCAACAAATCACTGCTAGTATTGTGGCTAATAACAACAACAAGAAATGATTTCCAGACTGGAACATTTTAAAATATAAAACTTAAATTACAGGTCAGAAAAAATTGTAAATGAAATACACCTAACAAAGATAACATAGGTAAAAGATATTTATAGTAGAAAATAGTCAAACAAACGTCAATAAAAATTTACTTTGACATTTTCACATTTGATTGCAAATACGTAAAATTATTCAACCGTAAAGATTGCTCGTTAGATTTTAAATCATTTATTTTTTATTTAAATTAATTTAATTTTTTTAATCATGTAAAATAATTTGATCTACTTACTTCTAAAATAATTTGAATAAAAATTTCACAACAATCTTTTTTGACAAACCAGACAATTTTTTTATTTTAGAAGAAAACTGAGTTTTAGATTGCCTTTTTTACTAAAAATTTCCAACTTTGATTGAGCCTACTTTCTAGATTTCAGCACAAAAAAGGTCAATTCACAATTCAACGTAATACTATCAGTCATGTTAAGTAATTCATTATCTGGATTCATCATGTATTCAAGATTTATAAAGTCTTCTATTAGAACTTGGGAATGTGGTCTCATGTTTGCAATCCTTTCTGTTAGGGAAAAATGTTTGTTAAAAGGAAATTTGAAATAATTCTCAAAATCTTTACCTCTCCTACAACGAATCTCTCCTTGTATATCAATAAAAGATATAACCCATTTCACAATAAAATCCCTGTTGTTCAAATTTTTCAAACCAACAGAACAATATTCTTCCAATTCTACCTCTTTCGATTTTTTATAAAATCTAAGCTGAAAATTTTGATTGTTTGGTGAAGCAATCACTTCGGATTCAATAAATTCCATATTTTCATCAAAAACTTTACTTATTTTATCAATTTTCCAACTATGCGACAACTCATGTACTTTTCTGTCACCATCCAATAAAGTGACAATATTATCACTGATTATGCTGCCATCTGCCAAATTGATTTGGTAAAAATCACAATTTTAGTAAAACATAAACGATTGTGATGCAAATACAGGAGTAGAAGAAGTTGAATGTTGAAGCGTAGACCTTCGCCTACCGTTACCCTCAATAATTTATGTCGGAAATATTAAGGATTGGACATACTATGAAATAAGAAAAACTAAAATGCTTTTGGTTCAGGTGTATTTGGCGGTGGGTATTTAAAAGTAGAAGTCCCAATCAAAACAGGCAGTGACGGCGAACACTTTCCTCGTGCAAAGTAAATAATTTTGTTTTTATCAATTTATCTATATATTATCATCGATATAAAATACGAATGTTGACCGATTTGGGTCGTGTTGAGCTCAAAATTTTCAGAAAATCGCATAGAATCTAATTTTAAAATAAAAACTTTACATTTGGACACTTTTGGACTATAAATAGCTAAAAATAAGTTTAAAACTTCAAAAAACCTCAAAAAATGAACTAACTTTGGAAAACTGAGTAGATATTCGAATTCTACGTCAAAAAAATCTATAAGATAGGATATACACACTTCATGTTCATCCAACTTCGATTTGGGTGTTGATCTGTGCTATGCAATCAAAACAACCTTAATTAGTTAAAATCCCTACTATCAGATGGCGCTACAGTAGCGACACAAATCAAAACAAAATTACATTAAAATCATAGTTTCTGGTTAAAAGTACATTAACAGTTGAATAACTCAAATGTGTACCCACACTTGTTACATAACAACATAGGAATTTGAAAAATTCAAAAAATTATTCGAAACTATTACAAAAATCATAGAAAAACTTAAGACTCCTCTTCATTCTGCATAGTATCGTCTAGTTTGTTCTCAAAGTTCGAATAAGATTGGAAGTGAGCTTGTTCCGTTTCGTTCAGGAACTTTACAACCAGCTCAGTTTGAGTAAGATTCGAATAATTGCTTCCGTTGAGAGGTTGCAGTATTTCAATCAGTCGATTGTACTGCTTCGAAGAGTTCAATGTGGAATGATTCTGCCATGTGAGTTCACCCATCGAAATGTGATTCAGAGACAGTAATAACTGAAACAAAAAAAAACAGATAAAAGTTAGTCCATCGTAAATACGTACAATTCAAATCTTACCAGAAACTTTAAAAAAATTAATTAAACCTAAATTTATTTTATACAAACAGAAATAAATTCTTTAAAAATGAACAGATTCAATTGATTAATTATCCAATTTAAAAATTACTTACCATTGACCAGAAATAATTGCAAAACAAATTAAATTATATAAAAGTTAAATTTTATTTATTTGGAATTACATTTGAAATTAGATTGTTCAGTTTTACAATAAAATATTAATTAAAAATAATAGAGAAAATTGAAATTTAAATATCACTGGGTTTTGTTATGTTTTGTTCTTTTTGTTTGGTTTTTTTTTGGTTTTTTGGTTTTTTTTTTGGTTTTTTGGGTTATTTTGGTTTTTTTGGTTTTTTGGTTTTTTGGTTTTTTGGTTTTTTGGTTTTTTTGGTTTTTTTGGTTTTGTGGTTTTGTGGTTTTGTGGTTTTGTGGTTTTGTGGTTTTTTTGTTTAGTTTTTTATATTGTATTTGTATTGTTTTTATATTAATTAAATCTGAACAATAAAATATTTGTTAATGTGTTGATCAACATACGAACTGTTGTTTAGTGTTTGTGTCAATAAGATTTGGCTTAGACTGAGGTGTAGTATTAGAAGCAATGTCACCAGGGGCTCGTACATTCGCTAAAAGTTTACACAGTGCAATGCACTGTGGATGGCTACGCACCGTGTAAACTTTTAGCGAATTTTTAGCGAATCTACGATGCCTGAATGTCACTTATGTTCGAGTGTGATTTGACAATCGAACCAGTCCCTCGCTGTTTGTTTGTCTCAATCAAGACTCGATCTATCATTTCGTTGAGCAGACTGTCATCAATCGAAGTGTTGCTTGTGGAAAGAGCTTTGTGTGCGTGTGAGTACAGAAGACGATCAATTCGTGAGTACTGACCACTCAACATGTAGCGTTCAATGGTGCGATATAGCTCAAAAAAGTCACACTCGATCACTACTTCCTGGGCGTTGTTGTTAGTTAATTGGTTCAACATTTTCTCGTACAGCTGCACAAGAGTTAGAGAATATGTTCGTGCCTCAGTAGGACTGACTGGCCGACCTTGTTCATTAAAATATTGTTGACCTGTGAACTTGCGCGCTAATATATCAAACAAAAATAGAGTACTGTTCAGGTCGATACTTGGGGAGAACTTATTGGGCATTGCATTACTTGCAATGATACTTTTCATTTGTTGGCTCAAATATTCTGCAACGTCATGTTTGAGATTGTACTGTGCAGCTTCAAGTGCAACTTGGTTATTCTGATTTTTGGCAAAAGTGTCAACACAAATCTGTTTGGTCAATAGTTTAACTGTTTCTAAATGACCATTCTGAGCAGCTAAATGCAATGGAGTATTCTTAAGTTTGTCAACAGAGTTTATATTAGCGCCACGTTCAAGCAAAAATTGAACATTTGCATCATCACCCTGTACAGCAGCCTTATGTAGTATTGTTTGCCCTAGTTTGTCTTTGTACTCAAAAACCAAATATCTAATCAACTTGTCCTTTCGACCTTTCATCAGTAAATCAAACGGCGTTTGACCGGTAGAATTTTTGTGATTATTATAAGCGTATTTGTCGAGCAAATATTCGAGCATATCAATGCTTTCTACCTCAATTGCTCCGTGCAGTGGAGTGTTACCGGAGATGCCGCCAGTTTGATAATTTGCTCCTTTTTCAATCAAATACATTGCAACATTGAATTTGTGTTTAATGATTGAAAGATAAACTAAATTCTCTAACTTAGTAACATCAAACTGCTTAAAATCCGCACCTTTCGAGTGCAAGTATTTGATCATGTCCAATTGACCATTGTAATCGATAGCTCTATACAGCGGAGTCTGACCGTCATCCTCATCCTTCACATTGACAGAAATGTTTTTGTTCAAATACTGCTCAACCAGTTTAATGTTGTTTTGTGCTGCAGCGAAAAAAGAGTGAGTTGGTGTCGATTTGGGTTTGCAGTTTAGAATCGGTTGGAAGTTGTTCTAAATATTGTTTTATGTCTAGTTTATTTCTTTCTGTTGCAAGAGTTAAGGCTGTTTTACCATCATTATCGGTTGTATTTGTTTGGGCACCTGATTTGATGAGATATTTGACTAGTTTTAAGTCATCGGATTTTTCGATTGACCAAATCAATGGTGTCCAGCCATCTCTATTTTTATCATTAATATTAGCATTAAGTCCTAAATGTAATAAATATTTGGCAAATTTCAAATTGTTATTAAATGCTGCATAATGTAATGGAGTACTGTTCAGGGTGTTTGCAATTTTAAAATCAGCTCCTTGTTCAATTAGATATTTGACAATATCAAATTTATTATAAACAGAAGCATGATTCACTAGTGTATATGTGTATGTATCTATTTCATGAATACTAACACCTATATTCGCTAAATATTTGACAACTTCTAAATTTCTATTTAGATAAATGGCTTCAAACAATCCATTTCGATTATAAATATTTTTTACCTGAACATCCACAGCACGCGCTTCATGTAAATATTTAATCAAATTCAAATTACCTTTCTTACAAGCATCAAGAAAATCAACTTTATCACCAGAATCTTGTGCACTTTTTTGTGCAAGGAAACTAGAAATATCACTTCTATTTGGTTGTAATACTTTAGCCAAACACAACGGAGTGTCATTGTTAATGTTTTTCGCATTCACATCAGCGCCTTTCTCGAGTAAAAATTTAATAATCGAAAGATAGCCTTTCTTGATCGCAACATGCAGAAGAGTGTTGTTGAACTTGTCAGTAATGTTAATGTTAGCTTTGTATTGCACCAAAATTTTTACCATATTGAGAGCATCGATTTCATATAAATCGGTAACTAGATGCAAAATTGGTCTATTATCCGCATCTCTTGAATCTGGATTGGCATTGTTTTGCAACAGTATGCGAGCAATTTCAACACGATTATTCAGTACTGCATAATACAACGGTTCCCTGCCCCAAGTATCTTTAGCATCAACAGGCACTTTGTATTGATCAATCAAATTGTGCACAGTTTGAGTGTCACCCTTGATAGCAGCCAGGTGCAGCAGTGTTTTATGTCCGGACAATCGAATGTTTGCATTGACACAATGCTTATCAGCCACTGAGCAGTAGTCGGCCTGTTTAAATTCTGCATATAGCTTCTCGCCATAATTGATCACTGAATTGTTGGTTTCAATGTACTGAGCATCGACGATCAGTGCGACATTGTTTGGTTGAATCTCTAAATTGGTGTTCAAATTGTAACTTCTAGCAATGGATACTACAGAAAAGAGAATGACTAAATGTATATTCATGTTGTGTATTGCAATGTATGTAGTGTTTGTTAGTGTGCAAATATTTTGTAATGATCGTCAAATGAGATGCAGTAATAGTAACTGTTCGTTTGTTGAATGAATGGAAGAATAAAAAATACTTTCTTACATTTGGGCGAATTTAAGGTGATTTAAAGGGTGGAATTCAAAGATCACTTTGGATAACCAAACTTTTCCACTCGATAACCGATAACAATGGTTTTACAACCTATTGTCAATTTGACCATTCTGTTTAATTATAATAAGTTTAGTTTAATACAAAACAAATACATTTAAATTCGAGACTTACCAATGAAAGAACGGAAGTGGAATTCAAAGATCACTTTGGATAACCAAACTTTTGCACTCGATAACCGATAACAATGGTTTTACAACCTTTTGTCAATTTGACCATTCTGTTCAATGATAATAAGTTTAGTTTAATACAAAACAAATACATTTAAATGCAAAACTTACCAATGAGAGAACGGAAGTGGAATTCAAAGATCACTTTGGATAACCAAACTTTTGCACTCGATAACCGATAACAATGGTTTTACAACCTTTTGTCAATTTGACCATTCTGTTCAATGATAATAAGTTTAGTTTAATGTAAAACAAATACATTTAAATGCGAGACTTACCAATGAAAGAACGGAAGTGGAATTCAAAGATCACTTTGGATAACCAAACTTTTGCACTCGATAACCGATAACAATGGTTTTACAACCTTTTGTCAATTTGACCATTCTGTTCAATGATAATAAGTTTAGTTTAATACAAAACAAATACATTTAAATGCAAAACTTACCAATGGAGAACGGAAGTGGAATTCAAAGATCACTTTGGATAACCAAACTTTTGCACTCGACAACCGATAACAATGGTTTTACAACCTATTGTCAATTTGACCATTCTGTTCAATGATAATAAGTTTAGTTTAATACAAAACAAATACATTTAAATGCAAAACTTACCAATAGAGAACGGAAGTGGAATTCAAAGATCACTTTGGATAACCAAACTTTTGCACTCGATAACCGATAACAATGGTTTTACAACCTTTTGTCAATTTGACCATTCTGTTCAATGATAATAAGTTTAGTTTAATGTAAAACAAATACATTTAAATGCGAGACTTACCAATGAAAGAACGGAAGTGGAATTCAAAGATCACTTTGGATAACCAAACTTTTGCACTCGATAACCGATAACAATGGTTTTACAACCTTTTGTCAATTTGACCATTCTGTTCAATGATAATAAGTTTAGTTTAATGTAAAACAAATACATTTAAATGCGAGACTTACCAATGAAAGAACGGAAGTGGAATTCAAAGATCACTTTGGATAACCAAACCAAACAAGCTTTTTGAATGTTACTGGAACTTTGTGTCCAAAGCACCAGTGCGACGACTTTAGGGAATTGGCCTGGTAAAGTTTCAGCCTTCTAAACCTCGTTGAAGTGGCCCAGCCACAGAGAGAAAAGATGGCGAGCTGAGAACAAGAACGAGTAAACTAAAACAATTTTTTCAAATTGAATTGGACGACTTTACAAATGCGCATCGTATACTAGAATGAATGTCTGCAAGTCTGCATCAGAGGGAAATTTCAAATAAAGTCAATTCTAATCATTTGATGAATTATTACTGATCACGTATCACAAATATATATCATGTCACCAACTTTGGTTGACTCAAACATGTTCAGTGAGGTATCTTGATTTTATGAAAGCGGCTCTTGCCACTCACACTTATTTTGTTGTTGTTTTGACAAAATTAATATTAAAATCATTTCTATTCTATCTTTGTACTTCTTTCACGTCTTGGCAGGGCATACTGCAGTTTGCTTCGATTTTTTCTCAGATAAGAGTTTCGCTCGCTTTAGTGATAAGATTCCTCTCTTATCAGGCAACACATTTGTCAATCAAACCAACAAGCTGGTCTCATCGTTCTGTCAATGTTGATTAGACATAAATTTCTAACTAAATACACGAACAATGACAAATATTGTTTGCCAATTGAAGCTAATAAATCCAAGCAAACAAGTGTGAAACCAAAAATACTGCGCCACTTTGATCGATGATTCATAAATATGAAATAGGTTTTTACGGCCACTCGTGCTGATAAAACTTCATTTTTAGCTGTACAATCTAGTCACAAGAGTCGACTATGGTACAAATCGGTTGAAACAAACAGACAGATGCCATTTCTCGGAAAGACTATGCACACATGCATGACATGACTTGTTTCTCTCGATAAAACTGTGACTGATAAGACAATTAGTGTGAATTGCCTTTATTGCTCACATTATTGGGTACTCTGAAAGCACAATTTTGTCACACAAACAACAAAACTAAACATTGTCAAATTAGCTGGAATGTACAAATTTATTTAAATTTATTTGAAATTTACAATACACGGGAAAAGTAAACAAAAATTGTATGTCAAAAATAATTTAGGAACGTTTAGAAATTAAAACTAAAAATTCTACGACATTTTAACTTATCTTATGGTTTTGGTCTACATTTCTTGGGAATCTTCCATTCTTCGTCCTTTAAATAAATGACAGCACATTGGCCCACCATGCCTTCACCAGTATACAGACACCGAGTAATCTTGAATGTCTTCACGCAGTTACAGGAGATCCACAATATTGGAATAACATTACCAGGACATGGAGGCCATTTGTGAGCTTCGAGTGTTTCTTCCTCAGCATTGAAGCCACAAATCACTGCTAACATCGTGGCAAATAACAACAACAAGAAATAATTTCCAGACTGGAACATTTTAAAATACAAAACTTTAATATTCTAAGGCAGGTCAGAAAAAATTGTAAATGAAATTGAAATACACCTAACAAAGATAACAAAGGTAAAGATATTTATAGTAGAAAATAGTCAAACAAACGGCAATAAATTTACTTTGACATTTTCACAATTGATTGCAAATACGTAAAATTATTCAACCGTAAAGATTGCTCATTAGATTTTAAATCATTTATTTTTTGTTTAAATTAATTTAATTTTTAATCATGTAAAATAATTTGATCTACTTACGTCTAAAATGATTTTTAAAAAAATTTACAACAACCTTTCGCCATCATGAGTAAAACATGGAATTAAAATTAGTATTAGATCAAAAAATGAGTTAAATAATTTTGTTTTAGGGTTTGAGGACATTTGGGAATGACATTTTTGGGTTTAGGGAACAAAATTTATTTTTGAAATGCATTTTGCTGACAATGTTCCACTAAAAATGACCATAAATGACCATATTTCTCGATTTTTCAACACAAAAAGGTCAATTCACAATTCAACGTAATACTATCAGTTATGTTGAGTAATTGATTTTCTGGATTCATCATATATTGACGATGGATAAAGTCTCCTATTAGCACTTGGGAATGTGGTCTCATGTTTACAATTCTTTCTGTAAGCAAATAAAGTTTACATTAGAAATCAGAGGTTAGAAATTATTCTTACCTCTCCTACAACGAATCTCTCCTCGAGTATCAATAAAAGATATAACCCATTTCATAATCAAATCTTTGTCGTTCAAATTTTTCAAACCAACAGGACAATATTTTTCCAATTCTTCCTCTTTTGATTTTTTATAAAGTCTAAGCTGAAATTTTTGATTTTTTGTTGAAGCAATCACTTCGAATTCAATAAATTTAAAATTTTCATTTAAAATTTTACCTATCTTATCTATTTTCCATTTATATGATAATTCATGTATTTTTTTACTTCCATCTGATAAAGTAATAACAAGATTGTCACTGATTGTGCTGACATCTAGCGGTGGGAAAATCAGTTAATCCGCGAATAGATCAATCTAGGTAAAAAATTTGAAATCAATTTAATTTCTGTTTTAAAAATGAGTAATTACCTCAATACACAGAATTAACGTATCATTTTCTGTAATCAATCCACTAGATTCCCTTAGATCACTAAACAGATAAGCATCATACCAGTGCGGACCCCTACGTTCATTGAGCACCAAATCAAATGTACAATTTTCTATAGTACGACATTTATGACCATCCCCATCTAAAATTGAAATTTTCCAGTCCCATTTAATTTTACCAAAATACCTGACAGGTAATTTCTAGGCCGTTACCATTACGTGCAAGCGATCTTCAAATTGATCATCCCTTCCTTTGGGCCAAAGTAAAATTTCAAACTCAATCTCATTTTCACAATTAGGTGGAGAGAAGGGATAAGAGCAAATTAGGTCGTTCCATGGGTGATTTGGTGAGAAAAATGAGTGAAATTGACTAATTGACCATTTGTGGGAGAAGGAGACGGTTTTGGTGGACACTTTTGAAAATATATGATAAAAATTATGAGCAGTAAAAAATGTATCACAAAATGAAGTAAAAAATGAAGTAAAAATAAAGTAGAAAGTTGTCAAAAATTTGTATTTGAAAATGCAGTCTAAAAGATGCCAAACGTTGATAACACGTTTTTACCAGCTGTTGTAGACACTATACAATCAAAACAACCTTAATTAGTTAAAATCCCTACTATTAGATGGCGATACAGTAGCGACACAAATCAAAACAAAATTTGATAATCCAATGTATACCACAAACATACCACTACCACAGATTCTCTCTGTATACGTACAGTGTAGACTCTAGTATAGAAATACATTGTAATATACAGCGAGAGAGACTATGTTGCATGCAAGTGATCGTTCCGGGCATCAAAACATCAACCCCAACGGTTATATCCCTACAGTCATACCTACCACTAGCACCCTTCCTGTATATTGTCTTTTCTCTCACCCATTAGTATCAGCTGTGTATGCCTCAATTGCCACTACACTTCAACCGTCCAATTCTCAGCCAAACACACGAGACACTGCCTGTCTGTCGTCTCACCTCTCTCAGTCTGTCTCGTGCCTCTGTTCCAGGAACACACAATCCACATTACATGCTCTCAATTACGATACTAACCAACCAATACAACAACAAGGTATGTACACAATACTTAGTATTGTCAAGTACTAAAAACATTCCCAAACATGTCAATACTTGACAATACTTGAAAAGTATACTCTCAATACTTACTATTGTGCATATAGATAGTAATGTCATTTGTGAATTATCCCTCTAGTGATTCTTTTTTCAAGTAAAATTCCCAGTGAATGCCAATACTTGAAAATTTTATATTCAATACTTGACAATACTTACTACTGTATTCTATAAAGTAATGTCATTTGTGAATTATCCCTCTAGTAGAATTTATTATACAAAGTGTAGCAGATTGTGCCAATTCTTGGATATTAATTTATAATCTCTCCCTCCCTCTCCTCCTCTCCAGAATCCAGAATTTGGCAGAGCAATCGTGCGAACAGAATTGCAATCTTCTCACCCTCCAGAATTTTTCTCTCCCTCTTTATAGAATCCAAACAGAATGTAGACCATCTGTCGCGTATTTTCATCTGTTCAATTCATTTTATTGTTATTCTGTACACATTTCGAAATTCTCGATTTCATCACGCAACTTTTGTGTTTTCTCTATGAGTTTTATAAAATATTTTTGTGCTGTTGTATTTTGTTGTGTTCGTGATGATATTCACTTATTGGAAGAATGAGAAATATAACAAAACTAGTGATACTACTCAAGCACAAAATGGTGGATCAAAGGTGATCATTCGATTAACCCGTTCAAGCCTACTACTCGACAGTGCTCTTATCATTCTATTGCTCACCCTTTGTTCATCAACACTGTGCGAGTGTTATGTTGTGATTGTGCCTCAAAGTCAACACAGTCTTCCAATTACTAGACAACTTAACCCTTTCAAGCCTTGGTTCTACAATTCAAGGTCGAAACGTCAGATCTACAATGCTCAGTCTTCCAGTGCATCACCTTCTTCGAGTACTTCTGCTCATCACGTGATCGAGTCTCGTTTGTCGATCAATGTCCGCAACAATGGAGGCGAAGTGTTGCTCGAGTCTATTTACTCGAATGTACAGCAGAACTATGTGAGGTTCGAGTTTGTCGAGTCGGATGGGACCAGGGTGGGCCATTTGGCTGATTTTGCTAATGTGAGTATATTTAAAAATTTACATTTTAAAAATTTTGTTTTATTGAAGAAGGTTTTAACAAGGCAACTTGTAAAAAAGTTAATTTTAAGTTTTATATTTTTATATTTTACTATTTTTAATTCCAAAATGGAAAATCCACTTCAGATGACAACCACCTTTTTCCACTTCGAATGACTAACGATTCGAAAAATAAGAAAATTAATGAATTTAGTGTCAAAATAAAAATTCCTAAATATCCCATCCCACTTCTATTAAAAATTCTGTTGTACGTATGGTCTGTCTGTCACGCTGTTTGTTGCATACAACAATGTCATCATTTAAGTTCAACAATGCAACAAAGGAAAAAATTTGATCAACAATTGAAATTTCGAATTTTGGTGCGTTTTTCCGTCGATAAGCGTAGATTTAGGTTATGTTAGGTGGTTAGTTGGATGTTGGGCGTCGTTCGGTTCGGTTTGGGTTAGGTTATGTAGTTAGGTGGGTGTTGGGCGTCGTTCGGTTTGGGTTAGGTTAGGTTAGGTAGTTAGGTGGGTGTTGGGCGTCGTTCGGTTTAGGTTGGTTTAGGTTAGGTTAGGTGGTTTGGTGGGGGGTTTGGCGTCGTTCGGTTTGGGTTAGGTTAGGTTAGGTGGTTAGGTTGGTGTTGGGCGTCGTTCGGTTTGGGTTAGGTTAGGTTAGGTTAGGTGGTTAGGTGGGGGTTGGGCGTCGTTCGGTTTGGGTTAGGTTAGGTTAGGTGGTTAGGTGGGTGTTGGGCGTCGTTCGGTTTGGGTTAGGTTAGGTGGTTTGGTGGGTGTTGGGCGTCGTTTGGTTTAGGTTAGGTTAGGTTAGGTTAGGTTAGGTGGTTTGGTGGGTGTTGGGCGTCGTTCGGTTTAGGTTAGGTTAGGTTAGGTTAGGTGGTTAGGTGGGTGTTGGGCGTCGTTCGGTTCGGTTTGGGTTAGGTTATGTAGTTAGGTGGGTGTTGGGCGTCGTTCGGTTTAGGTTAGGTTAGGTTAGGTGGTTAGGTGGGTGTTGGGCGTCGTTCGGTTTGGGTTAGGGTTAGGTTAGGTGGTTAGTTGGGTGTTGGGGCGTCGTTCGGTTTAGGTTAGGTTAGGTTAGGTGGTTTGGTGGGGGTTAGGCGTCGTTCAGTTTGGGTTAGGTTAGGTTAGGTGGTTAGGTGGGTGTTGGGCGTCGTTTGGTTTAGGTTAGGTTAGGTGGTTTGGTGGGTGTTGGGCGTCGTTTGGTTTAGGTTAGGTTAGGTTAGGTTAGGTGGTTTGGTGGGTGTTGGGCGTCGTTTGGTTTAGGTTAGGTTAGGTTAGGTTAGGTGGTTTGGTGGGTGTTGGGCGTCGTTCAGTTTGGGTTAGGGTATGTTAGGTGGTTAGTTGGGTGTTGGGCGTCGTTCGGTTTAGGTTAGGTTAGGTTAGGTGGTTTGGTGGGGGGTTGGGCGTCGTTCAGTTTGGGTTAGGTTAGGTTAGGTGGTTAGGTGGGTGTTGGGCGTCGTTCGGTTTAGGTTAGGTTAGGTTAGGTGGTTTGGTGGGGGTTGGGCGTCGTTCAGTTTGGGTTAGGTTAGGTTAGGTGGTTAGGTGGGTGTTGGGCGTCGTTCGGTTTGGGTTAGGTTAGGTGGTTAGGTGGGTGTTGGGCGTCGTTCGGTTTAGGTTAGGTTAGGTTAGGTTAGGTGGTTTGGTGGGTGTTGGGCGTCGTTCGGTTTAGGTTAGGTTAGGTTAGGTTAGGTGGTTTGGTGGGTGTTGGGCGTCGTTCGGTTTGGGTTAGGTTAGGTTAGGTTAGGTGGTTAGGTGGGTGTTGGGCGTCGTTCGGTTTGGGTTAGGTTAGGTTATGTAGTTAGGTTGGTGTTGGGCGTCGTTCGGTTTGGGTTAGGTTAGGTTATGTAGTTAGGTTGGTGTTGGGCGTCGTTCGGTTTAGGTTAGGTTAGGTTAGGTGGTTAGGTGGGTGTTGGGCGTCGTTCGGTTCGGTTTGGGTTAGGTTATGTAGTTAGGTTGGTGTTGGGCGTCGTTCAGTTTGGGTTAGGTTAGGTTAGGTGGTTAGGTGGGTGTTGGGCGTCGTTCGGTTCGGTTTGGGTTAGGTTATGTAGTTAGGTTGGTGTTGGGCGTCGTTCGGTTTGGGTTAGGTTAGGTTAGGTTAGGTGGTTGGTGGGGGTTGGGCGTCGTTCAGTTTGGGTTAGGTTAGGTTAGGTGGTTAGGTGGGTGTTGGGCGTCGTTCGGTTCGGTTTGGGTTAGGTTATGTAGTTAGGTTGGTGTTGGGCGTCGTTCGGTTTGGGTTAGGTTAGGTTAGGTTAGGTGGTTTGGTGGGTGTTGGGCGTCGTTCGGTTTAGGTTAGGTTAGGTGGTTAGGGACCGTTACCCGTTCTGGGTGACGCATTACCATCTTATTTCATATTTTATACTTCAATTTTTATTGGGTTAGGCGTGGTGGGGCCCGCTGGCAGCTTGCTGCCAGCGGCTTCGTACAAGTCCCAAAGGCAAAACGTTGGTTTGCGGGACTTGTACGAAGTCCCACTTCTATTAAAATTCTGGTGTGCGTATGTCCGTCTGTCACGCTGTTTGTTGCGTACAACAATGTCATTTTGAAAGTGCAACAATGTCACTAAAGAAAAATTTGAACAACAATTAAAATTTCGAATTTTGGTGCGTTTTTCCGTCGATAGGCGTAGATTTAGGTTATGTTAGGTGGTTTGGTGGGTGTTGGGCGTCGTTCGGTTTGGGTTAGGTTAGGTTAGGTGGTTAGGTGGGGGTTGGGCGTCGTTCGGTTTGGGTTAGGTTAGGTTAGGTGGTTAGGTGGGGGTTGGGCGTCGTTCGGTTTGGGTTAGGTTAGGTTAGGTTAGGTGGTTAGGTGGGTGTTGGGCGTCGTTCGGTTTGGGTTAGGTTAGGTTAGGTGGTTAGGTGGGTGTTGGGCGTCGTTCGGTTTGGGTTAGGTTAGGTTAGGTGGTTAGGTGGGTGTTGGGCGTCGTTCGGTTTAGGTTAGGTTAGGTTAGGTGGTTAGGTGGGGGGTTGGGCGTAGTTCGGTTTGGGTTAGGTTAGGTTAGGTGGTTAGGTGGGTGTTGGTGTCGGTTAGGATTGGGTTAGGTTAGGTTGGGTGGTTAGGTGGGGGTTGGGCGTAGTTCGGTTTAGGTTATGTTAGGTTGGGTGGTTAGGTGGTGGTTGGGCGTCGTTCGGTTTAGGTTAGGTTAGGTTAGGGTTAGGTGGTTAGATGGGTGTTGGGCGTCGTTCGGTTTGGGTTAGGTTAGGTTAGATGTTTAGGTGGGTGTTGGGCGTAGTTCGGTTTGGGTTAGGTTAGGTTAGGTAGTTATGTGGGTGTTGGGTGTCGTTCGGTTTGGATTAGGTTAGGTTAGGTAGTTATGTGGGTGTTGGGCGTCGTTCGGTTTGGGTTAGGTTAGGTTAGGTAGTTAGGTTGGTGTTGGGCGTCGTTCGGTTTTGGTTAGGTTAGGTTAGGTGGTTAGGTGGGGGTTGGGCGTCGTTCGGTTTGGGTTAGGTTAGGTTAGGTGGTTAGGTGGGTGTGGGTGTCGGTTAGGATTGGGTTAGGTTAGGTTAGGTGGTTAGGTGGGTGTTGGGTGTCGGTTAGGATTGGGTTAGGGTTAGGTTAGGTGGTTAGGTGGGGGGTTGGGCGTAGTTCGGTTTGGGTTAGGTTAGGTTAGGTGGTTAGGGTGGGTGTTGGTGTCGGTTAGGATTGGGTTAGGTTAGGTTAGGTAGTTATGTGGGTGTTGGGTGTCGTTCGGTTTGGATTAGGTTAGGTTAGGTGGTTAGGTGGGGGGTTGGGCGTAGTTCGGTTTGGGTTAGGTTAGGTTAGGTGGTTAGGTGGGTGTTGGTGTCGGTTAGGATTGGGTTAGGTTAGGTTAGGTGGTTAGGTGGGTGTTGGTGTCGGTTAGGATTGGGTTAGGGTTAGGTTAGGTGGTTAGGTGGGTGTTGGTGTCGGTTAGGATTGGGTTAGGTTAGGTTGGGTGGTTAGGTGGGGGGTTGGGCGTAGTTCGGTTTAGGTTATGTTAGGTTGGGTGGTTAGGTGGTGGTTGGGCGTCGTTCGGTTTAGGTTAGGTTAGGGTTAGGTTAGGTGGTTAGATGGGTGTTGGGCGTCAGTTCGGTTTGGGTTAGGTTAGGTTAGATGTTTAGGTGGGTGTTGGGCGTAGTTCCGGTTTGGGTTAGGTTAGGTTAGGTAGTTATGTGGGTGTTGGGTGTCGTTCGGTTTGGATTAGGTTAGGTTAGGTAGTTATGTGGGTGTTGGGCGTAGTTCGGTTTGGGTTAGGGTTAGGTTAGGTAGTTATGTGGGTGTTGGGTGTCGTTCGGTTTGGATTAGGTTAGGGTTAGGTGGTTAGGTGGGGGGTTGGGCGTAGTTCGGTTTGGGTTAGGTTAGGTTAGGTGGTTAGGTGGGTGTTGGTGTCGGTTAGGATTGGGTTAGGTTAGGTTAGGTGGTTAGGTGGGGGTTGGGCGTAGTTCGGTTTAGGTTATGTTAGGTTGGGTGGTTAGGTGGTGGTTGGGCGTCGTTCGGTTTAGGTTAGGTTAGGTTAGGTAAGGTGGTTAGATGGGTGTTGGGCGTCGTTCGGTTTGGGTTAAGTTAGGTTAGGTGGTTAGGTGGGTGTTGGGCGTAGTTCGGTTTGGGTTAGGTTAGGTTAGGTGGTTAGGTGGGGGTTGGGCGTAGTTCGGTTTGGGTTAGGTTAGGTTAGGTGGTTAGGTGGGGGTTGGGCGAAGTTCGGTTTAGGTTATGTTAGGTTGGGTGGTTAGGTGGTGGTTGGGCGTCGTTCGGTTTAGGTTAGGTTAGGTTAGGTGGTTAGGTGGGTGTTGGGCGTAGTTCGGTTTGGGTTAGGTTAGGTTAGGTGGTTAGGTGGGGGTTGGGCGTAGTTCGGTTTGGGTTAGGTTAGGTTAGGTGGTTAGGTGGGGGGTTGGGCGAAGTTCGGTTTAGGTTATGTTAGGTTGGGTGGTTAGGTGGTGGTTGGGCGTCGTTCGGTTTAGGTTAGGTTAGGTTAGGTGGTTAGGTGGGTGTTGGGCGTAGTTCGGTTTGGGTTAGGTTAGGTTAGGTGGTTAGGTGGGTGTTGGGTGTCGTTCGGTTTGGATTAGGTTAGGTTGGGTGGTTAGGTGGTGGTTGGGCGTCGTTCGGTTTGGGTTAAGTTAGGTTAGGTGGTTAGGTGGGTGTTGGGCGTAGTTCGGTTTGGGTTAGGTTAGGTTAGGTGGTTAGGTGGGGGTTGGGGCGTAGTTCGGTTTGGGTTAGGTTAGGTTAGGTGGTTAGGTGGGGGTTGGGCGAAGTTCGGTTTAGGTTATGTTAGGTTGGGTGGTTAGGTGGTGGTTGGGCGTCGTTCGGTTTAGGTTAGGTTAGGTTAGGTGGTTAGGGTGGGTGTTGGGCGTAGTTCGGTTTGGGTTAGAGTTAGGTTAGGTGGTTAGGTGGGTGTTGGGTGTCGTTCGGTTTGGATTAGGTTAGGTTAGGTGGTTAGGTGGGGGTTGGGCGTAGTTCGGTTTGGGTTAGGTTAGGGTTAGGTGGTTAGGTGGGTGTTGGGTGTCGTTCGGTTTGGATTAGGTTAGGTTAGGGTGGTTAGGTGGGGGGTTGGGCGTAGTTCGGTTTGGGTTAGGTTAGGTTAGGTGGTTTGGTGGGAGTTGTGCGTCGTTCGGTTTGGGTTAGGTTAGGTTAGGTGGTTAGGTGGGTGTTGGGCGTAGTTCGGTATGGGTTAGGTTAGGTTAGGTGGTTTGGTGGGAGTTGGGCGTCGTTCGGTTTGGGTTAGGTTAGGTTAGGTGGTTTGGTGGGTGTTGGGTGTCGTTCGGTTTGGGTTAGGTTAGGTTAGGTGGTTTGGTGGGTGTTAAGTTTCGTTGGGTTTAGGTTAGGCTAGGTGGTTAGGACCGTGAACCGTTGGTGACGTATTACCATTTTATTTCATATTTTATACTTCAATTTTTATTGGGTTAGTCGTGGTAGAGGCCTGCTGGCAGCTTGCTGCCAGCGGCTTCGTACAAGTCCCAAAGGCAAAACGTTAGTTTTGCGGGACTTGTACGAAGTTTTTATTAAAATTTCTGGATTGTGGATAATACTACGTTTCCAGAATAGAATTTTCGTAAACATATCAATAATTAATTACAGCAACTCATGTTAATGACACATACCTATACTCGTATTCGTCACCTCATTAACCTTCCCACCCCCACATCTGGTTAGTTTCCCACCCTCACCGCTCTCCTCTATTTTCCTATTAATATTTAATTGTAATTGTATTCATTAATTTTGAGTGTAGTAATCAATTTGTGTTGGGTTTCAATTGCTACTGCACAAGACTGGACGGGGAGATAATGATGAGCACTTTATGAGCACATTAATGACAGTATTTGTAATAATACAAGTTGTAGGTTTATTTCTAGAACATTTTTCTGTTGTATTTTTTACCTCGTGAATTTTCTGTTTGGGTTTTAACATTTAAAAAATTATCGATTTATTTATTGCCTCGTATATTTACTGCGTTGTATTTTAAAGCTGTTTTTCCATTAACCTGTTCGTATTTTTAGCCTCCTAAAAATTATAATTTATTCTGGAAAATTACCTTCAAAACACTTTTCATGAAACTTTTTGTAACGACCTAACGTAAAGTAAATTGTTAAAAATTTTACGCCATCTGACACTCTATTCTATATTTTCGTATGCGTAGTAAAACTAGAGTGCGATCATTTTGCCCAGTTCTAATAAAAGGCAGTAGTCTGGTTATAATTAAGTGGAGTTGATTGCTGCATATGATCGGGTTGTGTTGAATGTTGTATGGTTGTGCCAACACCAGAAGCTAGTCATTAAAACGCCCAAACACTAGACTAGTATTGTTTTGCAGACTTCTCGCGGTGCACTCACAACACAACAACCTCTCATTTGATTGCCTCTCTTTTATTTTGTTTCTGTTCATCAAATATTAATGAATAGAGTAGAGTTAATGAGTTCTAGACTAATTTTAACTGCTTGAATAAAATTCTTGATTTTTCAGGAACAGCCACAACTCATTTATCATTTGTTTCAGACATTCGTGTTATGTTTCATATGTCTAGAGTAGATTAAATTTGTACAACCTTCCTGTCATCATCAACGTACGTTGTTTTAATTAACCGAACATGTTATTATGTTTGTGATATGACGAGAGGAAGGTGGAGGATTTTTGTTTTATGGAAAGGTCTGTGTTTCTGTCTGATATGTTGGAACAGAAGTCCCGATAGTTCTCCTTCAGTAGATTCGGTTAGTGAGCGAGAGCATTGGCTCCTGTAAATGTAAATGATGGAACGCTCTATTTTTATTCTGTTGGTTGGTGAACAAATCATCTCTCTTCACCACACTTCCGTTTGCTATCAATTTTCCAACAGACCAAAATTCCGTTGGTTTGGTTACTGAATTCTACTGTACTCTACTATCTTGGAATGCAATGCGTAGTTCTCTGGTTAGTCTTTGTCCAATTCCGGACTGAGAATACTGAACTGAAAAGCTAGAGGATTGGATGGAGGATGAAATTAATTTCTATGGGAGAGCGTATATTCTACGATGTAATTT
The DNA here is from genome assembly GCA_023373905.1 of Rhizoglyphus robini. Taxonomy (NCBI): domain Eukaryota; kingdom Metazoa; phylum Arthropoda; class Arachnida; order Sarcoptiformes; family Acaridae; genus Rhizoglyphus; species Rhizoglyphus robini. The sequence continues at coordinate 164,876 of JAKIJQ010000204.1, forward strand.
ATGATTCTACGAAAACTAAGGATAGAAAGCGAAAACAGAGAATTGAATGAGAACACATTTTTTCACTTTCATGAAACGATTCTCTTTATTGCTCGACCATTCTCACTTACTGTCCTCTATCCTCCTCTCTCGATTTCACCACTCACGCTATGGTTCATTAAGGAATGAAGAAGATGGGGACGCGTTGATGATGACGATGATGATGAAGATGGCGGACGCGTCAATTGAAGGAAAAAATAGAAATTGAGATCAGTTTTAGGAGGCATGAAAATAGTTTATGAGGGTAATGATTATTAGTGTGTGTTAGGATTGGTTTGCCTGGTTCTGGTTGGGTGACTCCCGTTCAAATTGGGACACAGTTTTTTGAACAGTTCCAGTTGGAACGATGCCCATTCTTCTATTTTGTCCTGCAGAGAAGGAAATGTATGACGCATTCATTGGTCATTTTGGTGTGCAATAAATCAATTCTAATATTTTACGTTTCAAAAGAAAAAAGTTTGAATTTCAATTTCCATTTTTTTATTCATTGGACATGAAAATAGAATGTGAGCCCATGATTAACGATTCGAGCATTCTATTGTCTATCCAGTAACAGAATCCTCTCATTGAAACGGTCAAATTCATATGAATTCAATTGTTTTACATAGATCGTTTGTATCGCCTTATAAAACTTTTAAAAGTGAATTCAAAATAAGAATTCCCAAATGTATTTAAAATGTTTTGTGTTTTATGTTGACTGATTGTTAAATTCAAATGCATAAAAATTTGTCTTGTTCTAGTTTAGTATATTTTGTTTAGTTCTTTTATCTTATTTGTTCCTCATATGCATTTTTCTTCAAACTCACAAAATTTTCCAGCGTCACTTCCAATCACATGTCAATGGAATTTTGTCTGTGTTTGTTGATTTTTCTTATTAAACCCTGTGACTGTTTTATATCAAGGCTCGTGAGAGCATTACCCTCCCTGAAAAATCCTTTAATTTCTCATGAGTGTTTCTTCTCTTTTTCAGACTGTTTTAACTCAAATACACTTTCCAGTTTGTGTCATATTATAAAGTTTGTTTGTGTTTTATATCAAGACAAGAATTTTCTTACTTAAATCCTATAAAATCCTTTTGAAAAATTTAAGTGAATACTAACTAAGTTTGATATTGACATTTTGTATTAAGAACTTTAGAGAATATTTTCTTTTCGTAGAATTCTTAGAAAATTCCTTCCAGTGAATATTCCGCCTTATGTTTCTTATCTTTAAATAATAACACAATTTACATTTTTATTATGATTTTATTATTAAATTTTGTCTAGTTTTGGCCCTAAGAAAAAACATAATTTTATTCTTACTAAAAAATTAAATTGAATTTTGTTATTATGGAAATTTTTAAAATTATCTATTTTATTGCTCGCTTACCGTGAATGTGTTATAACGGGTTTCTTATTTAACTTAATTTAAATTTTATCTTTTTTCTCTACAGAATGTGTCCATAACGCGAATTGTCCGTTTGGGAGAGCATGATCTACACGAGCCACGAGTTCGGTCGTACTGCTTCGTCACTCGTCTACCTGGGCACGAGTACATTGCGCCTGAGGCGATGGCTAAGCTCACTCAGGTAAAGATATTTTTAAATAAGAATTAGATTTAATTTTGTTTTCTAATTTTAAATTTTTCTGAGAATTTTTCTTTACAAAAATTTTCAAATAACTTAATTCGTAATTCGTACAAGTCCCGCAAAACTGACGTTTTGCCTTTTGGGACTTGTACGAAACCGCTGGCAGCAAGCTGCCAGCGGCGACACTACGCCGCCTAACCCAAAACCCATCCTAACACGGCACCTAACCTAACCTCAAAACCCATCATAACACGGCACCTAACCCTAACCTCAAAACCCATCCTAACACGGCACCTAACCTAACCCAAAACCCATCCTAACACGGCACCTAACCTAACCTCAAACCCATCCTAACACGGCACCAAACCTAACCTCAAAACCCATCATAACACGGCACCTAACCTAACCTCAAAACCCATCATAACACGGCACCAAACCTAACCTCAAAACCCATCATAACACGGCACCTAACCTAACCTCAAAACCCATCATAACACGGCACCTAACCCTAACCTCAAAAACCCATCATAACACGGCACCAAACCTAACCTCAAAACCCATCATAACACGGCACCTAACCCTAACCCAAAACCCATCATAACACGGCACCAAACCTAACCTCAAAACCCATCATAACACGGCACCTAACCTAACCTCAAAACCCATCATAACACGGCACCAAACCTAACCTCAAAACCCATCATAACACGGCACCTAACCTAACCCAAAACCCATCATAACACGGCACCAAACCTAACCTCAAAACCCATCATAACACGGCACCTAACCTAACCTCAAAACCCATCATAACACGGCACCAAACCTAACCTCAAAACCCATCTTAACACGGCACCTAACCTAACCTCAAAACCCATCCTAATACGGCACCTAACCTAACCCAAAACCCATCATAACACGGCACCTAACCTAACCCAAAACCCATCATAACACGGCACCAAACCTAACCTCAAAACCCATCATAACACGGCACCTAACCTAACCTCAAAACCCATCATAACACGGCACCAAACCTAACCTCAAAACCCATCATAACACGGCACCTAACCTAACCTACCAATGAGCATTAACAGCATTCTATAATTCCTATTCAAATGTATCCAACAATATAAAAGTCGAAAATAATCGTGGCTTATCAAATTGACTTGAAGGTTTACTCCTTGAATCCATTGTTGTATTTCTTCAAGCAACAATACTACAACAATCATTTTTCTGTTTTAGTTTTTTCAGGTACTTACCTAGTACACACCTGTATATACCGTCACACCATTCGATCAGAAAAAAATTAGCACAATCTTTTTTGTCTTTTATCTCATTTCCCTATGTTCAATAGTTTTCGAGTTATTCGAGTTTTATTTTAATTCGATTAGTGACCGACACTTATCGGTGACATACACCCCAACCACCCCCTAAAGTTAATCTAAGGGGGATATTGAAACAACTAAGTATTTTCTTATCTTTTGCTCATTTTCTCTCAAACTTTATTTTTCTACTAAGTTAAGTTTGATAAGTCCTTTCTTAATTCCTTCCTCTTTTGTTATTTAATAATTCATTTGCAAACGTTAAGTAAAGTTAAGTTGAGTTAATGTTTGTGGTCAAGTCAATTCAAGTTGGAATAGAGTCGAGATTCATTTTGTGCTGTTCGAGACAGGATGAGGTCAGGAAACTTTTATTTTGTGTTGCAAAACTTTTGGACAAGTGAATGAATGAGTGGTCATTTGGGAGATTTAATACGTAGATTTAATGTGCAGGGGGTTAATGTTAATGTTTAGGGTGAAAAGTTTTGCGAATAACTATAATGTAACTTTGAATGTTCTGTCTGTAGAAAGTTAATCAATTCACTTCTTTTCTATTTCCCAAACAGCGCAATCCATGGACCATTCGTCAGGCGGAACTAGACCACGGCTCGGTGGCCTACAGAATGGATCTGTCTCTTTCGCATTCTGCCAGTTCACTACTCACTCCACATCTTCCATCATTCTGTGCTACATCGAGCTCAAGCCAATCTACACAATCACCAATCTATGCGGATGAAAGTGATTTGAAACTGTGGACGAGTTTAGTTGGTAAGTTCCCGAAAGTTTTATTCCTAGAAAGTTTCCGTTAACATTAGTGGAATTCGAAATGTTCTTTACTCACGAATTCAATGACAAAAATGTTCCCTCTTGAAAAGATTTATGCATGCACATGAAGGCTTAATTTGACTAATCGAGAGGGAAAGACAAATTTAATGACATTATTATTACTATATGCTAGATTATATCGTGTATATGAAGACCCGTGAATACAAAAAAAACGATTGTTTAATTTAGCTAAATGGATCCACTTTTGGAAGGGAAGATCCACCAGAGAGGACCGTTGAGGGAATTGTTGTTTTGCATGCTTGATTAGATCTCTTTATATGAACAAACAAAACAAGATCGATCGAGTGTTCACGCCCAAGTGCATTCAATTAATTAGCATAATGAAATTGTTTATTTGTCTTAAGGATTTTTATTTATTATTTAGAAAATAATTAATTAATTAATTTTAATTGATTAAATTTGTATAATAAATAACTGCTTAGTAATATTAACAAATTAGATTAAATTGTCATCAGCTTCGGTCACGTTCACATAGTATGTTACGATCTCACAGCAGGTGTGTTCTATTCCATTTTGTCACTGATTATCTCACTTGATTTATGATTTTTTTCCTATGTGAAATTTGCATTTGTCAGGACTACATTGTATAATGTAAAAAGGTAAAGGTAAAGGTGGTACATGTCTCTTACTCAATATTCTCTTTTGATTATTATTATTTATAGACTTGCACTTTCATTGGATTATAAAAATAGCAACGACCTTTACATTTGCGGAGTGCATTCATTAATTATTGATTTTGAGGAATATACAAACTAGATTGTGTTTACCTGAAAGGTTGAAAGAAGAAAATAATAAGATGATTGGCTTTCTTTGGTTTATTAAATATTCATTGATTTATCCGGAATTTAATTTGTTATATCTTAAGTAATTTAGCATAATCTACTTTATTCTAAAAATTAATTAATTTTTACTTATTACAGGTAATCGATCTTATCACAACTTGACCTCTGCATACGTGATTAAAAAGTTTTTTCATGCCTCCAAATTTTCCAATTCTTCTTTGTCTTCCAACAACACTTCCTCAGTACCCGAAAGATGTGGTGACCAACTGCGCATGATCTATCACAACATTTCGATCAGTCGTACAACCAATCGAACCTCAAGAAACTTTACCACCACTACTACCACCCTTAACCGAGATGCACTGTCCCAACTGTTCCACAACTCAAACACACCCAGACGTCCTTGTCTATGTTTGGTTTCAGTGGTAATGCCATTCCATCCTTGTTCCATCAAATACTGTACCAAGCCTGATCCAACCCATCCTGAAAAAGTGATCCAAACTCGATGTGGCATTCGTACTTGTAGACGGAAGTATGAATTCAAATTTACAGTACCGGACAAGTTGGCGTGCTTGTACGATTTTGATCCAAAATTTCCTAAAACATATCCAAACTAATATTCTCAATTCTTCCACACACTCAAGTCTTCCAATACTTATGTGCCATTGTAATCATTACATTACTTTATTTTTATAATAAAAATTTAAATATACTCAAAATGTCTAAATTTTATTGTTGATTGGGTAAATATTTAAAGGTTAAATTAATTTTTATATCAGTAATTTTTATTAATCTAACGATCTACAATGGTCGAATCGATTGTTTGCTTAAACCAATGGTTTCATTATTGATTGTATTTGCTTTTATCGTGTTTCCAAGGAAATTTGATTTTCAAACAACAGGAAATGTTGGTAAAGGTCGACATGGTGAATTGTGTTTTGTGGCATATCGTGATTCTGTTGAATTATTCATGCATTCGAATATATTGCTTGTTTTATTTATTATTTTCTAACATAAAATAATCGATTGAATTGACTTACAAAGGTAATAACACACATACAAATTCAATTTCTCTTCTATATATAAATCTAAATTTCAAATTCTCCCCAAAATAAATCAATTTTTTCAATTCTATCTAAAAATATGAAATTAATCTCTTTTATAAATTTTGTTGTGAGAACCCATTTCAAAGTATACTGGACATTCTTTATCTCATATCTGTGTGTGCATTCTTTGTCCATTTTAGTTCAAATTCCATATTCTCGACTTTTTAAATTGGATTTGCATTCTTTGGAATTGCACTTTCTAAAAATAGAAAATTCCACTCTCAGCACAGTTCTAAAGTGAATGTGATTTGAAAACATTAAGAAAAGAGTGATACAATTAGAGAGGCGAGGAAAGTGGTTGCAACGTGGGACGGGATGCTACTTTCTCCATGAAATGAGTTGCACTTTGTGTATTGAATGGGTGACTATGCATTTGTGCAGAATCGCTTTTTGTTGCTAAATTGAATTGAGAAAATAAAAGTTGTAGAATTAGTTTTATTTCTTTTCTAAAAATAAAATAATTCTATTTTAATGATTTCGAATTTTTATGTTTTTTTGTTATGGGTATTTTTTCAGGATTTTGCTTTTATTATAAGAATTTTGTAAAAAATTGTTTCTTTAGTTGTTTTTTGTTTTGTTAAATTAACAACAAATTGTTTTTGTTTCGACAGGAATTATTTTTATTTGGAATGAATTTCCCGTTTTTTTTGTCAAGAATTTCGTCTTGACCATTTATAGTGTAAAAATAATCAATTTGCTTTCATGCTTTCTGCTAAATTGAGCTTATTTGCGAGCTTTTTTTGTTCTCACTTTCTAGATGGAATTTCTTTTTTAGAGCCATCATTAATTTCAAAGACTAAACTCATTGTTTTTAAAAATGGTCATTTTAAGTGCAAGTTTTTTTAAAATTCTAATAAAAAACAGAATTAAAAATTTCTTTACTAAAACAAAAATCAAAGAATGTTTGCTGAAACATTAACGATAACAATCAATTGATTGAGTGAATGAATGAAATGGGAAGTGTTCAAATCAAATTAAAAAACACGTTAATGGGAGAGGGTAAATTGCATTTGTTTGCCAAATCAACTTAAGTCTGCACAATTAATCTACGTAGATCTGCAGAATGTAATTTGATTGTTTGATGATTGCGTTTGTGAGTTTGTGTTACTGTTGATTCAACTGGAGCTCATTTATTATGTTGGAATTAACTGGGATTAACAAAATTACAGCTATTACATCTGACATTTGATTATCTCTTTAATAAGAAATTTTTTTTTATTTTTTTTAGAAAACGTGACTTTTATTTTATTTGGCCTTTTATACTTACATCAGATTTTCTAACGATTTATTTGTCTAACATTTCTCGATCATTATTGAAGAGGTAAAAATAATTTGATTATGTTGAACAATCGTGTATATGTTTACGAATATATTCTTGAGTTCTGCAATTTTATTATTCTTTTTCTATCTATAGAATTTTCATGAAAACCTTGAGAAAACATCCACCATACACGCATCAATGCATATATTCGTTTATGTTCAACACTCGAGTGCATTCTCATTCTATTTGTTTTCTGGTTTGTTAGATTGTGGTATGTTCAATGTGCATCAGTGCACACTTATTAGAGGTTTTTACGTGAACGCGAAACCAGAGATCCAATAAAAAGGTTACTTGAATTAATTCGACGGAAATCTCAAATTCCCTGTTTCACGAATTGTTAATTTAGCAGTAATATGCATTTTTAAATGTTGTAAAATAAATAGCAAACTTTTATATTGTAAGCAATTCTTTGATTTCGGTTGGCATATTTATCTTAATTTCAGTCGCATTTTCTGCATAAAGCGATTAGTTTAAGGCAGTGTACCACAAAGTATCCAATAAAATGATGCATTTCAATTCTAATGGCTATTGGCCATGACAAACATTACGACCACACAAACTATCAAATACACTAGATTGTATCTCTTACAAGCTATTAACCGAAAGTATCGTAAAACGATAAAACCATTTATTCACATAAACATAACGTAAAGTTGGTAGTTGGGAATAAATTTATGATTTGACGGAGAAATTTGAGTCTGTTCTCGGATTGTAAGATAGATTCTTCTGTGTTTAAAATGGTTTTATAAATTTTGTAGTTTAATATTGAAATTCTAAACATAAATCTAATATGAAACCAATTTCAATTTCATCAAACATCAAATTAATTTTATCAATACCAACCTAAATTATTCACCACTCCATTGCTTATTAGACTGATCTCTGTGTAACATATGGAAACTATCTACTATATATTCTCTCCTCTGACAAACAGAAGTAAATAAACTCGATTTATGATTTTTTGGTTGACTGTACAGTGTACATACATTGGCCCACTGTGCATGCAGTCCTGTGTGCAAATCGAGTTTTGTATCTTTCAATCAACTCAATTCTCTCACTCCCTGGGTGTTTGTGCGTGTCTGCTCAATTGACCATTCCCAGTGCAATTCCTAGTGAAGCTTCTGAATGGAACTAATTAGGGGTCTGTGAAATACAAGATATATTCAATCAACGGTATTTTTTATTTCTTAGACCAATAAACAACGTTTAAGTTTAAATGTGTGTGCAAACATGATGATTATTGATTACTGTCTGGTTTGATGAAAGAAAATGTTGACTTCTCTGCTTTGCGTTTTATATTTAAAAAGTTTTTGTTTGATATTTGGATTTTATTTGAATGGTTATTGTTCTGTTTGAAAAATGGTTAAAATTGAATTTTTAATTTTAATTTCGTACAAGTCCCGCAAAACTAACGTTTTGCTTCTGGGACTTGTACGAAACCGCTGACAGCAAGCTGTCAGCGGCGACCCCGCACACTAAACCCACCTCACCATAGCCTACACGGCACCTAACCTAACCCAAATCCAATCCAAAAACGGCACCTAACCTAACCTAACCCAAAACCCATCCTAACACGGCACCTAACCTAACCTACCCCAAAACCCATCCTAACACGGCACCTAACCTAACCTACCCGGGCATTCGCAGTTTGGGTCTCACTCGGTTAGGTTCTCTTAGCTCGATGTTCACGTGTGTTTGCGTGCTCGTCACTGAGTGACCTTCGATACCAGAAGTGAGTAATCGGCGTCATGAATCCACCTGCAACGCCCTGACGCCTTCTCCTCTCCTCACACCATCGACCTTCTCCACCGCGACCCGGCCCCACCCGTCGTGACGACTCCAGTCATTTACCTTTCACCTCCTTTGTTTGATTGACAGCACCTAATCCGATTACGTAACTGTCTACGACAGCTATCTCATCTTCTTTCTCACCTGTGACACCTACAATCATTGACCTAGAAGTGGGACTTAGTTTTTCTCGCTTGTTTTTATTTTGATCTTTTGAGGTTGAACACTTTCTGATTGCCTCTCTAATCAAGACACATTTCATCATCGCTGCAACATTCGACTGTTGCACTACCCCCTTGGGCCACTTACTCTGCGAGCGCAGTACCCCCCCTCTCACTCTCTCTCTCTCTCTCATGTGTCGTCCGTTCGTGTCCTTCTTCTCTGTATGTCTTGCTGCCTCTCTACCAACCAACAGCACACACACACCACCGCACCACGCCAGCGACGAACAGTTCTACACGCGACACTCACTCGTTTTGCTGCACTTGACAACATAATTCTCTCACGTTTTTCAAACTAAAACGTGTCTGTCCACTGATTGGTCAATTCCTCTCCCAGCACACCAACTCATCTCTCTTCTCCGTTAGCCTACCGACCATCTTGTCTCCACCGTCAAACATATGGCACTACTGTGCAATCTTCAACAAGAGCAAGTGTAAGCGCACTCGCCATCGCCACTCAAACCGTCATTCGCAGTTTGGGTCTCACTCGGTTAGGTTCTCTTAGCTCGATGTTCACGTGTGTTTGCGTGCTCGTCACTGAGTGACCTTCGATACCAGAAGTGAGTAATCGGCGTCATGAATCCACCTGCAACGCCCTGACGCCTTCTCCTCTCCTCACACCATCGACCTTCTCCACCGCGACCCGGCCCCACCCGTCGTGACGACTCCAGTCATTTACCTTTCACCTCCTTTGTTTGATTGACAGCACCTAATCCGATTACGTAACTGTCTACGACAGCTATCTCATCTTCTTTCTCACCTGTGACACCTACAATCATTGACCTAGAAGTGGGACTTAGTTTTTCTCGCTTGTTTTTATTTTGATCTTTTGAGGTTGAACACTTTCTGATTGCCTCTCTAATCAAGACACATTTCATCATCGCTGCAACATTCGACTGTTGCACTACCCCCTTGGGCCACTTACTCTGCGAGCGCAGTACCCCCCCCTCTCACTCTCTCTCTCTCTCATGTGTCGTCCGTTCGTGTCCTTCTTCTCTGTATGTCTTGCTGCCTCTCTACCAACCAACAGCACACACACACCACCGCACCACGCCAGCGACGAACAGTTCTACACGCGACACTCACTCGTTTTGCTGCACTTGACAACATAATTCTCTCACGTTTTTCAAACTAAAACGTGTCTGTCCACTGATTGGTCAATTCCTCTCCCAGCACACCAACTCATCTCTCTTCTCCGTTAGCCTACCGACCATCTTGTCTCCACCGTCAAACATATGGCACTACTGTGCAATCTTCAACAAGAGCAAGTGTAAGCGCACTCGCCATCGCCACTCAAACCGGCATTCGCAGTTTGGGTCTCACTCGGTTAGGTTCTCTTAGCTCGATGTTCACGTGTGTTTGCGTGCTCGTCACTGAGTGACCTTCGATACCAGAAGTGAGTAATCGGCGTCATGAATCCACCTGCAACGCCCTGACGCCTTCTCCTCTCCTCACACCATCGACCTTCTCCACCGCGACCCGAGCCCCCACCCGCCCGCCCCCACCGCCACCACTTCCCTCTTGAGTGTTTGAACGAGAGCACAGCCATGCGGTCGTCCTCCTCCACTGCTACTACCTCTCACAAGTGTTTGTTTACATTCTCGTCTGTGCTTTGTCACTAGATCTGTGACTGTGCTATACACTCGACATGCTACTCCTCCAACCCAATCGACAGCTGTAATCAACAACAACAACTCCACCATGGGGAAGCCGAAGAAAGGAAGCTCTACTATCCCCACTCCTATCCCTGATCTCACCACTCAAAATAACACCCGACGCTCCAAAGCCATTGAGCAACAGGAGATCTCCATCGATGCTGCAACAGACACCCAAGTCGTAACCAACCTCAGCAACTTCCACAAGTCGCAGAAGGGCTCATCTCATGAGAAGCTAATCCTCCCAACCACTGCTGAACGTTTGGGTGAACTGCACTGGCTCACCGAACACCTTGTCACTCTAGGCGAATACAAGCTGGGCTACAATAAGGCATACGGCATGGTCAGCCCGACTGGACTCCAATTCAAAGGGAGGGACGATGTTCGTGACATTCTTAGAGACATGGCCAATGTGATCTACGAACTGACCACACTGCCATTTGGAGGTGCTGAGCGTCAAGTCCCTGATAAACCCGACAACCTCAACCGCAGGAACTTCAAAGAATTCAGCACAAGCTCTCAACCTCAATTCGCATCCCAATTTGAAGTCCCTGTTCCTTCCACTTCAACCGCATCCACCTCAACTGCCTCCCACAAAACCTCCACCAGCACTCATCCTCGCCCTCAACCAGCCGTGTCCCAGGCTACGGGAAGCGGCGTGTTTTCAGTGCTCACTCAGATGCAGCAGCAGCTCGCCCACATCTGCGGTAAAGTAGACAACCTTGACACCGTACAGGGTGATATGCGGCACAAGGTCGGTCAGATACAAAAAGACACTTCCCGCACATTTGCTGAGGTACTTCGTTCTACAATCAACAAATCAAACTCTACAGAACAGCAACACATCATCAATTCCGACTCTTCAACATCACCAAAGATCTTCACTGCAGTAATCGTCTCTGCAGATGTTTCTAAACTATCTCCAAAAGTGATCATGGAGGCCGTTAAGGGCAATAGTGAATTAAGAGATGGTCCCTTGAAACCCCTCGAAATTCGCAGCATCAGCAAAGGCGTTGCCCTCGACTACACAACAAAAACTGCCAGAAAGAAGATCAAGCAACACCTGGCACTAGACGACCAGCTCTCCCAATGGGTCATCACGGGTTTGTGCAAAATTCGTAACACAAATCCAGTTTACCCAACCCTCGAAGTGAAGAACATCCCCCTCACGATGACCAAGGAAGCTCTTCTCGACTCACTGACAGGAGAGAAAGGTTCATTGGCTGGGTTTCGCAGCGAGATTTCCTGGGTTAACGACCCTTTGGAAAACAATCCTAATCGCCATTTGCATCTTGGTGCCCGCAAGAAGATGTTCGTTGGAGTAACACCAGTACTGTGGCAGCACCTTATTAAACTCAACTTCACAGTGGACTTTGGTTATGGAGCAACTCAAGCCAAAGAAGTTGTTCTGGTTAAGTTCTGTACCGTTTGCACGGACTATGGCCACAACAAGCGAGAATGCCCAAGCCAAACCGCCCTCTGTCTCGAATGTGCCGCCGACTTCAAGCGCAACACTCCACACCAATGCCTAGGAAACCTATGCTGCTATGTGTGCGCCAAGTACGCATTCAAAACCAAAATTTCCACCGCCCGGATTCACTCGATTGCCCAAAGTACCGTCGCAAGCACGAGTACCTGAAGAAGCAGATCATCTATCACCCGGACCAGCTAAAGGACTTGGACGACGATGAGTAACTAACTGCTTCTCTCTAGATATCTTTTTTATTGTTTTTGTTTTTCACAAATGTTTAATCGCAAACTTAGAACTTTCTTTATTTAATAACATTATTTTGTCTTGTCCATTCTTTAAACTGAATTGTATAAACCGAATTGTCTTATCTCTATTTGTATTTGCGCATTGTCTACATTCTATTATTATAACACTATCTTACAACATTAATTTGGCTGTGTATCTGACATATGCCTCGCTGTGCTTGCACAAATTCTGTAAATCAATTTTTAAATCGAATTATTCATTGTAAAATATTTTTAAATCGCAATAAAACCTTTTTCGACCTACCCTACCCCCAAAACCCATCCTAACACGGCAACTAACCTAACCTAACCCAAAACCCATCCTAACACGGCACCTAACCTAACCTACCCCAAAACCCATCCTAAAACGGCACCTAACCTAACCTAAACCTACACCCAACGACACCCAACACCCACCAAACCACCTAACCTAACCTAAACCTACACCCAACGACGCCCAACACCCACCAAACCACCTAACCTAACCCAAACCTACTCCTAACGACGCCCAACACCCACCAAACCACCTCACCTAACCTAACCTAAACCTACCCCCAACGACACCCATCACCCACCAAACCACCTAACCTAACCTAAATCTACCACCCAACGACGCCCATCACACACCAAACCACCTCACCTAACCTAAATCTACACCCTAACGACGCCCAACACCCACCAAACCACCTCACCTAACCTAAATCTACACCCAACGACGCCCAACACCCACCAAACCACCTCACCTAACCTAACCTAAACCTACCCCCAACGACACCCATCACCCACCAAACCACCTAACCTAACCTAAATCTACACCCAACGACGCCCAACACCCACCAAACCACCTCACCTAACCTAAATCTACACCCAACGACGCCCAACACCCACCAAACCACCTCACCTAACCTAACCTAAACCTACACCCAACGACACCCATCACCCACCAAACCACCTAACCTAACCTAACCTAAACCTACACCCAACGACACCCAACACCCACCAAACCACCTAACCTAACCTAAACCTACACCCAACGACGCCCAACACCCACCAAACCACCTAACCTAACCCAAACCTACTCCTAACGACGCCCAACACCCACCAAACCACCTCACCTAACCTAACCTAAACCTACCCCCAACGACACCCATCACCCACCAAACCACCTAACCTAACCTAAATCTACACCCAACGACGCCCAACACCCACCAAACCACCTAACCTAACCTAAACCTACACCCAACGACGCCCAACACCCACCAAACCACCTAACCTAACCTAAATCTACACCCAACGACGCCCAACACCCACCAAACCACCTCACCTAACCTAAATCTACACCCAACGACGCCCAACACCCACCAAACCACCTAACCTAACCTAACCTAAACCTACACCCAACGACATCCAACACCCACCAAACCACCTAACCTAACCTAACCTAAACCTACACCCAACGACGCCCATCACCCACCAAACTACCTAACCTAACCTAACCTAAACCTACACCCAACGACGCCCATCACCCACCAAACCACCTAACCTAACCTAACCTAAACCTACACCCAACGACGCCCAACACCCACCAAACCACCTAACCTAACCTAAACCTACACCCAACGACACCCAACACCCACCAAACCACCTAACCACTTAAACACATAACCAAACTTAACAACCAACACCTTCCAAAATGACTCAAAAGCCTAAACTCAAACAAAATTTCAAAGTTAATTGAATATATTGCAACAATGAAATTCATAGAAATTTCCCTTTTCAACAATGTAAAACTGTCAAAAACCACAAATTACATGTATTTTCTTCCTGTCCACCTGGCCATAACTAAAACCATCAGATCCGGTTAAAAAATATCTTTCTTTTGCTGTGTGTCTCACCTTTCTACGGCTAATATTATTTGTGTTATTCAAGTTTTTGGTTGAACTTTGACTTTCATTGTTGACCAACATACGTACGCCACAATTTTAAGATAAGTAGGATATATTCAAGTTTTTGATTATCTAAATAACATAAAATGGGTAATTTTACACTAGAAAACATAATTTTGCTTAAATACTCTGATCACAACATTTCATAAGCATCTGTTCTATTGTTTTCTGATTTTTAGTTTATAATATTCTATACTAAAATCCAATTTAAAAGGAAAATGTTTTTTGTATGTTTTTGTACAGATTTAGTCGTGTTGACGTTGTCTGGGTATTTGCGTCATGAGACGAGATATCTGTCAAATGCAGTACAATTTTGTACTAATATAGCTAACATTATATGGCAGTAAGGTCTATAAATAGCCGCAGGGGACAAAATAATCTAATTTTCATTGTGCAATGTAAACAGAAAGGGATTTTTCTATTTTAGCATAAAACTTTTGTATGCAATTAGTGAACTTTCTCTGTGTACAAAACAGTAGATTGCATAACCACTAAATTAGGTGAACATTTTTTTATGAAGTCAACGAAATTTCGTATTCTTCACAATTACCAAATATTTAAAAAATCAAACTCATTAATTCTGTTCTCATTAGCTAACATCTAAATTCTCAAGGTCAAATGGTTTGTTTGCGCAAACCAATGTATTTGATTGTGTTTTCGTGTAAATTTGATTTCCAAGTAGAAAGGGAGGTCGGCGGGGAATTGTGTTTTTGTGGCATATCGTGACTCTGTTGAATTATTCATGCATTCGTATATATTGATTATTTTATTTATTCATATTAGTTCGATTGAATTTTATTACAAAGGTAACAATACAAAAAAATACAAATTCAATTTCTTCTAAACATATAAATCTAAATTTCAATTTTCCAAAATATATCAATTTTGACTTTATTTTCTATCTTTTATCTATGAAATATGAAATCAATCTCTTTTATATAGAATAATTTAGACCGGGGGTTAAGCACCTGGTGGTCAGTGGACTGTCGATTGGTTTTATTGTGAATTAGTATTGACGTATTGGTAGTGGGATTGTATATAGAATAATTTAGACCGGGGGTTAAGCACCTGGTGGTCAGTGGACTGTCGATTGGTTTTATTGTGAATTAGTATTGACGTATTGGTAGTGGGATTGTATATAGAATAATTTAGACCGGGGGTTAAGCACCTGGTGGTCAGTGGACTGTCGATTGGTTTTATTGTGAATTAGTATTGACGTATTGGTAGTGGGATTGTATATAGAATAATTTAGACCGGGGGTTAAGCACCTGGTGGTCAGTGGACTGTCGATTGGTTTTATTGTGAATTAGTATTGACGTATTGGTAGTGGGATTGTGAATAGAATAATTTAGACCGGGGGTTAAGCACCTGGTGGTCAGTGGACTGTCGATTGGTTTTATTGTGAATTAGTATTGACGTATTGGTAGTGGGATTGTATATAGAATAATTTAGACCGGGGGTTAAGCACCTGGTGGTCAGTGGACTGTCGATTGGTTTTATTGTGATTTAGTATTGACGTATTGGTAGTGGGATTGTATATAGAATAATTTAGACCGGGGGTTAAGCACCTGGTGGTCAGTGGACTGTCGATTGGTTTTATTGTGAATTAGTATTGACGTATTGGTAGTGGGATTGTATATAGAATAATTTAGACCGGGGGTTAAGCACCTGGTGGTCAGTGGACTGTCGATTGGTTTTTATTGTGAATTAGTATTGACGTATTGGTAGTGGGATTGTATATAGAATAATTTAGACCGGGGGTTAAGCACCTGGTGGTCAGTGGACTGTCGATTGGTTTTATTGTGAATTAGTATTGACGTATTGGTAGTGGGATTGTATATAGAATAATTTAGACCGGGGGTTAAGCACCTGGTGGTCAGTGGACTGTCGATTGGTTTTATTGTGAATTAGTATTGACGTATTGGTAGTGGGATTGTATATAGAATAATTTAGACCGGGGGTTAAGCACCTGGTGGTCAGTGGACTGTCGATTGGTTTTATTGTGAATTAGTATTGACGTATTGGTAGTGGGATTGTGAATAGAATAATTTAGACCGGGGGTTAAGCACCTGGTGGTCAGTGGACTGTCGATTGGTTTTATTGTGAATTAGTATTGACGTATTGGTAGTGGGATTGTATATAGAATAATTTAGACCGGGGGTTAAGCACCTGGTGGTCAGTGGACTGTCGATTGGTTTTATTGTGATTTAGTATTGACGTATTGGTAGTGGGATTGTATATAGAATAATTTAGACCGGGGGTTAAGCACCTGGTGGTCAGTGGACTGTCGATTGGTTTTATTGTGAATTAGTATTGACGTATTGGTAGTGGGATTGTATATAGAATAATTTAGACCGGGGGTTAAGCACCTGGTGGTCAGTGGACTGTCGATTGGTTTTACTGTGATTTAGTATTGACGTATTGGTAGTGGGATTGTGTATAGAATAATTTAGACCGGGGGTTAAGCACCTGGTGGTCAGTGGACTGTCGATTGGTTTTATTGTGAATTAGTATTGACGAATTAGAATTGTATTTCGATTTGAACTAAAAATATTTTTTTTCGCGGAAAATTTTTGTCGAGCGTAAGCGAAGACTAAGGCACAACTTTTTGAATTCTTGTGCATGTAACTCCTCCTACATTTCTCAACCGATTTGCATCAAATTTGGCCAAAGTACTTAAAATATCATGCAGATGTGCAGTTTGACCTTGGTTTTTGCGAAAAATGTTTTTCAGGTATACCTGCCGAACAAATCTCTGATAGAAAAGGTCAAAGCTTGAGTTACTATTGTTGGGTCTCATGTCCAACAATGAGTGCAACAATCAAAATTGGAAATTTGGTCACTGAGAGGATTGTGGGCGTCGGTTAGGATAGGGTTAGGTTAGGTTTAGGTGGTTAGGGAGGTGTGGGCGTCGGTTAGGATAGGGTTAGGTTAGGTTTAGGTGGTTAGGCAGGTGTGGGCGTCGGTTAGGATAGGTTTAGGTTAGGTTTAGGTGGTTAGGTGGGTGTGGGCGTCGGTTAGGATAGGGTTAGGTTAGGTTTAGGTGGTTAGGCAGGTGTGGGCGTCGGTTAGGATAGGGTTAGGTTAGGTTTAGGTGGTTAGGGAGGTGTGGGCGTCGGTTAGGATAGGGTTAGGTTAGGTTTAGGTGGTTAGGCAGGTGTGGGCGTCGGTTAGGATAGGGTTATGTTAGGTTTAGGTAGTTAGGTAGATGTTTTTTGCTTACACTCGACTTTTCCCCATAATGCCAATTTTGGGGACATTACTTTCAAAATACATTCATATGCTTCAAATTTAGCACCCGCAGGGCCCACTAGTATTCATGCTTATCATTTTTATCATCTTTATTGCATATCTAATAAAAAAATTACTGTTTGAATTAGTGTTTTGAATATATTTTCGTGTCTGCTTACATTTTTCATTCATACATTTTGCTTACTTTTGGCTTACTTTTTTACTTAGACTTCTTTTTTGTTTGTTTGATGATTTGCAATGCATCGATTGCACTCTGCACTTGACGCTTACGAACAAGTTTGGCGCAATACTCAATCATTCCATCAACCACAGCTTGATCAAGCGAATCGACTCCAACTTCTCTGAGCACTTCAACAATCACCCTGCTCACATGGTCGTTTCGGTACCATTTGGACTGTTGCGTTTCAATATTGATCATCAATTTTGGCAATGAAAATTGAAGTTTGTCTATTGAAAAGTGTTTGAATGCACCAAAAGAATACGAAATGTGTTCTCCATTTTCACATTTACCCAGTAGTCTAACCAGATAGTCAAACATTAGATCAATCAAAGCTTTCGATAGGAATTTAGCTCGGTGTGCTTTGAGCACTTCTCGAATGGCGGCGCACAGATTGTTGTGGCTGTGCCACTTGATTGGCGACTGTTCAAGCTTTACTTGACAAATCATGGGACGGGTCAACTTGCTGAACGGCGATTCGCTTCTCAATTGGCTATTCATGAGTTTTATCATATTTGGTAATGAAAAGCGCAGCTTATGTGACGGAAATGCCCCAAAAACGCAAAATCCATTTAAAATTTTGTCTCCATTTTCACAGTGAATGATTACATTCGTAAGATACTCAAACATTTGATCAATTATCGCTTTGTTCAGTGAATCTCGATATACTTTCAATACTTTTTCAATAGCACAACTCATATTGTCGTGTAGATACCATTTGGTCTGTGTTCCAGTTTTCAATTCGATGCTCAGTAATTGAATCATCTCTGGCAAGGAAGATTCGAGTTTACTCAATGGAAGCTCACTAAAAGCCGCAAAACAACGCGAAATGTGCTTTGAATTGTCGCACTTTCGGATCAATTTGCTGCAGTAATCGTACGTCTGTTCAATGACTGTTTGTGATAGTGCAGCTCGATGAACCTTCAAAACTTTCTCGATGACCGCACACATATTCTGATGACGGAACCATTCGGTGCACTGTTCACTTTGCAGTTCATCTTCCCTTGAGCGAATCAATTGCGGCAATGAAGTTTCGAGTTTACTCAATGGAAATTTGGCAAATGCGAACGTGGCAAATGAAATTAAGTTTACGTCTTGACATTTGTTAATAAGTTTTGCCAAATAATCAAATATGCGCTCAATTACAGAGTGTTGCAGTGAATCTGGAAATATGTTCAATAATTTTTGAATAACTCTTCCAAAATTATTATGTCCGTGCCAGGGTATGTCCTCAACAGAACTGCTGTCCAATTGATTCTCCATTAATTTTGTCAATTTCAGCATGGAAGGCTCGAGCTTGTTTAAAGGAAATGCTCCAAATGCGACAAAAGAATACGAAATCAGCTCACCGTCTTCACATTTGAGCAAAAGTTTTGTCAAGTATTGCAACATTTGTTCAAGGATTGCTTCGTTTAGGGCATCTCGATGTGCATTCAAAATACTCTCGATCAGTTTGCTCATATTTTGGTGTCTAAACCAGTTGCATTCTTCACTGTTCAATTCGCACTCCATTAAATCGAGCATTTTCGGCAGGGAAGAGTGAATTTTATCTAATGTGAATTTTAGATAAGCGCCAATTACATACGAAATCGAGTCTGATTTATCACAATGGTGGACAAGTTTTGTGCAATAATCAAACATGCCACCAATGAGCTTTGTGCTGAGCGAATCTTGTCTCAATTTTAGCAACTCCTGTATAACTAGACTCATAATTTGATGTCTAAACCAGTGGCAATTCTGATTGCTTTGCACAAGCTCGTCTTCCATTGAGCGCATAAAATTTGGTAGTGAAGTTTCAAGTTTGCGTAGAGGAAATTGCGGAATTGCCAAAAATTCAACTGAAATCTCCAAATTTGCTTCTTTACATTTCAAAATCAGTTTTGTTAAATAGTCAAACATTTGATCAATTGCCTTGTTGTCTAGCGAATCTCGATGCGCTTTCAAAATATCTTCAATCACTTTGACAATTTTCTCATGTTCAAGCCATTCAGTGCACTGTTCGCGTTCCAGCTGGTCTTCCATTGAGCAAATCAATTCCGACATTAAAGACTGCAGTTTACTTAGGCGAAATTGTGCAAATATACCGCACAGGTTTAGCTCCTTTTTATAATGGTTCACAAGTTTTAAGAGATACTCAAACAATCGTCCAAGAACCTTATCGTCCAACGAATCTCTGTGTACTTTCAATATCGCTTCAATAGCCTTGCACATAATTTCATGTCGGAACCATTTGTCCCCAGCTTCGTTCAGGTCAATTTCCATTGAATCCATCAGTTGGGGCAGGGAGCAATCAAGTTTGCTCGTTGGAAATTCTGCAAATGCGCCAATCGTGTTGCGAATCATAGTTTCTTTTTTAAATTGCAAAATTAGATTGCTGGTATAGTGAAACATTCGATCCAGTGTCGATTGGGCTAATGAGCCTCGATGTGCCTTCAGCACTTCCTGGTGTAGGGCACACAAATTTGAATGTGGCAGTAATTCCTTATCTTGAAAGAAATATCTCATGTTGTTTTCTGTCTCTGTGCGTGTTATCAAGTTGAGCACAAAGTTTTCAAGATTACTCAAAGGCAATTTGACCAAGGATTTTATTGGCAACATTAGTGTGCTCACATCTTTCCACTCCCAAAGAAGCACTTCAAAGCACACCAGCACCTGCTCAAGGGATTGTTTTTGTTTGTCGAGTTTGTTCAATTTTTCAGCCAAATTTAACCATCGATATTTGTGGGAGTAAATGAAAGTCTTCACATTCATCAGCGCACACCGTGGGAACAACATTTTGACTATTTCCAGTGCAGTAGACTTGACATTCGAATCGGGACATTGTTTGAAAAGTGCTGAAAGATATTTATAAATTCCATGTAAGAGCTCATCGTCAGTTGCCTTCACTTGTGCTAATGCAAGGGCGGTGTAATGTTGATAACTGTACAATGTAGGAGCGGACTTTTTGCTTTTGAAAGAGAGCTTCAACTTCCATCTTCCATAATCATCATCACCTCCAGAATCACCATCACCTCCATAATCACCACAAAAATCTCCAAAATCGCTCATATTTTCCACCGCTGGTGCATAAACGATAATTTCGCTGTATTTTCGTCAATAGTGAGTGAATGCAAAGTTGTTGCAGTACTTGTGTGTGGAACGAAGCCAACAAACAAGTCCCAAAACTAGAAACAGTTAACAGACATCTCTGACATCAAATGTATAACGCCACACTTTATGGTCACCTTCAAGCATCAACATGGATGCATTGGATATTATAAAACTCATAAAATTAATCTACATTCGCATATTTGCCAAAGCTGATAAGGATTGTCATATTTGAATTGGTGTAATTTTGTCAAAGCCAATTAACAAGTGTGGCGATGGTGGGCATGCCGGCACCGCTATGTGTTCTATGTTCGATGTAAGGGTACTACTTAAGTCCGTGTTCCAGTTGCCAGTTGGCATCCGAGTCGACCTGTACCCTTTGAGCTTGTCTCGCCATTAAACAACCCTTAACATTCGTGAGCCAATCCTTCGCTCGTCTACTCTACCAAACCGTAACTCAAGTAATTTAGTTCTTTACAAGGAAAATTAATTTTTTTTATTATAACAAAAGATAAACTACCAACTACTACAAGTTATTTATTAGCAATTTCATTTGGTTAAAATAGTCACTAGTCTGTCTGAACGTGAGTGAAGACTATCCCTTGACTTTTGGCCGTTTTTGTCGGCGCAACTCCTCTGAGGTTTTTTGACCGCGTTGGATGAAATTTGGCAGAGATGCTTAAAATTATGTGAATTTGTGCATATTGTTCTCAAAAGGTCAAAAAGTTGTGTTTTAGGCATAGCTGCCATTCAAATTTCACCTAAGCTATTCTTCTGTTTGAGGGTCAAGCCATTTTCCAGTGTACCCAACAATGAGTGCAACAATGTGAGAATTAGTTGATTTTATGTAAGTGCCGTGTAGGATTGCGTTTTGGTTAGGGTGTTAGGTAGGTTAGGTGTTAGATAGGTTAGGTGTTAGATAGGTTAGGTGTTAGATAGTGTGCGTGGTAGTTCAAGTGGTCTCACGTTCAGACTAAAGACCACGGATATAATCCTTGGTCTTACTACACTTTATAAGTTCAAATTTCAAATTTAGCACCCGCAGGGCCATATCCATCAAACCCATAGCCACTTACCATAGCAAACATAGAATGCAAATGGAATGCAGTAAAAAGCAATCCATAAATTTCGATACTTCAAATTGTTTCCATGTAAGTAATGCAACACTTCAATGTACACGAATAGTTGAACAAACATTGTCACCATGATAAGCAGATAGATTCGCCGCAACCTTGATCGTATCTTCAAAAGCCGATCTGACTTTTCCTGTTTCCAGACTTATAAAAAAAAGACTTAAAGTGGATTTACAAGGAATTGTCTCAATACTTACACTTTCCTTCGTAATAGATTGTCCGCTTTTGAGTTTGTGAATTCAAAACAGCAAACATCAAGTAGTTGGAATTGACATTCGGCACTTGAGTCAAGTAAATATAAATCAACAGCTCTTGCAGAACACCAACGTTGTACAGGATGTCACTGATGTCCCAGAATATTTGCGGGGTCCATCGATGGGTGACCAGTTCTGACATGCCAGTGGCATTATAATAGCCACCATGGCGATAAAAGATTACGTAAAGGTTGTCCAGTTGGAAGTATAGCATAGTCAATGCAGGTGGAACAAAATGCAGATTAATTTTAAACCACGGAATAAAGGATAATTTCCAGAACGGACGGTTCATTTTCAACAAGGCAATTTCTTCAATCGAATTGCAGTCTATAACCGGGTCGAGATCATAGATGAACTCTTTTAGATGGACCCAAATTCGTCTGTAACACTGCATTGTCTTGTGGTACAAAGTCAAAACGATCAAAATAAGTAATCCAAACATTTTTTCACAAGTTAAGACAACCAAATAGAATACAACTAAAAGATATCAGCGAATTTATACTGTTTAGAATAGTGTACATGTACAAACGAACTGTTGGTCGGTAATACAAACAAGTGATTAGTGTTGGAACAACCTGGACCTAATGACATGACATTCAGCTTTTGAGAATCTATTTGGCAAAAGGCAATTTTGGGTTTTGAAATAATGAACACAATTTCTATTTTCGGCTACATTAGATTGAAATAAATTACAATTTCGAGCCACAAATTCATTTTATTACCTATCCGCTCCGAATAATGTTTGGTTCTAGATACAAATAAGGTAATTATTGCTCATATCTGCAATTAACGTACAATCGATAACGTATTCACTTCTTTTTCAATATAAAGCGATTATGACCAGTGATGTAATGGTAGGTGGAGCTACCTGGAGCGCGTTCCAGTTAAGGTTGGAAAGTCAAAAATGTCCTGGAGCGCCGTGTAGGTTCACCAAAAAATGTTAAATGTTAAAGTACCGGAACGCTGCGTACCTGCAAGTACCGCTTGAACTTTGAACTTTTGCAAAAGATAATCATTTCTAAACTTTACTGCAAACGTTAAGCAATTCGCAGTGTGGTGACGGCATGTGGTCTTCACTTTTTGTCATGCTGGCATATCCAGTAGCGCACTTATCACACACAAATAGTATAAATGCTCTCTTTCGAGCAATCGTGTTACTTTTTTTATTAGTCATCTAGCCAAAACTTTTGGATTTGTTTTATCAACATACTTTTGCTGTGTTAATGATGCATTTCAATTCTAATTGCTAATGGCCACGACAGACATTACGACCACATAAACCATCAAACATAGCGTCAAGACGGAAGTAAGAGGAGAATAATGATTTTACAGAGATGATTTGAATTTGTTTTTGGGAATTTTATTACTAAAGGCTTCTCACATTTTGATAAATAAAAGGATTCACAAATATCGTGTATTATTCTTGAAAATATGTACCTAAATCGAATATTCAACTAATATCAAACATCTAATTAATTTTCTCAATATCAATCTAAATTATTAACCGCGTCATTCCTTATTAGACTAATCTCAGTGTAGCACATGGAAACTATTTATTATATATTCTCTCCTCTGACAAGCAGAAGTAAACTCGATTTATGATTTTTGTCTGACTTTTCATGTATTGCATGCAGTCCTGTGTGCAAATCGAGTTTTGTATCTTTCAATCAACTCAATTCTCTCACTCCCTGGGTGTTTGTGTGTGCGTGTGTGCTCAATTGACCATTCCCAGTGCCATTCCTAGTGAAGGTTCTGAATGGAACTAATGGGGGTCTGTGGAAAAACAAGATATATTCAATCAATGGTATTTTTTTTATTTCTCAGACAAATAAACAACATTTTAGTTCAAATGTATGAGCAAACATGATGATTATTGATTACTGTCTGGTTTGATGAAAAGAAATGTTGGCTTCTCTGCTTTGCGTTTTATAATAGAAAAAAATTTTTGTTTGATATTTGGATTTTATTTGAATGGTTATTGTTCTGTTTGAAAAATGGTTAAAACTGAATTTTTAATTTTAATATATTCAAGTTTTTGATTATCTAAATAACATAAAATGGGTAATTTTACACTAGAAAACATAATTTTGCTTTAATACACTAATCACAACATTTCATAAGTATCTGTTCTATAGTATTCTGATTTTTTGTTTATAATATTCTATACTAAAATCCAATTTAAAAGGAAAATGTTTTTTGTATGTTTTTGTACAGATTTAGTCGTGTTGACGTTGTCTGGGTATTTGCGTCATGAGACGAGATATCTGTCAAATGCAGTACAATTTTGTACTAATATAGCTAACATTATATGACAGTAAAGTCTATAAATAGCCGCTGAGGACGAAATAATCTAATTTTCATTGTGTAAATAGAAAGGGATTTTTCTATTTTTGCATAAAACTTTTGTACCCAATTAGTGAACTTTCTCTGTGTACGAAACAGTAGATTGCATAAATGAGCCGTTCAGAGGCCAAAGTGACTAAGTCCATTTTTGAAATTTTCGAGATTATGTTGAAAATGTGTTTGATTATTGATAATCTCTTTGTCAATAACTCGTAAGACCAAATATTTCGATATTTTATACAGAATAACAATATGATAATATAATGATAATTCATTTTGGCTTCTGAAACAAATTTTGACTTTTTCAGAAGCCAATCTGACTAAGTCCTCATGTTTGTACACCGTACAGTGTACAGCATATGCTGAATTACTGTAAATTATTGTAAATATAATCAGTATGTCTTTATTCGGCGATTACTTTCTTTTTAAAGATTGTTTTTTATATTTCACAGAATTAATTTCTAGAAATCAAAATTTTTAAATATTTCTTGAATAGTATCATGTATCATGCATCATCATCACTAACATGAACATTTAGATTGTGCTAATGACATCAATTATCATGTTCTGAGCGGTTTTGGTTTATTCAGAGCAACCTTAATATTCCATATAAACAGTCAAAAAGTTGTATCACAATGCTCAAATAAAGCGGATTTAAACAACAATCAAAGTTGAAAAGTCCAAGTACAACCAATTTGTTCACTTTCATAACTTTCAGAGGCCAAAGTGACTAAGTCCTGAGAATATTCTATTTTAAAGCAATAAAATAAAAAAATGGCTATAAACTTTGATTTATTTACTGAATCTTGGTAATATAATCCATAATGAATAATTCTAATCAATACTAGTGGGCCCTGCGGGTGCTAAATTTGAAGCCTTTGAATGTATTTTTGAAAGTAATGTCCCCAAAATTGGCATTATGGGGAAAAGTCGAGTGTAAGCAAAAAACACCTATCTAACCACCTAAACCCAACCTAACCCTATCCTAACCGACGCCCACACCTCCCTAACCACCTAAACCTAACCTAACCCTATCCTAACCGACGCCCACACCTCCCTAACCACCTAAACCTAACCTAACCCTACCCTAACCGACGCCCACACCTCCCTAACCACCTAAACCTAACCTAACCCAATCCTAAACGACACCCACACCTGCCTAACCACCTAAACCTAACATAACCCTATCCTAACCGACGCCCAAACCTCCCTAACCACCTAAACCTAACCTAAACCTAACCTAACCGACGCCCACACCCTCCCTAACCACCTAAACCTAACCTAACCCAATCCTAAACGACACCCACACCTGCCTAACCACCTAAACCTAACCTAACCCTATCCTAACCGACGCCCACACCTCCCTAACCACCTAAACCTAACCTAACCCTATCCTAACCGACGCCCACACCTCCCTAACCACCTAAACCTAACCTAACCCTAACCTAACCGACGCCCACACCTCCCTAACCACCTAAACCTAACCTAACCCAATCCTAAACGACACCCACACATGCCTAACCACCTAAACCTAACATAACCCTATCCTAACCGACGCCCACACCTCCCTAACCACCTAAGCCTCAACCTAACCCTATCCTAACCGACGCCCACACCTCCCTAACCACCTAAACCTAACCTAAACCTAACCTAACCGACGCCCACACCTCCCTAACCACCTAAACCTAACCTAACCGACGCCCACACCTCCCTAACCACCTAAACCTAACCTAACCCTATCCTAACCGACGCCCACACCTCCCTAACCACCTAAACCTAACCTAACCTTATCCTAACCGACGCCACCACCCACCCTAACCACCTAAACCTAACCTAACCCTATCCTAACCGACGCCCACACCTCCCTAACCACCTAAACCTAACCTAACCCTATCCTAACCGACGCCCACACCTCCCTAACCACCTAAACCTAACCTAACCCTATCCTAACCGACGCCCACACCTCCCTAACCACCTAAACCTAACCTAACCCTATCCTAACCGACGCCCACAATCCTCTCTGTGACCAAATTTCCAATTTTGATTGTTGCACTCATTGTTGGACATGAGACCCAACAATGGGAACTCAAGCTTTGACCATTTCTATCAGAGATTTGTTCGGCAGGTATACCAGAAAAACATTTTTTGCAAAAACCAAGGTCAAACTGCACATCTGCATGATATTTTAAGTACTTTGGCCAAATTTGATGCAAATCGGTTGAGAAATGTAGGAGGAGTTACATGCACAAGAATTCAAAAAGTTGTGCCTTAGTCTTCGCTTACGCTCGACAAAAATTATATTTATAATAGTCAAAATTTAAAATTAAAGGTTTAAAACCGTTTTTCAAACTTTATCGTTTTACTCGAAAAGTTGAATTGTGGACTTAGTCACTTTGGCCTCTGAACGGCTCAACTATTACTAATTTAGTGATGTTATGTTCTCAAATTAAAATATGTCAACGATGTTTCGTTCGTATTCATCACAATCACAAAATAATTCCTGAATCAAACTTATTAAATTCTGTTCTCATTAGCTTACATCTAAATTCTCAAGGTAAAATATTTTGTTTGAGCAATTCAATGTATTTGATTGTGTTTTCATGTAAATTATATTTCCAAATAGTAAATTGTAAATTCTATGAGCATCTTGACCATTCGGTTTACTATCTCCAGAATTGATGTATATTTCTGAATCTATGCCCTTCCAAGAAGTCGGTTTACTATCTCAAGAATGGCTGAATATGTTTGGAATCTATGCCCTTCCAAGAAGTCGGTTTACTATCTCAAGAATGGCTGAATATGTAAGGAATCTATGCCCTTCCAAGAAGTCGGTTTACTATCTCAAGAATGGCTGAATATGTTTGGAATATATGCCTTATGGGATGTTCAATAATTTATTGTGTTTAGTTTGGGCTGAGATGTACTCGGATGTCTCAAAAATATAAACTGTCTAGTTAGAAAAATTGTGTATTCGTATTAATTCAGTCAGTTATACTGTCTAGTCTGTAGAGAGCTGTTCTGGGATGTTTAATAATTTATTGTGTTTAGTTTGGACTGAGAAGTACCCGGATGTCTCAAAAATATATTCTGTTTAGTCCGAAAACCGTGTAATCGGAATTATTCAGTCAGTTATACTGTCTAGTCTGTAGAGAGCTGTTCTGGGATGTTTAATAATTTATTGTGTTTAGTTTAGGCTGAGAAGTACTCGGATGTCTCAAAAATATATTCTGTCTAGTGCGAAAGGCGTGTAGTCGTACTAATTCAGCCAGTTATTCTGTCTAGATTGTGGAGAGCTGTTCTGGGATGTTCAATAATTTATTGTGTTTAGATTAGGCTGAGAAGTACTCGGATGTCTTTAAAATAAATTCTGTCTAGTGCGAAAGGTGTGTATTCGTATTAATTCAGTCAGTTATTCTGTCTAGTCTGTAGAGAGCTGTTCTGGGATGTTTAATAATTTATTGTGTTTAGTTTAGACTGAGAAGTACTCGGATGTCTCAAAAATATATTCTGTCTAGTGCGAAAGGCGTGTAGTCGTACTAATTCAGCCAGTTATTCTGTCTAGATTGTGGAGAGCTGTTCTGGGATGTTCAATAATTTATTGTGTTTAGATTAGGCTGAGAAGTACTCGGATGTCTCTAAAATAAATTCTGTCTAGTGCGAAAGGTGTGTATTCGTATTAATTCAGTCAGTTATACTGTCTAGTCTGTAGAGAGCTGTTCTGGGATGTTTAATAATTTATTGTGTTTAGTTTGGACTGAGAAGTACCCGGATGTCTCAAAAATATATTCTGTTTAGTCCGAAAACCGTGTAATCGGAATTATTCAGTCAGTTATACTGTCTAGTCTGTAGAGAGCTGTTCTGGGATGTTTAATAATTTATTGTGTTTAGTTTAGGCTGAGAAGTACTCGGATGTCTCAAAAATATATTCTGTCTAGTGCGAAAGGCGTGTAGTCGTACTAATTCAGCCAGTTATTCTGTCTAGATTGTGGAGAGCTGTTCTGGGATGTTCAATAATTTATTGTGTTTAGATTAGGCTGAGAAGTACTCGGATGTCTTTAAAATAAATTCTGTCTAGTGCGAAAGGTGTGTATTCGTATTAATTCAGTCAGTTATTCTGTCTAGTCTGTAGAGAGCTGTTCTGGGATGTTTAATAATTTATTGTGTTTAGTTTAGACTGAGAAGTACTCGGATGTCTCAAAAATATATTCTGTCTAGTGCGAAAGGCGTGTAGTCGTACTAATTCAGCCAGTTATTCTGTCTAGATTGTGGAGAGCTGTTCTGGGATGTTCAATAATTTATTGTGTTTAGATTAGGCTGAGAAGTACTCGGATGTCTCTAAAATAAATTCTGTCTAGTGCGAAAGGTGTGTATTCGTATTAATTCAGTCAGTTATTCTGTCTAGTCTGTAGAGAGCTGTTCTGGGATGTTCAATATGTTGAGAAGTGGCTCCCTCTCTGCATGACCGTTTGTCAGTTTATGCTGAGTCATGGTGAAGCCACTATGTCTGCTGTCACTCGGTGTGGACATAGCCTCTCTCGACTGCCTTTATAAGCACGCTGTGCTGAAGTGCTCACTCACTGAGTGCCTTGTATGTTTGCTGATCAGTTGTCTTTATGACTTGTGCTAACGCACCTCTTTTGCCTTACAGATCGTGTCTACTTCAGATGTTCTATTTCCTGTTTGGTTCTTGATCTCGGTCCAGTGAACCAAGCAAGCTGAGGTGGACTCTAATCCTTAGTCTCCTTCATCAAATCATCTCTATTAAGAAGACTCCTCTTGTATTTTACGAGGGCGGGTCAATAAGTTCCCCTGAAAATGGTCTGTATTTCCTCACTGTTTTTGATCCAAATTATCATATTGGCATATGATGTAGGCTCACTTGTTCTAATAAGAAAAAATCCCAATTCACATTATTCGCCTGTTTCCTGGAACAGATACGATTGTTTTAGTAAACCATGTTTTATGCACACGGTCGCGTTTGGGATTATCTTAAAGATGCCTTGATAAATTGGGCTGAAATTTTTTGTGAGCACTTACCTCTAGGACCCCCGTCGGAATATATACCCAAAATGTTCCAATTGGAACAAATTCCAGGAAACAATTTTTAATCCAAAAATTTTTTTTAAACGTTTCAAATCGATTTTTATTCACTGGAATAACTTTAATATCAAGTTTAAGCGAAAAATTTTCGACCGGAAGTGCTCAGTTCCAATTGGAAATTTTTTTGTTTTTCCAAAAATATTGATTTTGAAACAAAAAATTCCAAAATAAATCATTTCGATTTAAATCATCTGGATAAATTTAAAAATAACATCCAAGCAAATTAATGTGGACCGGAAATGCTCTGTTCCAATTGGAACTTTTTTGTTTCAACAAAAATTGTGATTTTTAAAGAAAAAAATATTTTTATTTGTCTTAATTATTTTTACAAAAGAAAAAAAACTTTTTTGATTAATCTGATAGATGAAACAAATTTTGGAAGATAATTTGTGTAGAAATAGTCGAAATTTTTAAAGAAAATTATTTTTCAACGTGAATTCCACCATTAGAAATACATTTCTCCCATCTATGAACCCAAGATTCAAAGCCACTTTTCAACATTTCGGGGAGTAATATCTCGAAGTGCATTCCGAGTAGCTTGAAGTGCAACTTCGTTGGTGTCAAAATGTTTACCTTTGAGTGACGCTTTCATTTTTGGGAACAGATAAAAGTCACAGAAAGCAAGATCTGGACTATACGGGGGATGAGGGAGAAGTTCACCATTAATGTGTTTAATCATTTCATTTGAAATGTTCGCACGATGTGGTGGTGCATTATCATGGTGGAAGAAAAAATGATCAGCCAAATGTGGCCGTTTCACTCGGATGGCACGACGAAGCTCGGTGCGGAGAATTTCTGAATAAACTGTCTTGTTTATTGTTGTGCCAACTGGAACCTCGTGGATCAAAATAACACCCTTGATATCGGTGAAAATCAAGCACATAACTTTGCCCGCTGATCTTTGCCTTTTCACTTTAGTTGGACAAGAATCGCCTTCATCAACCCACTGAGCCGATTGCTGTTTGGTTTCAGGGTCATAATGGTGGATCCATGTTTCATCGCCAGTAATAATCGACTCAAGAAACCTATGACCCATTTTCTTGAAATTATCCAACATTTGCTTACTGATTGAGATTCTCTGCATTTTCTGATCTTCGGTCAAGCTGTGTGGGATCCAACGCGCGCACAACTTTTTCATATTAAGCTTATCCTTATTTGTCATTATGTCAACAGCACTGCCTTTAGAAATCCCAAGAAAATCAGCAATTTCGGAACACTTGATGCGACGATTGTTGAGCACAAGTTCACGGGCACGGGCAATGTTGCTTGTGGTGGTGGCAGTTTTTGGAGGACCAGCACGGTGAGCATCTTCAACAGGGTGATCCAACGATTCAGTGAAGCGTTTATGCCATTCGTGGATTGTGGTAGTACTTAAACATTTGTCTCCAAAAGCTTCGAGCATCTCTTTGTGGGTTTCATGTTGAGATAAATTTCTTCTCACGCAAAATTTAATAGCATATCTTTGTTCGATAATTAATTTGTGATCCATTTTAGAGAATAGAAAAAGCAAAAAAAAAAATAAACAAAGCAATTCAAACAATAACACCAAAAAATCTTTGCCAAAAACAAAACAATAACAAACAGCTGATGAACTGAAACGGCTATTTCGACCTAATTGAGTTATGAAAAATTGTTTTTCCATTGGGAATAAAATTTAATTTAATTTTTTCCCAAAAATAACTAAGGAAAATAAAAAATATTTTTTTGATTCAAAATCAATATTTTTGAAAAAACAAAAAAAGTTCCAATTGGAACTGAGCACTTCCGGTCAAATTTTTTTTGCTTAAACTCGATATTAAAGTTATTCCAGTGAATAAAAATCGATTTGGAACGTTTAAAAAAAAATTTGGATTAAAAAATTGTTTCCTGGAATTTGTTCCAATTGGAACATTTTGGGTATATATTCCGACGGGGGTCCTAGAGGTAAGTGCCCACAAAAAATTTCAGCCCAATATATCAAGGCATCTTTAAGATAATCCCAAACGCGACCGTGTGCATAAAACATGGTTTACTAAAACAATCGTATCTGTTCCAGGAAACAGGCGAATAATGTGAATTGGGATTTTTTCTTATTAGAACAAGTGAGCCTACATCATATGCCAATATGATAATTTGGATCAAAAACAGTGAGGAAATACAGACCATTTTCGGGAACTTATTGACCCGCCCTCGTATTTCTCACCAATAAAGCTTTTAACTTAACACAATAATTTATTGTGTTTAGTTTGGGCTGAGATGTGCTCAGATGTCTCAAAAAATATATATAATATATTGAGTTGAGAGACAGCATAAGTTTCAGAATTAGTTTTCTTTTTTCGCCTTATAAAATGAAATAATCCTTTTTTAATGATTTTTGGGTCACTACGTTTTTTATTCAAACATTTTTTATATTTTTTATTTCTCGAAATGTATTTTCTTCTAGTTTTTGTAAAAGCAATTTGTTTGCAATTCGCAACAAATTCTTTGGTTTTTTTCATTGGAATTATTTTATTTGGAATGGATTTCCAGTTTTTGTGCCAAGAAATTCTCTTGACCATTTGTAGTGCAAAATAATCAATTTGTGTTCATGCTTTCTGCTAAATTGAGCTCATTTCAGAGCGTTTTGTTTTTCATGGTTTCCCATTTTTTGATGGAATTTCTTTTTTATGCCATCATTAGTTTTAAAAGCAAAAATTTCTGTTTTTGGTCATTCTAAGGGCAAGTTTTTTTAAATATAACAAAAACTGAAATGAAATTTCTTTAGAAACACAAAAATGTTTTATTTTTGATAGATTATATCCTCAAGCGATTAATTCAATAGAATTTTAGTTAAGCATTTACAAAGGTAGAAATAATTGCATTATGTCCAACTATCGTGTATGTTTTCTTTTCATTATTCCCAAATTCCTCAATCTTATTAGACTTTTTTATATCTCTTCAATCTTTTCAAGAAAAACATTCACTAAACACGCATCAGTGCATATTCTCTCAACCCTCGAGTGCATTCTATTTATATTTCTTGTTTTGGGTTTGTTCTGCTGTACAATGTGCATCAATGCACATTTATTGGATAGTTTTTACGTTGAAATGAAACCAAAAATTCAATAAAACTATTCCTCGATTTATTCCAAAGACATTCATTCTTTATTTATTCAATTAGAAAACTACAAAATTCCACATTCGAGATTCACAATAATGATTTAATGTTTGGGTTAGCATATTTATCATAAATATATTTTTAGACCGTATAAAACGATTAAGGCAGTGCACCACAAAATATGCAATAAAATGATGCATTTCAAATTTCTAATGGCTAATGGTCATGACAAACACATTTCGACCACACAAACTATCAAATACACAAGAAAACGATTGTATCTCATGTAGGCTATTAGTGGTAATGTATCGTAAAACGATAAAACCATTTATTCACACAAACACAACGGAAATGTGATATAGTAAGGATGGAATGTTTGACGGAGGAAATTTGAGTTCGCTTCCAGATTCAAACCAGATTCACCATAAACGGTCTTTGCTTCTAATGTCTAATGTCTAATGTCTAATGTCTAATGTCTAATGTCTAATGTCTAATGTCTAATGTCTAATGTCTAATGTCTAATGTCTAATGTCTAATGTCTAATGTCTAATGTCTAATGTCTAATGTCTAATGTCTAATGTCTAATATCTAATGTCTAATGTCTAATGTCTAATGTCTAATGTCTATTGTCTTATGATTATAATTGTATTTATAAACTTCTAAAATCTAATATCTAATAACTAACACCTAATACATCCAACATTTAATTAACTTTCTCCTAATATATCAATCTAAATTATTAACCACGTATTAGATTGATCTCTTGTTATTAACAAATGGTAACTATATTTTCTCTTACTGACAAGCAGAAGTTAATTTGATTTATGTGTTTTTGTTAGACAGACACGAATTGGCACCCTCTGCATGCAGTCTTGTGTGCAAATCGAGTTTTGTATCTTTCAATCAACTCAATTCTCTCACTCCATGGGTGTTTGTGTGTGCGTGTGTGCTCAATTGACCAGTGGCGGGGATTCCTAATGGAACTAATGGGAAATAAGGGGAAAGTAGAGATATACGATCAATAGTATCTTTTGATCTTTTATAGAACAATAAACAACATTTCAGGCTAAATGTGTTTGCGAACATTTTGATGTGATTATTGATTACTGTCTGGTTTGATGAAAGAAAATGTTGGCTTCTCTGCTTTGCGTTTTATTGTATCATGATAGAAAAATGTTATTTTTGCAACAACAATATTCGCTATTATGTTTGAAACTTTGCTTGGTTTAAATATAGATAAAAATCGCCATAAAAATATCTAATGGTACCATATTGGTACGGGCCTGAATTGAGCCATTAATAATTTTCCCTTGTTTAAAATATCTTGTTTGTCTTTCGAATTGATAATAATTTTATGGTCTATCATTAATTATTTCTTCTTTTAAAGTCCCTTCCATTAGTTTCGTTGAACCAAATGTCTACTTTACTAAATGGTAGCAAATAGATTTTTTACAATAAAATTCATTTTTTATATTAAAAATGAGAAAGTGTTCATGGTCGTTAAAAGATTTATTTTAATGAAGGTAATAAATTTTGAAAAGTTTAATTTTGTTTTGTGTTGTTTAGAGAGTATTTGAGTACGCATGCGCATTTTTAACAAAAAAAAACTAACAGCACTAATGACCATAAGTTTAAATGCTATTTGAGTCTGTTAAATCTGTAGTCTTTATATTTTTTTTGAATGCACTTCCTGGAATTTAATCTTTTTGGGGGTTTTACTTTGATTATTCCTTAGTTGACGTTTTTTGGTTATCGTGTTTCTAATGAGGCAACAAAATTTGTGGTTCTTTTTATCAAGAAAAGAAAAGGACGAAGGAAACTGAGACTGACTTAATGACATGCAAATTGGATGGTAGTGTGTGATTGGGTTTTATTTTGTATTTTCATTTCGTTTTCTGTGAGTTAATATTTAGATATATAGATAATAGAATATAAACTTTTATCAAAGGTAATTTTACGTTCAAAAAAATAATTTTGCTTCAATACAAGAATCTCAACATTTTAAAAACACCTGTTTTAATTGTATTCAATGCTTAATTTGATTATTTTTATTCCAGAAATATATATTTTACAAAAAAATGTTCTTTGTATGTTTTTGTACAGACTTAGTCGTGTTGACATTGTCTTTGTATTTGCGTCATGAGACGAGATATCTGTCAAATGCAGTACAATGTTTTTACAAATGTAGATTACATTATGTGCATTTTTTTCTCTATATAAAAATCTAAATTTCAATTTCATTTTTCCAAAATAAATCAATTTTAAATTTATTTTTTTACCTATCTATGAAATTAATCTCTTTTATGCAATGTTGTAAGAATCCATTTCAATTTACGACTGGACATGCTTTATCTCATATCTGTGTGTGTGTGTGTGTGCATTCTCTGTCCATTCCAATACAAATTCCATATTTCAAACTTTTAAATTGGATTTGCACTTTCTAAAAATAGAAATTTCCACTTTCATCCAATTCTAAAGTGAATGTGATTTGAAAACATTAAGAAAAGAGTGATACAATTAGAGAGGATTGGAAAGTGGTGGAGACGAGACGCGTTTTCGTCATTAAATGAGGACAATCTAGTTTTTTCACTTTTTGCAGAATCGTTTGTTGGTAAATTGATTTGAGATACTTAAGTTGCAGAATTGTTTATATTTTTCATTTTTTACTAAAATAAAATAATTTTATTTTAATGATTTCTGGGTTACTATGTTTTTTCAAACATTTTTTGTTTTTCTCGTTTTCGAATTTTGTAAAAACAATTTGTTTGCAATTCGCAACAAATTCTTTGTTTTTTTCATTGGAATTGTTTTATTTGGAATGAATTTCCAGTTTTTGTCAAGAACTTCTCTTGACCATTTGTAGTGCAAAATAATCAATTTGTGTTCATGCTTTCTGCTAAATTGAGCTTATTTTGGAAGCTTTCGTTTTTTTCATAGCTTCTCTTTTTTGATAGAATTTCTTTTTTATGCCATTATTAATTTCATCAAAACTCTTGTTACTTTAAAAATGGTCATTCTAAGTATAAGTTTATTTTTCTAATTCTTACAAAAAATAAAGAAACGAAAATTTTATTCTTGTAAAATAAAATTCTTAAGTATCAGTCGAATGTCCAGTTAACGTTTAATAACAATCAATTGATTGCGAATGAATGAAATGGTAAATGATCAAATCAAATTGGAAATCACGTTAATGGGAGGGAGAGGGTAAATTGCATTTGTTTGCCAACGAATTTAAGTCTACACAATTAATCTAGATCTTGCAGAATGCACAATTTGATTGCGCTTGATGATTGCGTTTGTGACTTTGTGCATTACTGTTGGCAACTGAGGCTCATTCATTACATTGGGATTAAGGCAGGACATGATGAAATTTTGACTAAATATAACGATATTTTTGTCATCTTTTAAAAATTATCTTATGGATCCAAAATTTGTATTTAAAACGAAAAAAATCAACTTTAATTAAAGAAATTGGTTTAAAATAAAAATTTAAAAATCTATGCACATTTGTATCTCAATCAGATCGAATCTTACAGTTCACTTTTCTCAATTTAGTTAAAACTTCAATTTGAATTCTTTGAAGATACGTATTAAATCTAAATCTTTGTCGATTATGGCATTTGAGGGGTTTAAATTGTACAGAATTTAATGAACTAAAAAGTGAGCTGATTGATTTCGATAGTTTTTGATCTGTAATTTCAAAATTATTAGAAATATAGCAAAAATTTGGATTTTTTGCATTTAAATCGCCCTAATTTAAAAATTTCTAAAATTAAGCCGAAACTTTCCTGCTCAGTTTTCAGTTCTTTTAATTATCTTTAATTTTTGCCCAAGTTTGTCAAAATCGGTCCAGAAATGTGGTCAAAACGTGTCTCTAAAAAAGATAAATAAACCCAGTCAAAATGCCATCTTTCACAATTGAGCATATTTCCATCGTGTCTCCCCTTAACTGTGATTAACGTAAAGTTATTACATTTGACTTTGGATTATTTCTTTAAATACTTATTTTTTATTTCTATAGGAAAACGTGACTTTTGTCATTTTTTTGGTTTTATTACATTATATCCATTAACGATATATTGTGTAAACAGTACTTGCATGATTCAAAATGTAAAAATAATATTATTTTATTCAAAAATCGTGAATGTTTATTTTTCATTATATTAGTTCAAAATCTTGTTTACATAAATGATTTTTCCTAATATATTCTTGAATTATTATTTCATTTCATAAACCCAATGTCCAATAACTAACATTTTATTAATTTACTATAATACTCAATAACTATTTGTAAATCATTAACCACAAGACGTGCCTAACATATGCTAACTATATACTATATGTATTATTTCTGACAAATACAAGTGAACACGATTTATGTTTTTTTGTTAGTTTGGTAGACATATATTCGCACACTGTGCATGCAGTCCTGTGTGCCAATCGAGTTTTATATCTTTCAATCAACTCAATTCTCTCACTCCCTGGGTGTTTGTGTGTGCGTGTGTGCTCAATTGACCAATGGTGGGGATTCCAAATGGAACTAATGGAATATGAGGGTAAAGTAGATGTACGATCAATAGTATCTTTTGATCTCACAGACAAATAAACAACATTTCAGGCTAAATGTGTTTATTGATGCGATTATTGATTACTGTCGGGTTTTATGATGGAAATGTTGGCTTCTCTGCTCGGAGTTTTATTATATATTCTATAAAAAAGGTTTTTGAAATGTTTTTGAAATAAGAAACAATTACAAATTCTGTTAAGATTTTTTTTGGTTTAAAAAATTTGCAATTTGAAAATCGTCATAAAAATAATCAATGGTACCATATGTTTTTATGTGACTAAATTGTGCAATTTATAATTTCTTTTTGTTTGTCTTTAAAATTAATATTTTTATGGCCTATCATTAATTTTTCAATTCTTTTAAAAAATCCCTCCATTTACACCCACATTATGTACTTAGCAAAATGGTAACAAATATTTTACAATAAAATTCATTTTTCAGACTAAAATGTGAAAGTGTTTATTGTCGTTAAGAAGATGTTTTAATGGGTAATAAATCGTGAAAAGCTTTATTTTTGTAATGGCCATTCTGCTCAAAAAATTAGTTGAGTTTAAAAATAGAAATCGTTTTAGATGATTATTTTAATGATTTCTCTTTTAATTTTTTATGTTATAAAAAAATCGCGTCTGTATAATTTTTTAAGTACTTCCTGGAATTTAATCTTTTTAGAATGTCTTTCTTTTATTTTCTTGGTTTATTTCAATTCGTTATCTTGTTTCTAATGAGGCAATATAATACTTGTGGTTCTTTTTTTTTAACGCAAAAAATGAAAAGAATTAAGAAAACTGTGACTGACTTAATGATATGCTAATTTTGAGGGTAGTAACTGGTGATTATGATTTTCTCGAGTTTAACATATTTTTGCCATTTTTTGGATTAATGTATTTAGTTAGACATTCGTTTATAAATTGAAATCTGTGTAAATTCGGATTTTAAAATGGTAATTTATATTTTCAATTAATTTTTTTATGTATTAAATTTTTCGATTATAAATATAACAATACAAATATAACCTTACACTAAAAACATAATTTTGTTTTTAATACAAAAAAATCACAATATTTCAAAAACACTTGTTCTATTGTACTTGATTCTACATTTGATTATTCAGGAATTATTTCAAAATTCTATTTAAAATGATAAAATGTTCTTTGTATGTTTTTATTCAGGTTTTGTCGTGTTGACATTGTGTTTTTGGCATTTGCGTCACGAGATATTTGTCAAATGCAGTGCAATGTTGTACGAATACGTAGATTACGTTAAGGTCTATAAATAGCCATAAGGGATGGAATAATCTAATTTTCATTGTATGCATTGAAAACAGAAAGCAAGTTTATTCGATATTTTAGCATAAAACTTTAGTATGCAATTAGTAATTTTTTCTCTGCAAGAGCAATAGATTGCATATAACTACTAATTAAGAGCAAAAAACTTTCTAATTGATGCTCTGCAATGTAAAGTTGTGTGATGGTGTAAAAGTTGTGTGACTAGGCATGCGCATTTGATTTGTTAATTGAATATATCTGTATTCTTTTCGATTCACTTATATTTTTTGCATTCTTAAACAAAATTACTATAATTTGCTTGAATAGGGAAAACTTGTATCCGTACCCTATAATTAGATACTTCGATGCTATTAAACATTTTCTTTAAGATATCTCTTATTATGCATGCTTGACTACTAATTAGGAAAATATTTGAATGAATTTTTTGTTTCAACGGAATTAAAATTGATTTTTTTGTTGATTTCTAACTGGTAATAAACTTATATAAAATTGTTTCAAACATCTTTATATGTTTTCCCGTGGCGCCATCTCTTTTAGTCAAGAAATTCTCTCGCATGCGAAATTTTAACAATGACGATCTTTATTTTCAATAAGTAATTAAACATTTGCACAAAAGAAATGACATAAAATCTACAACGAAAATGCTAATATTTTTTTTAATTGACAATACTCCACCCTTTTTTAAAAGGTAAAAATAAAATTGGTTGGATGTACAATACAGAATGATTAAATCACTAAAATGTAGTCTAAATGTTGGCTTCCCTGTGACAATTTTTTGTATGTTTTGTTGGAATTATTTATTTTTATGCACATCATTAATTTTTTTATTTAAGTCCCCAATTATCTCATAATTAAGGCTGGTTCACAGTTATTTATTCTTTAAAAAATGGTCTCAAATAATTTGCAAACAGAAATTGAATTTGTTTGTTTAATTTCTTCCAGTTTAATTAACCTCTTCGTCGGGCCATTTTGTCAAGGCTGTCCAGAACGAACCACAATAGCTAGTGACTTGAAAATTTAAGAGGATACTCCCCTATAATACCGCTACTGCGGAAAATTGCCAAAAGTTCCAAATGGATCGATATCCGGGACCTCATTTCCGGTGTAGGTTTTTTGAGTGAAATTATGTTTTTGGATTATTCTAAGACTTTTGGCGTCAAAATTAATTTTATTGGATCACCGGAAGTCGGAGTTCCAAAATGGAACTTCCGGTTAGCGATCAAAAATTACATTTTTGAGTTCAGAATCGGATTCCCCATCCTTTTTCATAAAGAATAGCATATCTGAACATAAAAATCCACCAATTCAAAGATAAATAAATAGATTTTAAGTTTTGCATAAATCAGGAAAAAATTGTTTGTTGGAACAAAAAACATGTTATATTGAAATTCAGTTTTTGGTACTTAGACTTAACCGATTTCCATGTTTTTATATGCTATCTTTCATGAAAAAGGACGAAAAATCTGATTCTGAAATAAAAATTATAATTTCGATCGATAACCGGAAGTTAGATTCTGGAACTCCTACTTCCGGTGCATACAAACATTTTTAATTTGCCTTATGCGATTCACTGTATTGTATTTAGTAAGAATTGCATTTTAAAACAACAAAATCCATCCACTACAAGCGATATAATTAAAGTTTCAACATTACAATATCAATGTCAATTCAGTCTATTCACTTTCCGGCCTTGTTTATTTGGCCAAAAATATAAGTTTTTAAATTTTAATTTATTTCTCTTAGACTTTAAGGATTTTTATGTTAAAATATGCTATTCTTAATGAAAAAGGATGGAGAATCCGATTCCGTACTCATAAATGTAATATTCGACCAGGAACCGGAAGTTCCATTTTGGAACTCCGACTTCCGGTGATCCAAGAAAATTAATTTTGACGCCAAAAGTCTTAGAATGGTCCAAAAACATAATTTCACTTAAAAAACCTACACCGGAAATGAGGTCCCGGATATCGATCCATTTGGAACTTTTGGAAATTTTCCGCAGTAGCGGTATTATAGGGGAGTATCCTCCTAAATTTTCAAGTCTCTAGCTATTGTGGTTCGTTCTGGACAGCCTTGACAAAATGGCCCG
The DNA here is from genome assembly GCA_023373905.1 of Rhizoglyphus robini. Classification (NCBI taxonomy): domain Eukaryota; kingdom Metazoa; phylum Arthropoda; class Arachnida; order Sarcoptiformes; family Acaridae; genus Rhizoglyphus; species Rhizoglyphus robini. The sequence goes on from JAKIJQ010000204.1 coordinate 205,622, forward strand.
ACGAAGAGGTTAACAAATTTTCAAAAATAATTACATACAAATTTATATTAATAATTAATAAGGCAAAATATAAGGATTTGTTGCCACTAAAAGAAAGAACGTACTGATGTATGAAATTATCTAAAACAAATGGATCATTATAAAAATAATTAGATTTAAAAAATTCAAATTCTTATGACAAATTTCAACAATACCATTTCAAAAGTATTCGAAGTGATGCGATAATTTCCAAACAATCGAAATGCGTACAAGTCGAGCAGGTGGCTCTGTTGTGAGTGTTCAATCTACATTTTCATGTACAAAATATTTTATTTATCAAATTTAGCAATAGAAAATTACCAATATGATGATGATGATAATTCAACGATTTTGAGTTTCTCTCAATTTGTCTGCAATATCTCACTAATTGCTTCAATAGGTACAGTTGACGAATTTCAATGTAACGACTAGTGATGATCACGTACAGGGCCATCCCAAAATATACTACAAGGAATTTTTTCAAGAACATTTTTGACATTAACAACAGACAAAGTATTCCGATAAGATTACTTTACCAAAAAATCATATAACAACAATATAAAGGAAAAGCTCCAAACCAAAATATGAACGAACAAATATTGACAGTATAGTTTCCATTTAGCCAGACATTTATGTAGAAATATCCAAGTGCTAGTGTTAGGTATGGTGCGACCATAATGTTGAACATGAATTTAGACTGATTGCGGAATTGTATTATTTGTCGACAGACGTTTCTGTTGAGAGCTATTTTTTGACGCAAAATGTTAGAATATTTTATTGTACAGACAAAAATAACTAGTGCGGGTGCTAAATTTGAATTAGGCTTGTTTTCGTAAATAAGTAACACCTTGGGCATAGAAACTGATGCCCATGGTGTGTAGTCTGAGCATGAGCAAAGACTGACGAATTACATAAAACCTAACCAAAAAAATCCTTTAAGGCACCTAACCTACCTAACACCTAACCAAACCCATACTTACACAATACCTAACCTACCTAACATAACACCTATCCTAAACCAAAACCTACACGGCACCTAACCTACCTAACATAACACCTAACCAAAACCCAATCCTACACGACACCTAACCTACCTAACACCTAACCAAACCCAATCCTACACGGCACCTAACCTATCTAACACCAAACAAAACCCAATCCTACACGGAACCTAACCTACCTAACACCTAACCAAACCCCAATCCTACACGACACCTAACCTACCTAAAATAACACCAAATCAAACCCCAATCCTACAAGGCACCTAACCTACCAAACACCTAACCAAACCCCAATTCTACACGGCACCTAACCTACCTAAAATAACAACAAATTAAAATCCAATCCTATACGGCACCTACCCTATCTAAAACCTAAGTAAAATAAAAATCACACAATTATACCTTTTGAATTGACCATCAAACGTCGTCCATTATAGATCATTCTGTGTCTATACTCAATTACCGGGTTAGCAAATTGAAAATTGGCAAAAACACCAATTGCAGTGAACGTTACAACATAAAATTCTAAATCAGTAAAAAGCCAAATCTTATCTGGATACACTTGGTGAATGAAAATGTATTGACTTGAGTGAAATGTTGAGTTGATATTATCGAGCGTTGGGCTTGATTCTAGATAAAGTCCAACTGTACCGTATAGAAAGCAAGCCGAAATCATCATCATTGGAAGAGTGAACTGATGCTTGGGTGTTAAGTGATGATTTTGTCGGATAATACTCAAAATGGCAACTTTGGGACTCACTTCTCTAACTGGATCGAACTGTTTGGCCAAAGTGGCGAATGGGGAAAAAATGATCCTGACCAGCAGCAGAAATGCATAACGCAACCACATCAATCCAATTCTCTTCAGTTTTTTTTAATTTTGCAACAATAGTCGTTAACATTTTTAATTTAAATGAAATTTTTGAAACTAATATTTTCATTCTAAAATATTAAAAATTAGAAATAGTAGATAATTAATATTGTATTTGTGGATAATGAAGTTGGCTTTCTAACTAACTTTCTTACAAGGTCATATAATTAATGGCTCAATAAATATATTTATTTAGATATAATTAGACAATAAATATACTAGTTAGACAGTTTGCATAAAAGGTTTTGGTTCGTAGAATTCCAAAATTTTTCAAAACGAAGTTACCAAAAAGGTTATTTGTTCTGGTTGTTTTTGAAAATTTTTAAATATTGTTATTTTTCAATTGGCATTTTATTTTGCATTTGATTTAAAACATCAACACTCAAACATATCATGAATCATGATTCAATTTAGATCACAATTAGCCGAAATGCATTTACAATTGAACCCAAGGTCGGTGATGTCAGATAAAGATACATTTATAACATACAATCGGCATAGGTATTCGCCATTAAAATCGTAAAGTTTCGCCGTAAAGATAACTTCCCATACGTGGCTGTCCGCCTCATCATCATACGTGCCCATATCAAAAATCTTTAGCTTGTAATAGTAGTTCGGTTTGTTTTTTGACATTTTGGAAAAACGGTTACCAAATGCGTTATCAATGTCTTCCTTGTGAACAGCCCAGAGATTGTCGATTTGTTCAGGTTCGGTTGTACGGGTCATTTTCGGTTGAATTTGATTTGTCACTTCAATGTCGTGATTCCAGGAATTAGGCAGACTCAAAATTGGGGGTTTGGTGGTATTTTGAGCAGAAGCACAAGTGGCCACAGCCAATAGAACAAGAAAAATGAGCCCAAGTTTCATTTTGTGAGTGTTCAAGTTAAGAGTGATGATGTTAATGATTTGAATGACCGTTTAGAATCGAATTTGCATTTTGTTTTTGACATTTAGATTGTTTTCATCGAACTGACTGGTTCATTTAGTATTTTGATTTTATAAAATGATTTTATTGTTTAGTTAATTCCTAATCTTGATGTGATAATGATACTAGATTTGATCTTTTGATTGGTTCATTAATTTTATTTTGGTTTAAATAAAGTTTAAAGGTTTTTGGAGTTTAGTTTGAGTTTTTTTACAGTAAACTATCTACAGCATTGTTTTGTATAATGATTTATTTTTAATTGGTTAAAATTTCGTTTTCTAAAATGTAAAATTTTATAGAATCAGTTTAGACTGCAACAGCAAAAGTCACAAGAACCAAGAGATTCTTGGAGACTTTTGGGGACAGCTGCGCATGCGCCTAGACAAGGTTTCCAGAATCCCCGACAAAATCCTGCAGGACAGGGTCGTTTGGCTCAAAGACGAACTGATGGGTCCGGACCAGATTCCCAAAAACAAAATCGTGAATAGAACGATAAATCATTTCCACCATTACCTTGATTCGAATTTTGGATTTTTTTCTGTGGGTTCGACTTTCGAAAATGTCCTTTTGGAAAAAAACGTCAGATTTTCAAAAGCCCCAATTCGAAATTTTCGAAATCTTTCAACAATCCAATGTTTTTGAGTATTTCTATTGGTGGTTTTTGTTCCATTTTGGTATATAGAGTTTTATTTGAGATTTAGAATTATAACTTGTGTTTGTGATCTTTCGACAAAGTTTTCGAACAAGTCTCGACTTTTCTGTACGCCCAAGCCTCTCTCCCTGGTTGTGTCCCACCTTCTTCTGTGAGTAGCAAATGTCCGATGATCGTGGCCAGTCAAGTTCTTTCCTAAATCAACCTCAACCGCCCCAAGACCCGAACCGCCCACTGTGTCCACGTTGTGGCCAGCCTGGAGTTTGGAATCCACGCCGTGTACATTGGGAGCATCAAACAAGAGCTGATCGCACCGAGCCCAATTGTGGATGGTATGGTGATGGACCGCCTCGACAGCAGCAGCATCAAGCACCACTCGACCAGTGTGCAGCGTGCCACAATCCTGAACTGCTCAATGATTACTCGTATGACGGTTACATATGTTGGCCGTGCTATCGTGATCACAATCCCGAAACCGAATATCCGAATCATCCGTGTCCAGATTGCACCCATCCGCAAGTATTCGATGAAGCTATTTGCGATTACAAGTGCAAACGCTGCCGTTATGAGATGGCTTACCTTCAAGCGCGTCCAGTACCTCAAGGACCTGCCCCCCAGTGTCCAAAGTGCCACAATCCTCAAAAGTTCTATGAAGGGGCTTGGCGTTTACAGGTGTAAGGTGTGCTTTTTCTCGAAAGATCGTCAAGAGCCTAAAGCGCTTCGAGCAATTCCTCGGTGTCCAGACTGTCGCCATCCATTTAGCTCGAGAGTAGAGACTGGCCAGCACAAATGTTTTTGGTGCGATGAGGAGAAGAAGGCTCAAGAGAATGCGAATCTTCATTTTCATCCAAACGACCAAAGAAATCTTGAAGATTGGGATGATGAGGAGATCGAAGAATGGCCCCAAATGGCGTCATCAGCAAGAATTCCTCTTCCTCGAGCAGCAGCAAAATTTTTGGAACCGAATCGAAATGGAAACAGAAATGGTCCGAGGCAAGCCCTACCACGGATCCAAGCCCCAGTGGAAGCTCTTGGGTCTAATCAAAAATTTTTTGGACAGGCTAGGTCAAGCTGCACATGTGCCCCAACAAAATTACCAGAATCTCAGAACTGGTCCTCCAGAACAGAATCCTGGTGCTCCAATGCATAGTCCACCACGGATGCCACCAGGATCCTCAATGGTTCAGCGTGGACAAGGTCAACCGCCAACTGGGCAATCGTCTCCACAGATTTTCCATGATTCCTTACATACTATTCAAGTACCGCATGGTGGTCCATTGATAATTCCACCAACTGAACGTGCGTCTCGACAAGTTGTCCTTGGTACAATGCGAGATCCTCGATACCAGAACCCTGGAGCTATGATGCACGGTACATCGAGAGTATACACGAACCGACATGATTTCACCAATGCTGTGCAAAATCCTCTCTACCAGAATCCTGGATATTCCATGCAAGTACCACCACTACGGATGTCCTCAACAATATATCATCGTCCAATTGCTCCTCGAGGACCGAATCCTGGGACTAGACAACAAGGACCACCACGGATGTCTGCACCAATGTATCATCGTCCAATTGCTCCTGGACCGAGCCAAGCATATTCGAACGTGCAAAGTCAACGACCAACTGCGCCCCGACAAGCTTTCCAAAATCCCGATCAACATCCTCGAGGACCGAATCCTGGGACTAGACAGCAAGGTCCACCACAGATACCAGCACCAATGTATCCTCGTCCACCTGCTCCGGGATCGAGCCAAGCATATTCGTACGTGCAAAATCAACAACCAACTGCGCCCCGACAAGCTTTCCAAAATCCCGATCAACATCCTCGAGGACCGAATCCTGGGGCTAGACTTCAAGCTCCACCACAGGAACCGCCAGCACCAGTGGATCAGCGTCGTCAAGCTGCAGCTCCTGGACCGAATCATTCATTTGTCAATGCACGACAATTCTGGATAAATCAGCAGCAAGCTAACCAGATTCAGGACGGTCAAGCACAGAATCCAAGGGCTCGAAATGCGCCTCCTCAGGCGCCCCCTCAAGATCCTCAACAACGACGTCGAGGTTAATCAACGAATTTATTGATAAATCAATAAAACTCAATTTTTATCTTAATTATGAATTTTCTGGTTTCGAATTTTCTCGGTTGAACCTTCGAAATTTTCATTCGAAAGTAAAAAAAAGTTGATTTTCGAAAATAAGAATTCGAAATTTTTCGAATTCCCAATTTAGAATGCTCTGTTAGCTATTTAAGCTAGTGGGTTTGAGCTTATTTTGGCCATAGTTATTTGAGATTTGGATTATAATCTGTGCTTTGTTTTCGAAAGTTTCGAACTTCTCTTCTCTGCAAGCAAGACCTCTGGTTTTCTCCCCCTCTACTACCTAACCAAGATGTCCCAAAATGATCGAAGCAACCCTTCTTTTGCTTGGAACCGTGAGCTCCGACCGTACTACGTGTGCCCAAGCTGTGACTATCCTCGCTGGATCCGTCAACCCGACCCCGCGCTGGACGAAGTAATCGAGCTGGGACCCGGCGTGCCCCCTGGTGCGGAGTTCATGTACTACTGTAGAATGTGCGCCTATCCGTTCGACAATCCGTATGGTCTCTGGAGGTTCGAGATGCCACTTCCGACTGGAATGAGCGATCGTGTCGGCTACTCGACCTCTGTTCCCACAAGTGGCCGCCCTTTTTCTCGTTCTGATGGACAAGAGCCCACCTGTGAGTGGTGTCACGCTACACAAGTGTTCGATAAACAATCGGGCGAGTTCAACTGTTGGGGTTGCCGTCAAACGGTTGATCAAGTTTTTAAACTAGTGCGTGATGAGAACAACCCTCAAGGTCAAGATCAAGGTCAGGAGGAGAACCCCCAAGAAGATCTAGATAACCCCTGTCCAGTGTGCAACTATCCACAAGATTTCCTGGGAGTGGATATCGACTCTGAAAAAGTACCGGTTCCAGGATGGTACTGTAGGATATGCAACGCACATGCAGCACTATCCCGAAACCGATCGAATTGGTCAAGCGGAATGGCTGATCCTTACGCCAACCCGGATGGACAATCGATGGTGCCTAAAGTGCTCAGATGGGACGATCTGCGCAACTTTCAGGTTGATGAGAACCTTCCGCCGATACCATCCTTTGGAGTTGGTATCCGAAATTGGCAGGCTCCGGATTCGGCGGATCCTTCATCACCTGGAGCTCGTCATGCTCAGCAAAGAATGCCTAACCGTACAGGGGTACAAGAACGCCCGTTGAATCCTCAAGCGGCTCCTTTTGTGCCGAATCGACAAATCGACGACTCGGACCAGCAGCATCAATTTGGATCGATACAGCCACCGTTCTTCCTTCCAAAGATTCAAGTACGCCCCAAAGCGCCAATGAATCCTCAAGGAGAAGCAGCACATGATTCGGATCCGAATCAAGAAGAAGATTTTAACTTTCAAATTCCAGGACCACTGGATCCAGTATGGAACAAATTTCGATAGGCTCGTGAACCAGGTTCTCATATGCCAGAACAAGGTTTTCAAGGACCTCCGTGGTTAATGAACCAATAAATCATTTCCCACCTTTACCTTGTTTCGATTTTCTGTGCTTGCGTTTGGTGATGATAACGGAGTCGAATTAGTTTTTTCGAAAACGAATTCGTCTTTTCGAAATCAAAAAACAGATTTTCGAAATAACGAATTCGAAAATTTTGATATTGAAATTTCGAATGCCTATTTTTCTATTTCTATTAACGCTTTTGTGCCTAACTCGGTCATAGTTGTGAAGTTTTAGATTTGAGATTATAACTTGTGTTGTTTTCGAAATTTTCGAAAGTCTCTACTTTTCTGTACGCAAGTTTGTTCTGGTTGTCTTCTCTACAAGCAGCCCCAAGATGTCCCAAGATGGTTGGCCACTCCTCCCACAAGATTTGGGACACCTCCGACCGTACTACCAGTGTCCAAAGTGTAATTTCCCGCGAATGTTCGTACCGCCCACCCCACAGGACAAAGTGATCCTGCTAAGTGTACCGCCAATAGACACTACTGAAGAGTTCTTCTATCGCTGTAGAAAATGTGGCTTTCCAAGATGGTTCGACGATGTGCCAATAGAATGTCGAGCTTTCGAGGGTCGCGAAGCGCCACTACCGCCTGGAATGTCCGAAGATGTCGACTGGCATAAGATGAAAGATGAAAAGTGGGGCCCAGTTGAAGGTTCCGAGTGGGTGGACCAAGTTGACGATCCTCCTGCCCCTCCTCCTGCTCCTCTAGCTCCTGCTCTTGCTCCTCCACCTCCACCACTGGTTCCAGGTCAGGTGCAAGGTCAAATGCAAGGTCCTCCACGGATGTCAGTACGTCAAGCACCAATGTATCCTCAAGGTCAGATGCCAGGACAGATACCAGGTCAGATGCAAGGCCAGATGATAGGTCAAATGCAGGGTCCTCAACGGATGTCAGTACGTCTAGCACTAATGCAAGGTCATATGCCAGGTCATATGCCAGGTCAGATGCCAGGTCAGATGCAAGGTCAGATGCCAAGTCAGATGCAAGGCCAGATGCCAGGTCAAACGCAGGGCCCTCAGCGGATGTCTGTACGTCAAGCACCAATGTATCCTCAAGGACCAGCTCCTGTTTGGGATCGGTTTCAAGGTCCAATTCGAGTTCAGATGCAAAGTCAAATGCCAGGTCAAAGTGGTGGCCAAGAAAGGACCCAAAATCCATTCTCTTATGCTCTTCAAACGAATACTTTTGACCCAACAAATTGGAACCGTGAGCCACCTTCTGGAAGAAGCCAAAGCCCTGGCGGGAGTAGTGATGATTCGGTTGGTTCGGCTTGGTTTGACGATTCTGACTTTACTTTGAGTTCCGATGACAGTTTACCTGATTATGATTCGGATGAGTTCACTCCTGCACCACCACCTCCACCACCAGAGGGCGCTAAACGACTACCGCATGGTCAAAAGCGGCAGCTCTGTGAGCATTCTCCCGAGTACCAGTGTCAAAACTGTCAAAACCAGGTGGTTTATTCGAATCCTATGGAGTACCAGCAATCGCAGCAGCAACCAGCACCAATGTATCCTCAAGGACCTTCTCCTGTTTGGGATCGATTTCAAGGTCAAATGCGAGCTCCCATGCCAGGTCAAATGGGAGGTCAAATGCAGGGTCCTCCACGGATGTCAGTACGTCAAGCACTAATGTATCCTCAAGGTCAGATGCAAAGCCAGATGTCAGGTCAAATGTCAGGTCAAATGCCAGATCAAATTCCAGGCCAGATGCCGAGTCAAATGCCAGGTCAGATGCCAAGCCAAATGCAGGATCCACGACGGATGCCAGTACCTCAAGCCCCAATGTATCCTCAAGGTCAGATGCAAAGTCAGGTGAAAGGTCAAATGCCAGGCCAATTGCAGGATCCACGACGGATGCCAGTACCTCAAGCACCAATGTATCCTCAAGGTCAGATGCCAGGCCAAATCCCAGCTCAAATGCCAGGTCAAATGCCGGGTCAAATGCCAGGTCAAATGCCAAGCCAAATGCAGGATCCACGACGGATGCCAGTACCTCAAGCCCCAATGTATCCTCAAGGTCAGATGCAAAGTCAGGTGAAAGGTCAAATGCCAGGCCAAATGCAGGATCCACGACGGATGCCAGTACCTCAAGCACTAATGTATCCTCAAGGTCAGATGCCAGGTCAGATGCAAGGTCAGATGCCAGGTCAAATGCCAGGTCAGATGCAAGGTCAGATGCGGGCTCCTCCACGGATGTCAGTACGTCAAGCACTAATGTATCCTCAAGGAGTAGCTCCAGTTTGGGATCGGTTTCAAGCTCCAATTCGAGGTCAGCTGCAAGGTCAGGTGCAAGGTCAAATCCCAGGTCAAATGCAGGGTCCTCCACGGATGACAGTACGTCAAGCACCAAATCCACAAGGAGTAGCTCCAGTTTGGGATCGGTTTCAAGCTCCAGCGCCGCGGCCATTTATTCTGAATCCTAGACAGGACCCACGAGCGCAGAATCCTGGGGCCCAAGGTGCACCTGCACCTGCACCTCCACAAGATTCTCACAAAAAGCATCGTGGCTAATCTCGAAATGGATCAATAAAATTTCATTTTTAAATTAATTTTTCTAAATTCTGAATTCATTAATTTGTGTATTTTGAAAAATTTTGAAAGCCTTGACTTTTTTGCGCAAGTCTCTCAAGGTTCAAAATTTTCGAAAAAACTATTTTGAAATTTTTCGAATTCGAAATTTCGAAGGCATATCTCTCTATTTCTATAAGCAATTTTTTACTTGGCTTGTTCATAGTTGTGAAGTTTTAGATTTTGCTTATAATTTGTGTGTTTTTGAAAGTTTCGAAAGCCTTGACTTTTCTTTGTGCAAGTTTCTGGTTATCTTCTCTACGAGCAGCCCAAGCGCAAGATGTCACAAGATTGTAGACTACGTCCGCAAGATTTGGGAAACCGACAGTACTACCAGTGTCCAAGGTGTAACTTTCCGCGAATGTTCTCACCGCCCACCCCTCAGGACCAAGTGATCCTCCTAAGCGTACCACCAGAAGGCTCTACTCAAGAATTTTTCTATCGCTGTAGAAAATGTGGCTTTCCAAGATGGGTGGACGATGTTCCAGAGGACTGTCATGTTTTCGAAGCTCACGAGATGCCACTACCTGCTGGAATGTCCGAACATGTCGACTGGTCACGAGTGGACGCCTGGGGCCCAGTGGATGATCACGATTTGGGCGACCAAGTTGACGATATCCAACCTTCTGGAAGTAGCTGGAGTTTGGAATTTTCGAACAACAACAACAACTCCACCTCGTCATATCCTCAAGATCAGATGCAATGTCAGATGGCAGGTCAAATGCAGGGTCCTCCACGGATGTCAGTACGTCAAGCACCAATGTATCCTCAAGGTCAGATGCAAGGTCAGATGCCAGGTCAAATGTAGGATCAACGACGGATGCCAGTACCTCAAGCACCAATGTATCCTCAAGGTCAGATGCCAGGTCAAATGTTAGGTCAAATGCCAGGTCAAATGCCAGGTCAGATGCAAGGTCAAATGCCAGGCCAAATGCAGGATCCACGACGGATGCCAGTACCTCAAGCACCAATGTATCCTCAAGGTCAGATTCAAGGACAAATGCCAGATCAAATTCCAGATCAAATTCCAGGCCAGATGCAAGGTCAAATGCAGGGTCCTCCACGGATGTCAGTACGTCAAGCACCAATGTATCCTCGAGGTCAGATGCAAGGTCAAATGCCAGGCCAAATGCAGGATCCACGACGGATGCCAGTACCTCAAGCACCACGCAGTACAACTTCGAACTATCGCGATGGTTCGATAAATCCCAATTCAACGGCTTCTTCGGAGCCTAACCGTTCCAAGCCAGCACCAGATGCCTTTCAACAAGGCCAACAGCTTCAAAGTCAAGAGCCGCCACCAACCAAGTTCTACGTTGAGTGTCCATGGTGCTACTTTCCGTACGATTTGCGCAAACCCAATCTCGCACAGGAGCAGATGGTCTGGCTGCAGGAGCCCAAGAAAAACTGGACTCGATACTTTGGCTGTAGAAGATGTCCCTTCCCATTCGAAACGGAGACCTATAAGCCGAATCCCAACGCAACACGTTTTCCTATGCCACTGCCGCCTGAGCTGCCCGAACAGTTGGACTGGTCACAAATGCAGTACGGTCCTAATTGCGATAAGCGTACCCCATTCTACAAGTGTCCAAAGTGTGACTTTCCTGGAAAACCGGGACAAGAGCACAAGGTGGTGCTACTATGGTGGCCAGAAGAAGAATCGCCTGGATTCTACTACTGTAGACGGTGCTACTATCCACGGGTTAAGAAGTTGCAACCAAGGACTGAACATGGACCATTGCCTTGTCTGCCTATGCCACTGCCGGCTGGAATGCCCGACAATGTGGATTACTCAAGGCCATCTAACGTAGGCCCGGACCATCCAATATGTGCAAGTTGTAACCGTCCTCAAGTATATTCTAAAGCCAGCCATGGGGTTCCCTACAGACCTGTCGATGGTCGCCACTGGTACTGCCCTTGTGCCTGGTTTCCCGATCCTGAGCCTCGTAAAGTGGAGCGAATGCCCAATCCTGCAAAATGGGCAATCCAAAAGCAGATGGACGATCCAAACAGCACCATTACTGGTGATCCATACGAACTGCTCCCTTGGGATTCACTTCCCAATCTTGAAGAAATGCTTGCACGACCTAGCCCCAGTCACACTCCTACAGAGTATTCAGACTTTAGCACATGTCCGGACACTACATCGCCTCCCCCAAGTCTACCTCGCAGTGTCACTCCACCTGACTTGGATCAAGTGAGTTGTGCATCATCCAGCACTGGTGGATCGGAAGATATGAACTCGCTCCCGGATGATCATGGTTCCATAAGTCTCCATGGATCGAATGCGTATTCGGACTTTTCAAACTATTCTTACCGCCGAGGACCTTCAGGACAACCGCCTGCTTCTCAAAACCCGCCCCCGGATGGTGTAAATTGGCCTCCAGGAGACCATGGTTATCTAAGAGATGAGTCACGACCGGGCTCAGGACGGGATTCCGATCATTCGTGGCAATAAAATTTTACTTTTAAAATCGAGAGTTGTAGTTAAATGAGTTTGACTTTTTCAAAAGTGCTTAATTGTACAGCGTACATGTGTAATGGCAGTACCACTCGGGAAGGCCACAGACTGTTATCTCACTTTAATACACTAGGCTTGGATTCAATTCTTCTAGGCGTACATGTGTAATGACAGTACCACTCGGGAAGGCCACAGACTGTCACTTTAATACTCGGTCGCCGTCTAGGTTCTTGTTACATCCTTTGGCACGGTTGTTCAATATATAAATTGGTGAGTGTTTTGATCCGTGCTACTCGGTCGCCGTCTAGGTTCTTGTTACATCCTTTGGCACGGTTGTTCAATATATAAATTGGTGAGTGTTTTGATCCGTGCTACTCGGTCGCCGTCTAGGTTCTTGTTACATCCTTTGGCACTGTTGTTCAATATATAAATTGGTGAGTGTTTTGATCCGTGCTACTCGGTCGCCGTCTAGGTTCTTGTTACATCCTTTGGCACGGTTGTTCAATATATAAATTGGTGAGTGTTTTGATCCGTGATACAGAAAGTTTGTCGGTGATTCATCTTTACTTTAACGAGATATGACTATTCGTTTATCAAAGGCCCTACTGGCTATATACAGAAAGTTTGTCGGTGATTCATCTTTACTTTAACGAGAATTGTCATATCTTTTATCAAAGGCCCTACTGGCTATATACAGAAAGTTTGTCGGTGATTCATCTTTACTTTAACGAGAATTGTCATATCTTTTATCAAAGGCCCTACTGGCTATATACAGAAAGTTTGTCGGTGATTCATCTTTACTTTAACGAGAATTTTCATAAACGTTTATGCAGATAACCCACCACAAACTGCCAAAAGCCGATAGAAGATTAAAATGACTTTCTTTTAGGTTTTGGGGAAATTGTGTGGACAGCTTACGGTCCTATTCGGCTTCTATGTCGGTTTATCGAGCGTCAATTTTCATAAACGTTTATGCAGATAACCCAGAACAAACTGCCAAAAGCCGATAGAAGATTAAAATGACTTTCCTAAAGGATTGGGGGAAAAGTTGACAGCTTACAGTTTTATTAGGCTTTTATGTCGGTTTATCGAGCGTCAATTTTCATAAACGTTTATGCAGATAACCCACCACAAACTGCCAAAAGCCGATAGAAGATTAAAATGACTTTCTTTTAGGTTTGGGGAAATTGTGTGGACAGCTTACGGTCTTATTAGGCCTTTATGTCGGTTTATCGAGCGTCAATTTTCATAAACGTTTATGCAGATAACCCACCACAAACTGCCAAAAGCCGATAGAAGATTAAAATGACTTTCTTTTAGGTTTGGGGAAATTGTGTGGACAGCTTACGGTCTTATTAGGCCTTTATGTCGGTTTATCGAGCGTCAATTTTCATAAACGTTTATGCAGATAACCCACCACAAACTGCCAAAAGCCGATAGAAGATTAAAATGACTTTTTTTAGGTTTGGGGAAATTGTGTGGACAGCTTACGGTCTTATTAGGCTTTTATGTCGGTTTATCGAGCGTCAATTTTCATAAACGTTTATGCAGATAACCCACCACAAACTGCCAAAAGCCGATAGAAGATTAAAATGACTTTCTTTTAGGTTTCGGGAAATTGTGTGGACAGCTTACGGTCTTATTCGGCTTCTATGTCGGTTTATCGAGCGCCAATTTTCATAAACGTTTATGCAGATAACCCAGAACAAACTGCCAAAAGCCGATAGAAGATTAAAGTGACGTTCTTTTAGGTTTTCATCTAATTTAATACACTAGGCTTTGATTTAATTGTTCTTGGCGTACATGTGTAATGGCAGTACCACTCAGGGAAGGCCACAGACTGTCATCTCAATTTAATACACTAAGCTTGGATTTAATTGTTCTTGGCGTACATGTGTAATGGCAGTACCACTCGGGAAGGCCACAGACTGTCATCTCAATTTAATACACTAGGCTTTGATTTAATTATTTTTGGCGTACATGAGTAATGGCAGTACCACTCGGGAAGGCCACAGACGGTAATCTCAATTTAATACACTAGGCTTTGATTTAATTGTTCTTGGCGTACATGTGTAATGGCAGTACCACTCGGGAAGGCCACAGACTGTCATCTCAATTTAATACACTAGGCTTTGATTTAATTGTTCTTGGCGTACATGTGTAATGGCAGTACCACTCGGGAAGGCCACAGACTGTCATCTCAATTTAATACACTAAGCTTGGATTTAATTGTTCTTGGCGTACATGTGTAATGGCAGTACCACTCGGGAAGGCCACAGACTGTCATCTCAATTTAATACACTAGGCTTTGATTTAATTGTTCTTGGCGTACATGTGTAATGGCAGTACCACTCGGGAAGGCCACAGACTGTCATCTCAATTTAATACACTAGGCTTTGATTTAATTGTTCTTGGCGTACATGTGTAATGGCAGTACCACTCGGGAAGGCCACAGACTGTCATCTCAATTTAATACACTAGGCTTTGATTTAATTGTTCTTGGCGTACATGTGTAATGGCAGTACCACTCGGGAAGGCCACAGACTGTCATCTCAATTTAATACACTAGGCTTTGATTTAATTGTTCTTGGCGTACATGTGTAATGGCAGTACCACTCGGGAAGGCCACAGACTGTCATCTCAATTTAATACACTAAGCTTGGATTTAATTGTTCTTGGCGTACATGTGTAATGGCAGTACCACTCGGGAAGGCCACAGACTGTCATCTCAATTTAATACACTAGGCTTTGATTTAATTGTTCTTGGCGTACATGTGTAATGGCAGTACCACTCGGGAAGGCCACAGACTGTCATCTCAATTTAATACACTAGGCTTTGATTTAATTATTTTTTGGCGTACATGAGTAATGGCAGTACCACTCGGGAAGGCCACAGACGGTAATCTCAATTTAATACACTAAGCTTGGATTTAATTATTCTTGGCGTACATGTGTAATGGCAGTACCACTCGGGAAGGCCACAGACTGTCATCTCAATTTAATACACTAGGCTTTGATTTAATTGTTCTTGGCGTTAATGTGTAATGGCAGTACCACTCGGGATTGATTATCGGTAGTTCAGTGTCCATTTTTCATAAACTTTGTGTGCACAAATCCTTTAACCAACACCTTTTTATTTGTAACCAACGTAGAATGGTTTATTCGAGGTTTGGATACCAACTGCAAGGAATGAGGTCGTATTGGGATTGATAAAAGGTAGTACAGTGTCCATTTTTCATAAACTTTGTGTGCACAAATCCTTTAACCAACACCTTTTTATTTGTAACCAACGTAGAATGGTTTATTCGAGGTTTGGATACCAACTGCAAGGAATGAGGTCGTATTGGGATTGATAAAAGGTAGTACAGTGTCCATTTTTCATAAACTTTGTGTGCACAAATCCTTTAACCAACACCTTTTTATTTGTAACCAACGTAGAATGGTTTATTCGAGGTTTGGATACCAACTGCAAGGAATGAGGTCGTATTGGGATTGATAAAAGGTAGTACAGTGTCCATTTTTCATAAACTTTGTGTGCACAAATCCTTTAACCAACACCTTTTTATTTGTAACCAACGTAGAATGGTTTATTCGAGGTTTGGATACCAACTGCAAGGAATGAGGTCGTATTGGGATTGATAAAAGGTAGTACAGTGTCCATTTTTCATAAACTTTGTGTGCACAAATCCTTTAACCAACACCTTTTTATTTGTAACCAACGTAGAATGGTTTATTCGAGGTTTGGATACCAACTGCAAGGAATGAGGTCGTATTGGGATTGATAAAAGGTAGTTCAGTGTCCATTTTTCATAAACTTTGTGTGCACAAACCTTTTAACCAACACCTTTTTATTTGTAACCAACGTAGAATGGTTTATTCGAGGTTTGGATACCAACTGCAAGGAATGAGGTCGTATTGGGATTGATAAAAGGTAGTACAGTGTCCATTTTTCATAAACTTTGTGTGCACAAATCCTTTAACCAACACCTTTTTATTTGTAACCAACGTAGAATGGTTTATTCGAGGTTTGGATACCAACTGCAAGGAATGAGGTCGTATTGGGATTGATAAAAGGTAGTTCAGTGTCCATTTTTCATAAACTTTGTGTGCACAAACCTTTTAACCAACACCTTTTTATTTGTAACCAACGTAGAATGGTTTATTCGAGGTTTGGATACCAACTACAAGGAATGAGGTCGTATTGGGATTGATAAAAGGTAGTTCAATGTCCATTTTTCATAAACTTTGTGTGCACAAATCCTTTAACCAACACCTTTTAATTTGTAACCAACGTAGAATGGTTATTCGAGGTTTGGATACCAACTACAAGGAATGAGGTCGTATTGGGATTGATAAAAGGTAGTTCAGTGTCCATTTTTCATAAACTTTGTGTGCACAAATCCTTTAACCAACACCTTTTTATTTGTAACCAACGTAGAATGGTTATTCGAGGTTTGGATACCAACTACAAGGAATGAGGTCGTATTGGGATTGATTATCGGTAGTTCGATGGCAATTTAGCTTGATCTGATAGTGCACAAATCCTTTAACCAACACCTTTTTATTTGTAACCAACGTAGAATGGTTATTTGAGGTTTGGATACCAACTGCAAGGAATGAGGTCGTATTGGGATTGATTAAAGGATGTTCAGTGGCAATTTATCTTGATCTGATAGAGCATAAATCCTTTAACCAACACCTTTTAATTTGTAACCAACGTAGAATGGTTATTTGAGGTTTGGATACCAACTGCAAGGAATGAGGTCGTATTGGGATTGATTATCGGTAGTACAGTGGCAATTTATCTGTGTTGGCTAGGTTTGGACGATTTGCTTAGATCGAATGAAAAGAATTCAAAACACAAACAAAAATTAACAGAGGGTCAAAGAAAGCTTGAACGTAGATGACGATCTCCTACTCGTCTATGCATTGATTATTTGTGAGATAAAATAGGATCGACGCTACGTTACTTGATACTAGAATCTCACTGATTTTGTTAATGAATATTGGAGGTGTTTGCTAGGTGTTGACGTTTTGTTCGGTTTGGTTGAAAAGAATTGAAAACACAAACCTTACAGAAAGTCAAGCAAATCTTGAACGTACATCCTTAACAGCTTAAGAAAATATTCTTCTATATGCTAAATTAATTTGTTTAATGGTATGCACATCTGAGAACGGAACCACTTTGACCTCAAATACTTGACGTATCTAATTGCCAATTTTTATAAAATTAAGGGTAAAGTAGTTCGAGTGGAAGAACGTCATTGATACCAAAAGCGTGATTTTTCACCCATAAAGGTTTGGTGCGTAATATTTATCTACTAGAATAAAGCATTTTGAACATCCCATTACATCGCTTTGGCAAAAGTCATTCCTTGCAGATATTAACGTAAATTAATTTGTTTCGTGGTATGCACATCCAAGAACCGAACCGCTTTGACCTAAAAACGAGACGCATTTAATTACAAATTTTCATAAAATTAAAGGTAAAGTAATTCGAGATTCGTTTCATAGTATTTTTTTGGTTGTGTGTTGCCAGTTGGATTTAACCAACATCAAGGGAAGATATATTGTGTAAACGACTTTTCAATTTTGACTGAAAAAATTACTTAGTCGTATCTTAAGAATCTTTTCATGAAATTTTGTGGTTGGTATAACTGTTGCGAGCTACTTCTGTGTATGAGAACCTTTGATGTAGTAAGACATTCATTCTATGCGTAATTAAACTAACAAAAAATACTTTGCTTTCATACAGTGTTTCCAGCTTGTGTAAACGTACGATGTAAATCAAATTGTGAATGTCTAAGTAGGAAGATGAAGCATTATCAATTGAAGATTCTTCTTCACTACAACCGATTTTGTATCATTCATTTAAACTTGCAACATTGATTCATCGATTTAATTTTTAGAGCTATACATAGAAATTCTATTGAAAATCAAATGTAAAATTATTTTGAAAATCAATTAGAAAATTCAGTTTTGACAATTCAGTTAACAATTTTCATGCTAAATTAAAAACAAATATTTTTTTTTAGAAAAACCCACAAAATGGTCAAAATTAATTTTTTCTTGATTCTATTGATCTTCTGTCTTCAAACGTTTTGTGATTCACATTTATCAAAGACTAATCAAAATTCATTCAGAAATTTTGATCAAATTCAATCATCATCCAAACATGATCTTCAAAGAGCACAAGATTCGAATTCTCCAGCCAACCCTACCAAAAAGATCCCCACTTTCTCCGAATCTGTCGACGGAAAAATTCTTTACCTTTACAATCATCCAAATCTCTCGTGCAACGCATCCAAAGACTGTGGCTACGGTGAAGAATGTTTGAGTTGCAAGTGTGAATGCAAATATAATCCCATTCAGAATTGTAATTTTCGAACCCGAACGGTGCTCTGTACAAAATATGCTTGCAACACTAGAGATTTTAGTAATATTTGCTTACAAAAATTTGGTCAAGATCTTGGATGTCTGCCTCATTATTCTAGGATATGTGTATGTGAGTGGAATTGGATGTTCAATGGGGCGGCATTAAATTTTACCGAAAATGTTTCCTGTAATGGTAGCAGTGTGGGTTATGGAAAATTGTTTTGGGTTTTAATTTTGCTCCAAATTGGGGCCATTTGTAGAAAATTCATGTTCAAAAATTTGATCAATTGAAATCTGTATAATTTGCATTTTAAAATATAAAATATAAAAAATTCAACCAGTAAATTTCAAAAAAACAACCAACGAAAAAATTCTGTTTACGTAATACTAACATAAACATAGCGTTGCATTCGAGTACACGTTTGTTGCACGTTATTGCATGATTACGTCATGAACAGGGAGAAATCAAATGTTTAGATTAATCCTGTTAAACGCAATCCTGTTGAACAGAATGTTCTGTTGGGAGAAAATGTTGAAGTATCCTTTCCAAAAGAATCTAAAATAAAAATGTTTTTTTTTGTGGTTTTAGTAAAGTTTTTGCAATATTTTCATAATTTTTTAAGGCAAAATCGTCATTGTATACGCTATTTTTTTTAAATCATGATGATTCATGTGCTCATTTTTCATCATGCCTTTCACTATCTACTACTCAACTGTAAAGCTGATTTTGTTGAAATTTCTGAAATGAACCAAACTCAACTTACCACTAAACATCATCACAATTCATCATCATCGCACAAAAAATTGCGTTCAACCCAAAACATGAAATCCAAACACGAATGTACTGTTGATTACGATTGTATCCTTAAATATCGCCACATCTGCAATACCAACACAAACAAATGTAAGAGAAATTTTACGAAAATGAATGACGACAATATTTACAGCAACTATTCCACCAATACGTACACAATTACACATACTAGTTACGGTGGGCAAAGTATGGACAAATTGCTTTGGGCATTTATTATGATTCCAATTATGGCCATAGTTATGGCGATAATAATGTTGTTCAATCAGGCCAAATATAAGCAAAATGAGCAGGAAAATCAACAAACATCACAACAACGCATGCGCAGAGAGGATGCTCGAACACCGAATGCAACTACAAGACCATCATCTAATCAACCACCTTCTACTGCACGTCCCGTTGATAGTGCTGATGATGATGAAAACCAAAGAATATTGATAGTAATCTACAGTACAGATAGTAATGAATCAACTGATCATGTGAGATCACAAGAAAATTCAGATTTACCCCCACCATACCACGAAGCACTGAATCAAAACACAGCTGTGAATTTCAATGTCAAAGTCGATCATGAATCACCATCACCTGAGGATTCTTCATCACTTCCACCACCTTCGTATGATTCGTTGAAACATGTTTGAGTCATGACTCATTAAAAGATTTATGATATATCATATATATTCTTTGGTGTGGGGTGTCCACTAGTTGGCGCTGCTCAAGTGATGGCGTCGCCTATTTTAGAGATGAGATGATATAGCAATGTGCAACACTCATAAATAGTTAGTATGCGTTTCAATTTGTGTACAAATGAGCCACAAGCACCATCACGAATTCTTTCCTACTACTTTGTTTATTTCACCACCAAATAAAACGGAGCGCATAAACATTTCAATTTAGTTCACGTTCAATATACAAGAACTTGTTTGTTTCATACAAATTCACCCAAACATTTTAATATTTGAAAATTCCAAATTGAAGACGAATGTTTCACAATATTTGATTTTTTATTCTAAAAGATGTTTAAAATGATTTTTATCCTCACCCTCTCTATCTTTTGTCTTCAAACATTTTGTGAATCACATTTATCAAATTCAACTCAAAGTTTAACCTACAATTCTGATCATCAAAATCATTCACCACCATCACAGCACGATCACTGGCCTCAAGATCATGCTCATGATAATTCAAAATTACCAAGCAACTATACTTACCAAAATCCCAATTTTGATTTGGGGGCTTGGTTATGGTTTCAATTTCCTTAAGTCGAAATTTCTTGACAAATATCTTTTGATGTCAATTTGTTCCTTCACTACGTTATTTGTCAATTTGTTAAAACATTAACTTGACATTGATTCATTAAAGATTATATCATTTTTATCTTATTAAACATATTTAAATAAATAAAAATTTATATTTTCGTGAATAATACTTTTTTTTAAATTCATGTTGAATTTTTACTTATTTTTATCCAAAAAATCATGATAACAATGTATAATATATATAATAGCACAAACAAACATTGGCGACAATTTCATCAAGTTGATTACGTCAATATTGATCAAGGATAAACAAACAGATGTCTAGATTGGGTAATTTGTTATACAACTTGGAGAAATTATATAATATATGTATATAGGAAAATTCCGCAGAATCCTGAAGAGATAAAATTAAGTGGAACACTCATATATCCAATTATTCGGTGACAATTTATGCACATGAGTCACAAACTCCGTCAATAAATCGCTCCGTTTATTACCCCACTAATTAAATGGATTCATTTATCGAACATGTACATGAGCAAAAAGCTATATATTTTAAGGCTCTGAGTTCTATAAAATAGTCCTGAAATTCAGAAGAGTTTCTAGTCAAAATTTTGAGCAAAATTCTGTAGAAAAACTTCATTTGGATTCCTAAAGAGAAAATTTGAAAATCTGTTGTTTGAAGCAATTTTTTTGAAAAATCTTGTTTTTGCTTCATTTTGCATCCTAAAAATCTTCAATAATCATGTTGATTTTTGTGTTTGTGCTTCATCAAACCTTTTGTTATCTGATGCTCAACTGTGAATCGAATTTTCAATCTAAAATTGACAAAAAGTCATCCACAACCACTCAACAACTCACTGATTCAAAAACAAAAACTGGAAATTCAATTTCAATCCGATTAAATGACGACGATTTTGATGATTTTGATGATTCTGACGAATTTGATGACACGAAATCTTGTACAGCCTATAAGGGTTGTGCCTTTAAAGTAGAGGTATGCATCAAGGGAACGTGTCGTTGCAAATTTGGCTATTACCCAACAGCAGATCCCAGCGTTAGGGCCTGTGCCTTGTTCAAATGCATCCAAAATGTGGAATGTTTTCGGCAATTTGGAAAACAAACATACTGTTCGTCTATCACGAGAGAATGCAAATGTTTACGATATTCTCAATTGGATTCCGCCACACAAAGATGTGTATTAGAAAACGAAAGTAGCGCGAATCTTTCGGTACTCAAACACGAATGTACTTATAATTACGATTGTTTCAACCAATATCCTTACAAATGCAATACTACCACCCACAAGTGCGAGGAAAAGTTTACCGAAAAGAATGACGAAAATACTTACAGCAACTATCCCACTTATACGTACACAACTACAACTGCTACAACTAGTTACGGTGGGCGACGTATGGGCAAATTGATTTGGGCTTTGATTTTGGCGCCAATTTATTTTATATATTTGATTTACAAACTATCTAAATGTATTATGAATATGGATGTAGGGGAACAAAATCAACTACTACCTACTAATCGTCCCGCTGATAGTGCTGCTGATGATGAAAACGAAAGAATGTTAATAGTAATCTACAGAACAGATGATAATGAATCTACTGATCATGCAATGCATTCACAACCAAACTCAGACCTACCGCCATCATACGACGAAGCACTAAACTCACACAGCTCCCAAGTGAAATTCAATGTCAAAGTAGATGATGAATCGCCATCAACTGAGCATTCTTCGTCACTTCCACCACCTTCGTATGATTCGTTGAAACATGTTTAAGTCATGAGTCATGACTCATGACTCATGAAAGACTTTGCGTGATATATCGATTGTTTAGAATTGAAATGCTTGCATACATTTTTACATATGTAATATCTTGTCAAATTAATAAATCTTTAAAATAATATGAGGCAGAAAAAAATTCTTTGTAAAATTTTCATTAGAATTTTACATTTCTAAAAATAACCCATCGATGAGTTTCTACTTGAATGATTACAGATTATTTATTACTTCTGAGAGAACATTCTTTTAGAGAAAATGAAATTTAGGAGTTAGATGTAAATTGAATTTGTCTTGTGCTGCTCAAACTTTTAATTTTTCAAAAAAGAAAGTTTTGAAATAATGTCCAAAATGATAATTTTCTTGTTCATTATTTTTCACACAGCTTTTCTTTTTGATTGTTTTGAAATTTCAGCAAATTCAACTTTGAACCGAAACATTTCCATTGACAATGAAGAACACAATTCATCAACCAAAATTATAAATCTATTTTGTAATTCTACCTTTAATTGCATCAATTCAGAGATCGAGGTTTGTTTGAATCAAAAGTATCAATGCAGATTTGGTTACATTCGTGAGTACAGACGATATCGTTTAATACCCTACTATCCCTGTCAAATGCACAAATGCACCTCAGACAGTGACTGTTTGCGTAAATTTGGACTGAATACTTATTGTGCAACAAAAGTTGAAATTTGTTTGTGTGAGGTTGGATTTGTCGTGGATCGTACTACTCAAAAATGTTTATTTCGATGGGAAGATATTTACCGCATAAAATCAAGAGAGCCTGTTAACTCGTGGGACTGTTGTTCCAATAAGAATTCGTCGAGAAAACGCACTACTTACTTCATCAGCTTTACAACGATTGGGAGCTATGGCATTTTGATAGTTTGGGCCTTGACCCTTCTCTGTATTCTATTTTTTATTGGCGTTTGTCGATTTCGGATGGATATTTTTATGGAATTTAGGCGATTGTTCCTGCATCGAAAGTATCAATGCAGATTGAATCCAGCATCAGCCCCTACTACTAGAATGGCAGCAGAACTACCGCCACCATACGAGGAAGCTTTGAACCATCACCAAATCCATGAAGTAAATGTCAAAGTAGATGAATCATCTTCAACTGAGGATCCCTCAATTGCACCACCTTCATATGATTCTTTGGAATAATGAATTCGAATCCAAGATGTATAACGCCTTCCAAAAATAACGTTATGTAATAATTTATTTAAACATATTAAACATTCTAATTAATTAAATAAAAAATTTGTGGTTTATTTTCGCAATAAAAAATGATTTCCCTTTTTTTGTCGATAAAAGATGCTGTCAACACAATCACATATACCTTACTGTACTGTACTGTACTTGCATTAGTTGTCTCCTAATCATTTTCTTTCTTTCTCTCGACGTCATAATGCCCAAATAAATGTATAGCAATTTTATAGAGATTAGTTAGGCAAAGGCAAAAGCTTCCCTTATACTAAAGCCACATCCAATGGACGATGTCATCAATAGATTAACTAGTGGGCCCTGTGGGTGCTAAATTTGAAATTTGAACTTGTAAAGTGGACTTTAATGTAATAAGTAAGATCAATAATTATATCCGTGATCTTCAGTCTGAGCGTGAGACTATTTGAACCAAGATACCCACATCTTAAATTTAACCTATCCAAAACCCAATCCAACACTTCACCTAACCTACCTGACAACTAACCAAAACCCAACTTACGCTCAGACAATCAACATAGGTCAATGTGTCTAATCCTGAGTTTCCTATGCATCCGGTAATACTTGGATAGCGTTTGACGTCAAGGTATGTCACTCATCACCTCAACTGAGTCACATTTATTGCCATAAGAATAGGACATAGACATATTACTTGAGAAGCACAAAAATATCCCAACTTATATTATGACATATTTCGTTTGGTAAAGTTCTCTTTTTTGCTAAGTTTTTTTTCTAAAAATCATCGGTTGTTTGTTTTTTGTGTTAAATCATGCTAATTTTAGTGCTCATTCTTAATCATGCTTTTCACTATCTACTGCTCAACTGTGAAACTGATTTTGTTGAATTTACCGACATGAACCAAACTCAACTTACCACTAAACAACAACAGAATTTATCATCAACAACATCATCATTAAGCGACAAAAATTTGCTTTCAATCCAAACTTTGAATAACTCTGCCTTATATGATGATGATGAAGATTACGATAATAATGATGAAGATGAGGATGAAGATGATGATGATGACGACGACAATTTTTCTCCCGGAAGTGGAAGATCAGCTTTATCCTTTGAAGCCAAAACTTCAACTACAGCCAATTTGCCAACAGTACCTCCTACTAGTACTAGTGGGCCCTGCGGGTGCTAAATTTGAAATTTGAACTTATAAAGTGTAATAAATAAGACCAAGGATTATCCGTGGTCTTTAGTCTGAACGCGAGACCACTTGAACTACCACGCCCACACTACCTAACACCCTAACCAAAACCTAATCACACACGGCACCTAACCTACCTAACACCCTAACCTACCTAACACCCTAACCTACCTAACACCCTAACCAAAACCAAATCATACACGGCACCTAACCTACCTAACACCCTAACCAAAACCTAATCACACACGGCACCTAACCTACCTAACACCCTAACCAAAACAAAATCCTACACGGCACCTAACATACCTAACACCTTAACCAAAACCCAATTCTACACGGCACCTAACCTACCTAACATCCTAACCAAAACCTAATCCTACACGGCTCTTACATAAAATCAACTAATTCTCACATTGTTACACTCATTGTTGGGTACACTGGAAAATGGCTTGACCCTCAAACAGAAGAATAGCTTAGGTGAAATTTGAATGGCAGCTATGCCTAAAACACAACTTTTTGATTTTTCGAGAACAATATGCACAAATTCACATAATTTTAAGCGTCTCTGCCAAATTTCATCCAAATCGGTCAAGAAACCTCGGAGGAGTTGCGCCGACAAAAACGGCCAAAAGTCAAGGGATAGTCTTCACTCACGTTCAGACAAAAAGTTTGCATTCTGTGATACCAACAAGGGCTGTGCATCGTGGAAAGAATCTTGCATCAACGAAATGTGTCAGAGCAAGTTTGGTTACACTCGTGTTGGTGTCAAACATTATTATCCAAGACAGGGCTTTAGTACCTGCGAGATATTCAAATGCACATCGGGCAGTGAATGTATTCAACAGTTTGGATCACATACCTACTGTTACTATTTTACCAGAACTTGTGAATGTCATACTGGGTTTCGCTTTGATTCTGACGTCTATAGATGTGAATCATAAAACAGTATCACGTTGTAACGTTGCAACTAGTCACGGTGGACGAGGTATGGGCAATTTGCTTTGGGTTTGATTACGATTCCAATTATGGCCATTTGTCGAATAATGTTCAATTAAACCAAAGATGAGTAACAAACTCAATCACAATCACAACAACGCTGACATAATGCTCGAACACCGAATGAAACTTCAACTACAGCAAGACCATAACGAAATTTTGGAGTTAGATATAAATTGAATTTGTCTTGTACCCCCCTCAACATTTTTTTCTAATTAAAATTTTGAAAAAACGTTTAATTTTCTTTTACATAATTTTTCAATCACATTTTAGCAAAATTATATATACAAAATTTCATTGGCAATCATTAAATATAATTTGTTGCAAAAATATACTAAAACCGGTTTTTCCCTTTCGTACACACCGTGTACAGATGTTCATATAAATTTTACTAACTAACTAACTAACTAACTAACTAACTAACTAACTAACTAACTAACTAACTAACTAACTAACTAACTAACTAACTAACTAACTAACTAACTAACTTTAAATGCAAAAAATACTAATCAATCAATTATTTAACTGTATTTGTTTAGGACAAAGCAATGGCCATTGCAGTGCGCATTTCTGCCGGGGTATTGACTGCCCTATTTGGTGATCTGCTCTTTCTGTACGCTGTTTGGAAGCAGGATGCTCGTCTCCTCAAAGGCTACGTTGTTGTGCTCATTCTACAGATTGCAAGCTTTTGTGTGTATTTCCTTTTGGACAGCCACTGGCATGAACTGTTTCCTAATTTAGTTTGGAACTGTATTTGTCTTGGTATTGTTGTGTTTCTCATTAAAGACTTGCGCACCAATAAAAAGCTGCAACCTGTTGGCAATGAATAAACCTAATTGTTATGCAAAATATTTAGGAAAATCTACCTCTAAATTTAACAAAAATGATTAAGTTAATAATTATTCATAGACAAAAAATCTCAAGAAAAATTTCACCCAGAATTTTTAAAAAATAAGATTTTAAGATTTATTGGTTAATTTAACGATTTTAACGAGAATGACAATATTTTTTAAATTCAATTAACAATCATATATAAGAAAATCTTTCATGCATGAGTCATAACTTAAACGTGTTTCAACGAATCATACGAAGGAGGTGGAAGTGATGATGAAGAATCATCAGTTGATTCATCTACTTTGACATTAAAATTTACTTGCGAGTTTAGGGGCTTCGTCGTAAGGTGGCGGTAGGTCTGCGTTTGGTTTTGATTGCGCATGATCAGTTGATTCATTATTTTCAGTTCTGTGGATTACTATCACCAATATTTCGTTTTCTTCTTCATCTCTATCAGAAGTAGGACGAGCAGTATTAGAAGTTGGTGGATTAGATGCCCTAGAAGATCTGGTAGTAGCCGTTACATTCGGTGTCCGAGCATCCTGTCTGCGCAAGCGTTCTCGTAATTGTTGTAAACTTTTCTGCTGCTCATGTTCCAACCGATTTTGCACAGATTTCAGACAAAAACAAACACGAAAAAATTGCCACAATTGGAATCAAAGCAAAAATCAAAGCGAAAAACAATTTGCCAAAAAATCTTTCACTAATGCTTGTACTAGTTGTTGTGTAAGTATAAGTGGGATAGTTGTCTTCAAACTTTTTCGTAAACTTTTTCTCGCACTTGTTTGTGTTCACATTGCAAATGTAGTACGGATTCTTAAAGATACAATTGTAATTGTCAGTACATTCGTGTTTGGAATCCGTTGGATACTCGTTCTTGGTTCGTTTCACACATTTCTGGGTTGCAGAATCTAAGTGAGCTCCAAAATCGCATTTACAAAATTTAATAAAAGAACAGTAGGTATGTTGCCCAAATTGTTGAGTACATTCATGGTCCCATGTGCATTCTAATTTCAAATAATTCCTAAAACCCAGAAACAGATGTTCAAATTTAGTTCGAGTATAACCAAACTTGCCGTGACACGTTCCATTGATGCAGGATTCGCTTAGTGATGCACAGCCATTGTTGGTGTCACAGAATGCTACTTTTCTGACTTTTTGGCGGGACTGTTGGCAAATTAGTTTCTGTTGTTTCAAAGGATAAAGTTGAACTTCCACCTCCCGAAGAATCATCATAATCTTCTTTTTCCATATCTTCATATTCAAAAGCGCCATCTAACAAAACAGAGTTATTCGGGGTTTGGGTTGAAATCAAATTTTCGCTTAAAGATGATGACAAATTGTGATGCTGTTCAGTGGTAAGTTGAGTTTGGTTCGTTTCAGAAAATTCTACAAAATCAGTTTCACAGTTGAGAAGTAAATAATGAAAAGCACAATGAAAAATTAGAATAAATATTATCATGGTTTAAAATTATGTATTTTTTTCTTTTGAAAATAATGAAATAAAGAAATTTTGCTCAATTTTTCAAAACGAAATTGAACAGATTTTTCTTTGACGATTCTTTGCAATGATTCTTCATTTCATGTTCTTCTATCAGAATGTTCTGTATGCAAACAAAATTAATCTAAACATCTGTTTTTTCCCGCTGTTTGACGTAATTGTGCAATAATATTGCAACTAATACGCACTTAAAAGCCACGATATGTTTATGTTAGCCCGTATACAACATTCAACCGTTTGTGGTTTATGAATTCTGGTGAATTTCACGTTCATGAATGCGAATGCAAAACTGTAAAAAAATTTCTTGGCAACAATAAAATATTTTCTAAAACACTAACAATAGATTAATCAATGCTCAAGTTAATGTTTAAAGAGAATTTCAATGTCAAAGTAAATGAATCATCAAATGAGAATTTTGAATTATTGATTCGTTGAAAAAACTTTGATATATCGATTGTTTACTAGTGGGCCCTGCGGGTGCTAAATTTAAATCTTTTGATATTATTTTGAAAATAAAGTCCCCAAAATTAAAATTCTGGGGAATAGTCGAGTGTAAGCGAAATTTATACACACCTAGCCACCTAAACCTAACCTAACCCTATCCTAACCGACGCCCACACCCACCTAACCACCTAAACCTAACCTAACCCTATCCTAACCGACGCCCACACCCACCTAACCACCTAAACCTAACCTAACCCTATCCTAACCGACGCCCACACCTCCCTAACCACCTAAACCTAACCTAACCCTATCCTAACCGACGCCCACACCTCCCTAACCACCTAAACCTAACCTAACCCTATCCTAACCGACGCCCACACCCACCTAACCACCTAAACCTAACCTAACCCTATCCTAACCGACGCCCACACCCACCTAACCACCTAAACCTAACCTAACCCTATCCTAACCGACGCCCACACCCACCTAACCACCTAAACCTAACCTAACCCTATCCTAACCGACGCCCACACCTCCCTAACCACCTAAACCTAACCTAACCCTATCCTAACCGACGCCCACACCTCCCTAACCACCTAAACCTAACCTAACCCTATCCTAACCGACGCCCACACCTCCCTAACCACCTAAACCTAACCTAACCCTATCCTAACCGACGCCCACACCCACCTAACCACCTAAACCTAACCTAACCCTATCCTAACCGACGCCCACACCCACCTAACCACCTAAACCTAACCTAACCCTATCCTAACCGACGCCCACACCCACCTAACCACCTAAACCTAACCTAACCCTATCCTAACCGACGCCCACACCCACCTAACCACCTAAACCTAACCTAACCCTATCCTAACCGACGCCCACACCCACCTAACCACCTAAACCTAACCTAACCCTATCCTAACCGACGCCCACACCTCCCTAACCACCTAAACCTAACCTAACCCTATCCTAACCGACGCCCACACCCACCTAACCACCTAAACCTAACCTAACCCTATCCTAACCGACGCCCACACCCACCTAACCACCTAAACCTAACCTAACCCTATCCTAACCGACGCCCATACCCACCTAACCACCTAAACCTAACCTAACCCTATCCTAACCGACGCCCACACCCACCTAACCACCTTAACCTAACCTAACCCTATCCTAACCGACGCCCACACCCACCTAACCACCTAAACCTAACCTAACCCTATCCTAACCGACGCCCACACCCACCTAACCACCTAAACCTAACCTAACCCTATCCTAACCGACGCCCACACCCACCTAACCACCTCAACCCAACCTAACCCTATCCTAACCGACGCCCATACCCACCTAACCACCTAAACCTAACCTAACCCTATCCTAACCGACGCCCACACCCACCTAACCACCTAAACCTAACCTAACCCTATCCTAACCGACGCCCATACCCACCTAACCACCTAAACCTAACCTAACCCTATCCTAACCGACGCCCATACCCACCTAACCACCTAAACCTAACCTAACCCTATCCTAACCGACGCCCACACCCACCTAACCACCTAAACCTAACCTAACCCTATCCTAACCGACGCCCACACCCACCTAACCACCTAAACCTAACCTAACCCTATCCTAACCGACGCCCACACCCACCTAACCACCTAAACCTAACCTAACCCTATCCTCTCTATGACCAAATTTCATATTTTCATTGTTGCACTCGTTTGGGGGCTCATTGTTGGACATGTGACCCAACAATGGGGCCTCAAGCTGAGACATTTTCAATCAGAGATTTGTTCGGCAGGTACACCTAAAAAACATTTTTCGCAAAAACCAAGGTTGAACAGCACATCTGCATGATATTCTAAGCACTTTGGCCAAATTTTATGCAAATCGGCTAAGAAATGTAGGAGGAGTTAGCTGGACAAGAATCGAAAAAGTTGTACCATAGTCTTCGCTTACGCTCGACAATGATTGTTTACATGTTGGAATTTTTGTACATCGTAAAATCGTTTAATTTAAATTTTTAAGGAGAATTTTTTTTATTAATTTCATTTTTCAGAATAATCATTTAAAGGAAGAATAGCTGATTATAATTAATTATAACCAACTGTACGTGTGAATTAAGGATTAATGAAGAATATTGATTTTAAAATAAATTCGATTTATATAATGTGGATTATATAGTTCATTAAAATTTCGTATGAGTTAAAGTATTTTATTCAATAGAAATGTAGCCAAAATTTGGTCGAATTTGTCCTGCAATCTTCTTAGTAAAGAGCTTAACTTTTGGAACCACATTGTATGCTGGACCTGGGTGGTCATGTTCTAGGAAGCAGTGAAACGAAGCAATATTATGTCCAGGCTTGTCAAAGGCTCGTTTCGTGCTTTCCCAACATTCGGTGCAAAGTTTGCGCATAAATCCTCTCCTCTTAAAGTAACTATCGAAATAATTGTTTTCAGTGTTAAGGATTGTCCACAGTCGGAGCGACAGTTCTGTCGCGTTTGGAAATGCACACGCTAGCTTTGGGAGACATTCGTGTGGTTCCAGTGAGCCATACACTTGAAGCCGGCGAACAGACTCGAGACGAGGCAAATCGTGAAATAGATCGGGTGACAATAGATCATTTGTGTATCGCATTGAAAACTGAAATCGAACTGAAAAGAAATCCAAATGCAATTCGGTCAAATTAGTCAACACTGAGAGGTGGTCGAGAATGCGTTTGAGTGTTGAGTTTGTGTCAAGTACTTCAAGGTTAACACACTGCAGGGCAGTCCAATCGGTGAGATCAAATTGGACAAGATTTCCCATGCCATCGTAAAGTACTAAATTACCTTGAAAGCTTCTAAATTTACGCAGTAATGTGCGATTGTTCAGGTGAGTTTTTACTTGAAATTTGTACTTGACCAGACCGAATGTATACAATCCCATATCCAAGGCTTGTATCATCTCATTGGAACAATTCCAAACATTACGATCGATAATATTTGAAAAAATATCTTTCCCATTTATAATTTCATAATCACGAGAAGGTTGAGTTTGGGAACAAATCAAAGTTTTCAATTTACCACGACTGAGCACAGGATTTGCTGGAGTCATTTTGATATCAATTTGAAGATGTTCAAGATGTTCTAGTGAATTGATCACAGGCGGAATCCTTTGGCTCATAAGTTCACACTTTGGACTCTGGTTCAGGATTGTGTGACTTTTAAGTTTGGGCCAATTTGACAACAAACTGGCGCAAAAGTCGGGCATTTCTGGTGATTTTGTCAATATGACCACCGTGAGATGAGTCACCCTTGGAAGGAGCAGAGCAAGTCTACTAATTTGGTCAACATTCTCGATAAACCAGTCCTCGCTTAGGGCAATGTTGGAGTATGGCGAATATGCATTCAAAATTGGTTAATTTGAGAAACGAATGATCAAGTCAAAGTCATCACAAAGATGAAAGAAGTCCACTTTTTTATGATTGAAACAAAATTTATTGACATTCGAACCAGCGAACAGACGCAGATGCTTTAATCTAGCGTTGAAATAGGCCTGCTTGAGATGATTGAGTAGGTGACATAGACGTGCCAGTTGAAGTATCTTCCACACGGGAAGTTTAGATAGAATCAACAGTAGAACCACATCAGGTAGATCCATAAATTTATCCATGTTTGAGAGGTATCGTTGGATTTTTCGAGATCAAAATACACGAGTTGTGTGGCAGTGAGACTGACACGTACGTTCGCAGAATAAGAATGACAACACAGCATGTCTGGGATACGCAGCAGATGCATGTAAGAGCATGATTCTGAGCAGAATGTGCAGTAAACTCAAAATTATATAGATTTTTCATTATTTTACAAAACACGGTCACCATCTAGTGACATAGAATAAAACTATTTTGTTTTTTAAAATAAAGTTATTTTGTTGACTTTAGGATGTTGCTTTTACAAGTCACAGTGCCGGACATCTCGGACAGTGCGGGAATACAAATTGTTTGACACATGATACACACAGATTGAAGTGATCACAGGAAATGTAACGAAATGATGCATGAGGTTGAGTGCAAATTGAACAGGGATGGGATGACTCTGTTTGGGTAGGAAAAAATAGTGTTATTTTTTAAATCTTTTGTTACAATATAAGCCGTACTTGGTTCATTTGGTTGAGGTTTGGTTGGGTTTGCGACTGTAGTTTGTAAATCACAGGTTTGAGAGATCGAAGAGATTCAGATTATTATTAGATTAGATTTGGAAACATTCAAAGGGAACTTTTAGCAACCCAGTGCATATGCACGAATCTATGCAGAATATCAAGAATAGACAGTCGTGTCAATTCTTTCACTAATTTGAAGCCCCCAGAGGAAGTGATTAGACAAGATGCGCCGTTTATTGGGACTTCCCAGTGACTTGGGCAATAAGACGTCTCAAAGAATTGGCCTAGCAACCGAGTGTATATACACAAATCTATACAGAATATCAAAAATGGACAGTCGTGTCAATTCATTCACTAATTTGAAGCCCCCAGAGGAAGTGATTAGTCCAGAGGAAGATTGTTTCTTGTGAGTTTGCCAAGACCTTGGATGTCTGCCTCATTATTCTAGGAAATGTATATGCCAGTGGAATTGGATGTTAAGTGAGGCCACACAGAATTTTACAGATCCTGTGTCGTGTAATGGCAGCAGTGTGGGTTGTGGAAAATTGTTTTTGTGCTTGATTTTTCTCCAAATCAGGGGCCATTTGTAAAAAATTCGTGTTCAAAAATTCAATCAATTGAAAATTAAGCAAAAAAATCTATACAATGTTTGTATAATTATAATTTGTGTTTTAAAACATTTAAAAAATTATCCAAGTAAAATTCGCCAAATTGAATAAACCACCAACGAATAAATCTTTAATACGAACTAACATAAACATAGCATTGCATTGCATTCGAGTTTGTTGCACGTTATTGCATGATTACGTTAGACAGGGAAAAATCAATTGTTTAGATTAATCCTGTTAAACGCAAACAGAATGTTCTGTTGGGAGAAAATGTTGAAGTATCCTTTCCAAAAAGAATCTAAAATAAAAATGTTTTTTGTGGTTTTAGTAAAGTTTTTGCAATATTTTCATAATTTTTTAAAGGCAAAATCGTCATTGTATACGCTATTTTTTTAAATCATGATGATTCATGTGCTCATTTTTCATCATGCCTTTCACTATCTACTACTCAACTGTAAAGCTGATTTTGTTGAAATTTCTGAAATGAACCAAACTCAACTTACCACTAAACATCATCACAATTCATCATCATCGCACAAAAAATTGCGTTCAACCCAAAACATGAAATCCAAACACGAATGTACTGTTGATTACGATTGTATCCTTAAATATCGCCACATCTGCAATACCAACACAAACAAATGTAAGAGAAATTTTACGAAAATGAATGACGACAATATTTACAGCAACTATTCCACCAATACGTACACAATTACACATACTAGTTACGGTGGGCAAAGTATGGACAAATTGCTTTGGGCATTTATTATGATTCCAATTATGGCCATAGTTATGGCGATAATAATGTTGTTCAATCAGGCCAAATATAAGCAAAATGAGCAGGAAAATCTTGAACAAACATCACAACAACGCATGCGCAGAGAGGATGCTCGAACACCGAATGCAACTACAAGACCATCATCTAATCAACCACCTTCTACTGCACGTCCCGTTGATAGTGCTGATGATGATGAAAACCAAAGAATATTGATAGTAATCTACAGTACAGATAGTAATGAATCAACTGATCATGTGAGATCACAAGAAAATTCAGATTTACCCCCACCATACCATGAAGCACTGAATCAAAACAAAGCTGTGAATTTCATAGTCAAAGTCGATCATGAATCACCATCACCTGAGGATTCTTCATCACTTCCACCACCTTCGTATGATTCGTTGAAACATGTTTGAGTCATGACTCATTAAAAGATTTATGATATATCATATATATTCTTTGGTGTGGGGTGTCCACTAGTTGGCGCTGCTCAAGTGATGGCGTCGCCTATTTTAGAGATGAGATGATATAGCAATGTGCAACACTCATAAATAGTTAGTATGCGTTTCAATTTGTGTACAAATGAGCCACAAGCACCATCACGAATTCTTTCCTACTACTTTGTTTATTTCACCACCAAATAAAACGGAGCGCATAAACATTTCAATTTAGTTCAAGTTCAATATACAAGAACTTGTTTGTTTCATACAAATTCACCCAAACATTTTAATATTTGAAAATTCCAAATTGAAGACGAATGTTTCACAATATTTGATTTTTTATTCTAAAAGATGTTTAAAATGATTTTTATCCTCACCCTCTCTATCTTTTGTCTTCAAACATTTTGTGAATCACATTTATCAAATTCAACTCAAAGTTTAACCTACAATTCTGATCATCAAAATCATTCACCACCATCACAGCACGATCACTGGCCTCAAGATCATGCTCATGATAATTCAAAATTACCAAGCAACTATACTTACCAAAATCCCACCTTCTCCGAATCTGCAGACGGCAAAACTCTGTTCATTATGATACACAACCATCAGAATCTCTCTTGCAACGCCACCCGAGATTGTGGCTATGGTGAGGAGTGTTGGAGCGGAAAGTGTGACTGCAA
The DNA here is from genome assembly GCA_023373905.1 of Rhizoglyphus robini. Lineage (NCBI taxonomy): Eukaryota > Metazoa > Arthropoda > Arachnida > Sarcoptiformes > Acaridae > Rhizoglyphus > Rhizoglyphus robini. The sequence goes on from JAKIJQ010000204.1 coordinate 240,723, forward strand.
ATTTGGTCATATTCAGACTTATGATCGGCAAATGCATTCGACTTACTGTGCCCAATATGAATGCAGCACTAGAGGTTTGAGGAATCGAGATTGCATTCAAAAATTTGGTCCAAACACTCGATGTTCGAGTAGAAGCGATTCGCATAGCTGTGTGTGTGATTGGTATTGGAGGCTAAATGAGACGACGCAGACTTGTACCGTACCTGTGCCGAGAGCTCGAGAGTATACCTCAACGGATTACAGCAATAGTGGTTGTTCCAAATGTGGAATTTTGCTTTGGGGCTTGGTAATGGTTTCAATTTTCTTAGGGGGACATACTTAAATCACGTGATCATCTAGGGGGGAGGTAGGGTGTCTTGATTCAAATTTTCCCTACACATTTCTATGCTCTAGGATGTGATCATGGTGGGGGAGGTAGGTGGTTTGGGCCCAAATTGCTGATCACGTGATTTAAGGATGCCCCCTTAAGTCGAAATTTCTTGACAAATATCTTTTGATGTTGATTGTTCTTTCATTTGTTTCTTCACTACGTTATTTGTCAATTCGTTAACACATTAACTTGAATTTGATTCATTAAAGATTATCGTTTTTAATTTATTAAACTTATTTAAATAAATAAAAATATATTTTTTCGTGAATAATATTTTTTTTAATTCATGTTAAATTTTTACGTATTTTTATCCAAAAAATCATGATAATAATGTATACAATGCTAATAGCACAAACAAACATTTCATTTCATCAAGTTGATTACGTCAATATTGATCAAGGACAAACAAACAGATGTTTAGATTGGGTAATTTGTTATACAACTTGGAGAAATTACATAATATAAATTCCATGTATATAGGGAAATTCCGGAGAATTCTGAAGAGAAAAAAAAATAAGTGGAACACTCATATATATCTAATCTAATCTGACAATTTATGCACATGAGCTACAAACTCCATCAATAAATCGCTCCGTTTATTACCCCACTAATTAAATTGATTCATTTATCGAACATGTACATGAGCAAAAATAAAAGCTATATATCTTAAGACTCTGAGTTCTATAAAAGAGTCCTGAAAAATTCAGAAGAGTTTCTAGTAAAAATTGAACAAAATTCTGCAGAGAAACTTCATTTGGATTCCTAAAGAGAAAAATTGAAAATCTGTCTTTTGGAGCAATTTTTTGAAAAATCTTGTTTTTGTTTCAATTACGATACTTTTACCACTTAAAAATTCTTCAATAATCATGTTGATTTTCGTGTTTGTGCTTCATCAATCTATTTGTTATCTGATACTCAACTGTGAATCGAATTTTCAATCTAAAATTAACCAAAAGTCAACCACAACCACTCAACAACAACTCACTGATTCAAAAACAAAGACTGGAAATTCAATTTTGAACCGATTAAGCGACGACGACTACGATTTTGATGATTTTGACGATTCTCATGATTTTGATGACACGAAATCTTGTACAGCCTATAAGGGTTGTGCCTTTAAAGTAGAGGTATGCATCAAGGGAACGTGTCGTTGCAAATTTGGCTATTACCCAACAGCAGATCCCAGCGTTAGGGCCTGTGCCTTGCTCAAATGCAACCAAAATGTGGAATGTTTGAGACAATTTGGAAAACAAACATACTGTTCGCCTATTACGAGAGAATGTAAATGTACATGGGATTCTCAATTGGATTCTGACACACAAAGATGTGTATTAGAAAACGAAAGTAGCGCGAATCTTTCGGTACTCAAACACGAATGTACTTATAATTACGATTGTTTCAACCAATATCCTTACAAATGCAATACTACCACCCACAAGTGTGAGAAAAAGTTTACAGAAAAGAATGACGACAATACTTACAGCAACTATCCCACTTATACGTGGGACACAACTACAACTACTACAACTAGTTACGGTGGGCGAGGTATGGGCAAATTAATTTGGGCTTTGATTGTGGTGCCAATTTATTTTATATGTTTGATTTACAAACTAATAAAATGTATTATGAATATGGATGTTGGGGAAGATAATCAACATCAACAACAACAACAATTACCACTAATTAATGCACGTCCCCCTGATAGTGCTGCTGATGATGAAAACCAAAGAATATTGATAGTAATCTACAGAACAGATAGTAATGAGTCAACGGATTGTGCAATGCATTCACAACCAAACGCAGACCTACCGCCACCATACGACGAAGCACTGAATTCACACAATTCACAAATGAATTTCACTGTCAAAGTAGATGATGAATCACCATCAACTGAGCATTCTTCATCACCGCCTTCGTATGATTCGTTATAACGTCTTTAAGTCATGACTCATGAATGCAACATTTTATGATATATCGATTGCTTAATAAATAACAATACTGTCATTCTCGTTAAAATCATTAAATTAATAAATTTTACAAAAAATGATATATCGATTGGTTAGAATTGAAATGTTTTCATACATTTTTACATATGTAAAATCATGTTAAATTAATAAATTTTTAAAATAATTTTTCGCAGAAAAAAGTTCAAGTCATGACTCATTAAAAGTTTTGTGATTTATTGATTGTCAGTATTGAGCTATTCATATGGTGGAATTTTAGTACAAATATGAGAATCTGTAGCTGGTTAATTCGGATATACAAAATATTCTACAAAAGAGGAAACAAAGAGAATATTTAAATGAGAATTTATTTTCTCATTTAGAAGTTAAAAAACCTTTGTTGTGACTATTCGGTTATTGTTATTTTCTGCCAACCAAAAAAAACTTGACCATGTTAATTTTAGTGCTGATTTTTTATCATCATTTTTTGCTTCTCAACTGTCAAACTGATTTTCATTTGTCAAACATGACTCAATTCATAACTGATAACGGTTCATTAGTTTCATCATCAATTAATTTTACGGCCTTAAATGAAAATGACAATATTTACAATAGCTCTAATCAGCTATACAACTATTTTAACTTCTCAGCCTACACAAAATATACATATGACTCAAGTTACGCCAGCTCTAGAGCTTTAGGTAAATTTTTTGCTTCTTTGTTTCTTCTATTTCTGGTGGGAATTTGCCGACTACTTTGCAATTTTTGTTGTCGAAATACTGAGCGAACTCGTTTGGAAAGCCTAGAAGAGGAAGTACAACAACCACAAAGACAGATACGCATGCGCAGAGAGGTTGTTCGAATGGCGAATGTGAACCCTTCAAGTCCATCTTATCAACCGGCACTTTTTTCTCCGCCTACAAATCGAGCTAGAAGTGAGGTTGATGAAGTTGGAGAAAACGAAAGAATGCGGGTAGTAATCTACCCAAATGATGATAATGAGCCAACAAGAAATGAACCAGATCCTGCAAATGATGAACAACCAAAAGCAAACGCCGACCTACCGCCACCATACGACGAAGCACTGAACTCTTACAACTCCCAAGTGAATTTCAATGTCAAAGTAGATGATGAATCGCCATCAACTGAGCATTCTCAATCACTTTCACCGCCTTCGTATGATTCGTTGAAACATGTTTAAATCATGAGTCATGACTCATGACTCATGCAAGAATTTGCGTGATATATCGATTATTTAGAATTGAAATGTTTGCATACATTTTTACAAGTGTAAAATCATTTTAAATCAATAAATCTTTAAATAATTTCATGCAGAAATTTTTTTTGGGTGAAATTTCATTCGAATTTTTATTTTCTAAAAATAACCACTTGATGAGTTTCTACTTGAATGATTACATATGATTATTTATTACTTCTGAGAGAACATTCTTTTTAGAGAAATGAAATTTAGGAGTTAGATGTAAATTTGTCTTGTGCTGCTCAAACTTTTAATTTTTCTAAAAAAAGAAAGTTTTGAAATAATGTGCAAAATGATAATTTTCTGGTTTATTTTTCACGCAGCTTTTCTTTTTGATTGTTTTTCAACAAATTCAACTTTGAACCGGAACAATTCAATTGACCATGACAAAAATAATCCATTAACCAAAACAATGAATCTATTCTGTAATTCGACGCTAGATTGCATCAATTCAGAGCTCGAAGTTTGCTTGAATCAAAAGTGCCAATGCAGATTTGGTTACATTCGTGGGTATAGACGATATCGTTTAATACCCTACTATTCCTGTCAAATGCACAAATGCTCTTCAAACAGCGAATGTGATCATCAATTTGGACCGAATACTTATTGTGCAATTAAGGTGGGCATTTGTCTGTGTGAGGTTGGATTTGTGGTGGATCGTACTACTCAAAAATGTGTATTTCGATGGGAGGATATTTACCGCATAAAATCAAGAGAGCCTGTTAACTCGTGGGACCGTTGTTCCAATAAGAATTCGTCGAGAAAACGCTCTACTTACTTAGTTTGGGCCTTGACCCTTCTCTGTATTCTATTTTTTATTGGCGTCTGTCGATTTCGGATGGATATTTTTGTGGGGTTTATGCGATTGTTCCTGCATCGAAAGCATCAATTAAGATTTGATCCAACATCAGTCCCTACTAATAGAGTACCAGCAGAACTACCGCCACCATACGGCGAAGCTTTGAACCAAACCCATGAAGTAAATGTCAAAGTAGATGAATCATCTTCAACTGAGGATCCCGCAATTGCACCGCCTTCATATGATTGGTTGGAATAATGAATTCGAGTGTAAGATGTACAACCTTCCAAAAAGGACGTTATGTAATAATTGATTTGAACATATTAAACATTCTAATTAATTAAATAAAGATGTATTATCGCAATAAAACTCGTAACAGCCCGCTAGTGCCATCTCCATCACGCTTGACATAAAATTGGATATGACAACCTTTGGGTATATCGTAAAAGTTGTAATGTAAGTAATGTTTGAGGCAATTGTGTGTTCTTTATGATTGATTGTTATATTGTGTTAGTTAAACACAATTTACCTTACTGTACTGTACTTGCATTAGTTGTCTCCTAATCATTTTCTTTCTTTCTCTCGACGTCATAATGCCCAAATAAATGTATAGCAATTTTATAGAGATTAGTTAGGCAAAGGCAAAAGCTTCCCTTATACTAAAGCCACATCCAATGGACGATGTCATCAATAGATTAACTAGTGGGCCCTGTGGGTGCTAAATTTGAAATTTGAACTTGTAAAGTGGACTTTAATGTAATAAGTAAGATCAATAATTATATCCGTGATCTTCAGTCTGAGCGTGAGACTATTTGAACCAAGATACCCACATCTTAAATTTAACCTATCCAAAACCCAATCCAACACTTCACCTAACCTACCTGACAACTAACCAAAACCCAATCTTACACGGCACCTAACCTACCTAACACCTATCCAAAACCCAATCCAACACTTCACCTAACCTACCTGACAACTAACCAAAACCCAACTTACGCTCAGACAATCAACATAGGTCAATGTGTCTAATCCTGAGTTTCCTATGCATCCGGTAATACTTGGATAGCGTTTGACGTCAAGGTATGTCACTCATCACCTCAACTGAGTCACATTTATTGCCATAAGAATAGGACATAGACATATTACTTGAGAAGCACAAAAATATCCCAACTTATATTATGACATATTTCGTTTGGTAAAGTTCTCTTTTTTGCTAAGTTTTTTTTCTAAAAATCATCGGTTGTTTGTTTTTTGTGTTAAATCATCCTAATTTTAGTGCTCATTCTTAATCATGCTTTTCACTATCTACTGCTCAACTGTGAAACTGATTTTGTTGAATTTACCGACATGAACCAAACTCAACTTACCACTAAACAACAACAGAATTTATCATCAACAACATCATCATTAAGCGACAAAAATTTGCTTTCAATCCAAACTTTGAATAACTCTGCCTTATATGATGATGATGAAGATTACGATAATAATGATGAAGATGAGGATGAAGATGATGATGATGACGACGACAATTTTTCTCCCGGAAGTGGAAGATCAGCTTTATCCTTTGAAGCCAAAACTTCAACTACAGCCAATTTGCCAACAGTACCTCCTACTGGTAAAAAGTTTGCATTCTGTGATACCAACAAGGGCTGTGCATCACAAAACGAATCCTGCATCGATGGAACGTGTCACTGCAAGTTTGGTTATGCTCAAGCTAAAGTTGGACATTCAATTCTGGGTTTTAGGAATTGTGCAAAATTTGAATGCACATGGCACCATGAATGTACTCACGAATTTGGACAACATACCTTCTGTTCTTATATTAAATTTTGTTATTGTTATTTTGGAGCTCACATAGATTCTGCTACCCAGAAATGTGTGAAACGAACCAAGAACGAGTATCCAACGGAACCCAAACACGAATGTACTGACAATTACGATTGTTTCCACAAATATCCTTACAAATGCAATACTGCCACTAACAAGTGCGAGGAAAAGTTTACGGAAAAGAAGGAAGACATAACTTACAGAAACTATGCCACCTATACGTACACAACAACAACTACTACTACAACTAGTCACGGTGGACGAGGTATGGGCAATTTGCTTTGGGTTTGATTACGATTCCAATTATGGCCATTTGTCGAATAATGTTCAATTAAACCAAAGATGAGTAACAAACTCAATCACAATCCCAACAACGCATATGCAGACTTCAAAATGAAACTTCAACTACAGAAAGACCATAATGAAATTTTGGAGTTAGATATAAATTGAATTTGTCTTGTACCCCTCAAGCCTATTTTTTGTAAAATATATTTTTAAATCTACCTCATAATTTTAAGAACCATTGATTGAACCAGTAATTATTTATAGAAAAAAAATCACAAGGATATTTTCACCCAAAATATTTTTAAAATGTTTTTTTCTAAGATTTATTAATTTAATGATTTTAATGAAAATGACAATATTTTTTAAATTCAATAAACAATCATCAAGTCTTTCATTCATCGATCATGACTTAAACATGTTTCAACGAATCATACGAAGGCGGTGGAAGTGATGATGATGAATCCTCATTTGATGATGACTCACCTACGTTGACATTGAAATTCACTTGTGAGTTTAGGGCTTCGTCGTAAGGTGGCGGTAAGTCTGCGTTTGGTTTTGATTGCGCATGATCAGTCAATTCATTATCTTCAGTTCTGTGGATTACTATCACCAATCTTTCGTTTTCTTCCTCATCTTCCTCATCCCTAGCAATAGGACAAGTAGTAGAAGTTGCACTTGGGTTAGAAGACCTTGTAAAAGAACTTGTAGTAGCAGTTGCATTCGGTGTTCGAGCATCCTGTCTGCTCATGCGTTCTCGTAATTGTTGTAAACTTTGCTGCTGTTCATTTTCCAATCGATTTCTCTCAGATTTCCGAAAACAAACACGACAAATAGCCACAATTGGAATAAAAATCAAAGCGAAAAATAATTTGCCAAAAAATCTTTCACTAAGGCTTGTACTAGTTGTTGTGTATGTATAAGTGGGATATTTGCTGTAAATCTTTTCGGTAAACTTTTTCTCGCACTTGTTTGTGTATGTATTGCAAACGGTGTATGGATGCTTAAAGATACAATCGTAATTGTAGGTACATTCGGGCTTGGGTTTCGTGGGATACTCGTTCTTGGTTGGTTTCACACATTTCTGGGTTGCAGAATCCAAGTGAGCTCCAAAATCACATTTACAAAAATTAATAAAAGAACAGTAGGTATGTTGTCCAAATTCGTGAGTACATTCATGGTCCCATGTGCATTCGAATTTCTCACAACTCGAATTACCCAGAATTGGATAAAAACGTTTCACATTAGGATGAGCATAACCAAACTTGCAGCTACACATTCCATAGATGCAAGATTCGTTTTGTGATGCACAGACATTGTTGGTATCACAGAATGCTACTTTTCTGACTTGTGGTGGGACTGTTGTCAAATTAGTTATTGTCGTTTCAAAGGATAAAGTTGAACTTCGACTTCCTGAAGATTCATCATCATCATCATAATCATTTTCTTCATTATCTTCGTAATCAGAATCACCGCCTAACAAGACAGAGTTATTCAGATTTTTGGTTGAAAACAAATTTTCTCTTAAAGATGATGATGATAAATTGTGATGCTGTTCAGTGGTAAGTTGTGTTTGGTTAGTTTCACAGTTGAACAGTAGATAATGAAAAGCATGATGAAAAATTAAAATCAAAATTATCATGGTTTAAAATTAAGGATTTTTTGGTTTTAAGAGTGATGAAATAAAGAAATTTTGCTTGACTTGCAAAATGAAATGAAACAGATTTTTTCTTTGATGATTGCAATGATTCTTCATTTCATTTTCTTCTAGCAGAATATTCTGTAGGCAAACAAAATTAATCTAAACATCTGTTTTCCCCCTGTTTGACGTGATCGTGCAATAATATTGCAACTAACGTGCACTTGAATGCCACGATATGTTTATGTTAGTGTACAACAAAGTACGTGTGCAACATTCAACCGTTTGTGGTTTATGGATTCTGGCGAATTCCACTTTCCTAATTTCGCATGAAAAATGTAACAAAATTTCTCATTTAGAGAGAAAAATCTTTGGTAACAATAAAATATTTTAAAACTAACACTAACAATAGATTAATCAATGCTCAAGTTAATGTTTAATAAGAGAAATTCAATGTCAAAGTAAATGAATCATCAAAAGAGATTTATGATTCTTCTTTGAAACAACTTTGATATATCGATTGTTTATGATTGTTTAAATGTTAAACTTTGTATATGTAAAATAGTTAAATTTTTTAATTTTAAGGAAAATTTTTTTGTTTGATAAATTAGATTTGTTTGTTAGAAATATTCCAATGCAAAGTTTATTAATTTGCGATTCTTGGACACCATTTATCTGCAATTCTAAACCTAACTACACTGGCGACAGGGTTCCTGAAGGTAAGCAGTTGACTGTGCAAACATTCCCATGTAAAACTACAGGGCTACCTCTTGACCGTGGATTTTTCAGGACCCTAAAAACATTCATGAAACGAACATGCGACCTAGCACTTTTAATGATCAATTTAAGTCCCAATTGCATGACCGAATGACTCTCATACAATTGCAGTCAAATTTGCACACAACTAATTACTCATCTCCATGTTATGAGTAATTTGTTCAGAAAGCTTGTTCAACAGCACCGCATCTAGCATTTGTGCTCACACGGTTGAGTAATAATATGATTTAAGTGATCAAACTGCCCTAGATGATACTCGAAAAAAAGTTAATTAAGCGTATATTCAACGATAACAAATTCTTTGTATGTTGATGTCGATTTAGATACTTTTGGTCGATAGCGTTAAATTAACATTGGGTATTTTTAATTTAGAAAATTGGATTAATCGATTTTTTAAAGTTCAAATTATTCCATTCTGGATTAACTTTTGTCTAGGAAATTAATTGTTTTAGTTAATTGTTTTTTCCTCAATTGTGAGATTAAAACGATTATAATGCTAAACAGATTTCTATATAAACAATGTGGTATTGATAGTGAAAAGATAGTAAAATAGTTTCAGCTTTGATCGACTGATAAGAAACCAAGAGAAGAAGATGAAGTATTTTCGGGTTTTAGGTAATTATTTATATTATATAGGGCCATACTTTAATTACGTGATCAACTGTCTGGATGGGAGGGGTCGAAGGTGTGATCACGCTTTGATCACGAAATTTTGGAGGGGGTCTAAAGTTCAGACAAAACGAAGAATCCCTAATACTCGGATCTTTTGTTATCAAAATAATCGAAATATATGTAAATTTTCGGCCAAGGACTACCACTTTTCGATAGAGATACTGATTATTAAATAAATTCTTGTTTTTGTGATCACGTTATTAAATTTTGGGGGCAGAGGTAGGGGGTCACGTCCTGATCACGGATTGATCACGCATGGTACTAGGGGGTCAAAAACCTCGATTTTTTGATCACGTAATTAAAGTATGGCCCCATATGTGCGATTTGAATTTCGTATTTGTAAATTGATCTTGTTCTCGTTGTAGTTATTGCTGCCTCTGTTGTGCTTGCCGATGATCCGGAGTGCGCATACGACAATTTGAAATCATGCAACACTTTGGAGACCTTGATCGCCCAAAAGAAATGGCCTCAAAACATCGCAGATGTCACCAACGTCTGTGGACAATTGAAGGATGGCGATGAGTGTGTGAGTGCATTCAATGGTCGATGTGTCAAGAGTCCAATTGCGCAATCAATTTCCGATCAGATTCCCGCTGGTCTGGTCAAACATTATAACAAAGTTTGCAGTAACGATGAGGGCAAGAAAGACTTTCTGAACAAAACTCTGCAGTGTTACAGTGTGCCAGATGTGGCCAATAAAATAGACGACATTCACCAGCGTTATGTTGCCCTGGTGGAGAAGGCTTCCACCTATAACAAGAATTTACAACTGCCGGCCTACTGTTGTGCAATTTCGTACTTCAGTTTCGAAGTCATTTTTATGCTCAAATGCAGTATCAGTAATCAAATTTATCTTGATCTTGCCCTGAAGGATATTGTGAGTTCACTTAAAAGCAAATTTTTAGTCCAATATTGTAATTAATTTTGTATTTTTTTTGTCAGTTTGAAATTCCATTCAAGAAGGTGTGTGAACAAGATTTAAATTATTATGCTTGCATACTGAAAATGAATTCTGAACAACACGACGAATTCTGGCACATAATTCTCAGCAAACATCCAAAGGCCACCAAGTACGAGAACGCCTTGCCTACTTTGTACGAGATGTTCAACGAAAAGTTTAATTAATTAAATCTACTAATGTGATACCATTCAATTCTCAATGAATTGATAATGGAATTACATTTTAACCACTTAGATTAGTCTAGTTTACAGCCAATAATGCATTGTTTTGTATTGTTTATAATTTTTTTCAAAACTTTCATAAATTGATTTCTCTAATTATTAATGGAATAATGAGACTAACATGGTTTGTTATCTTTATTCACAAATTCATCGAATTTCATTGCTTTCACAGTCTTTATCTCTTCTTCGAGTACAATAATTCTTTGTTTACATCGAGTATTTTCCTCTATCAGCATGTCGACATTCTGTTGTTGTAAATCATGTTCGACTGGTGTTGATTCATGAGTTTCTAAGTAAAAAAACATAAAATAAAACTCATGCTTACTATTGTTTACTCACCAGAGGTGAATGTGTTCACAACATTCCGATTTTAGTCGTTTAACGGAGATGTGCTTATTTGACATGTTTGGCAGATGATGAATGAAGACTCGCAAAAAATCAGTTCTGATTGAATGGGAATGTGTTAGTAACAATAGTTGGAATTTTTGGATCGTTACCTCGTTTATTATTATGATTTACATTTGAAGGTGAAATTGTAGATTGTGACTGGCAGTTGAATGTGATGTTTTTGGTTTTGACTTTCGATTGAATGGCCAAAAAGGAATTAGTGATTGAAAATGGGCTCAAGTCAATCGAAGCCCTAGATAATTTCAACTCTTTTTGTATACACAGGAAATAGTTCAAATGTTCAATGTTTGGTTGTGGATATTTGAAGTTGCTTTGACCAAAATTGCAGTACACTTGTTGGTGAGCAGAGAGACTGATTGAGGGGTAGTAGGGAAGATGTGGAGAAAAATATAGTTTGTCTGGCAGTGGCAATGGATGGCCGTTGAGGAAGAAATAAAAACGACGAGTAGATATGTGCATCAAGCATCCAACCACGCCGCCTGCTTTCCACTGAGGGATGCAATCGACGGTGGATGGAGTGTTTTGGTGTTTTGGACTGTAATCGAGAACTGGTCTGCACCAAGTCTGTTTGTTTCGCACCACAATTCTGTGCGTTTTGTAGACCAACCAATGCCCATTTGTCCATTGGTGAACAAAAGTACTTTAAAGTAATACATACTTTTCTTGTCCTGATCGTATCGTACGTTTCCCCATCCAAAATCACTGCGAGCTGAAAGTAAGTCGTCTGATAGTTTGAGGTATTTGGTTTGGTCATCGATGCTAAATGCTGATTGATCTAAGTTGATTTGACGACTAAGGACATTTCCAAGAAAACGTTGACTCATAAAAATGCAGTTGTTAAAAGAGCGGACGACAATGTTCCAATGTGAACAATTCGAATACATTCGAATATTTTGAAGAATCCGTGTATTTGCTCAATAATGACATAATACCAGTGTTTTCTTGTATTATTTTATTTTCCCCTTCACACAATTTCAAATTGTCTAGTGCAATCAACACAAACAGATGTGTCCACTGATCACTAGTTTCAGTGAGTGTTCGAGTGAGGTAAGTGAAGACTTCAACGCGAATTTGGTTGATAAAGAGATAGCCATACCATTCCGAAAATATAATCAAATACGACAGAACAATGCAAATGTTTCGATATTTGGTGCAATCGAAGGAAGAGTTGATTCGCAGATGGAGGTGGGGATAGAGGAGTTCGAGTAGATTGAGGCATAATTTTTCGTTATAATTGTCCTCTTCATTTGTGTTTTCAATAGTCATTTCAATCACCTTCCCAACCCACTGAGCCAAAACATCGACCTTGTCCCCTTCCTTTTGTCAAAATAGTTGCTCCCTCACTACTCAACCAGTCACAGTCGAGCCAAGTCATGATGACTTGCATTTAAGCAACCAACCAAGGTCAACATAGTCGATCACCACCACATGCACGATGACACTGCATTATTTCTCTTCCTATAAAAGGCCTGCTGGCTGGTGCCCATAATCATCGTATGCTTTGTACGTGTACTGATTGGTTGTCTTTGTGACTTGTGCTAATGCACCTCTTCCTCTCTTAGATTGTGTCATCCTCTCCCTCTCACCATTGGTGGTTCACCTTCCTACTAATTGGTACGATCACGTTCTGCCCTAACCCGATTACGATCATCAAGGTTCTCCTCTGGTGGTCTACATCATCAAGTTCTCTTCCTTGTTCCTCTCAAGGATTGTGTATTTTTATCCCACCAATAAATCGCTTTTAACTAACACCTTTACCTTGCCCATCTTCTCAATGATCGCTTGAATGTACCGAGAACATTCGAATTGCTTCTTTATTTCTTCCACTTGTCGACCATCTGCAATGTCTTTTTCCACTCTTTTCACCAACTCGTCACATTCGTTTTGTCTTTTGTCGCTGTAAATCAACTAAACCTGGTAGTCTATAGGTGCGTTTTTGAACCAGTAATCATTCTCAATGTAACAGGTTTCACTCAATTGATACACCGCATTTTTCAATTAGCCCTGTGAAAATCCAAGAATTGTATATGATCAGGAGCAAATTTAAATGGGACTTGTCCAAAGTTGAAATAACAATGATTGCCAAAAGACAATAATTGTAATGCTGTTGCATAGTAGGGAGAGGAGGAGAACGTTATTTGTTTTTTATTTTCATCTTTATCCCGAGCATTTTCATCAACACCCAAAACTTTTTTCCATTGTAGTAGAACACACATTTTTGATCGTCAATGTCAAATAAGCATCCAATCACATCACCTCGATCACAATTAGGCAGATGTGCAAATACGTAATCTCCATTTTGTCTACATATTAACTTTCGAGACAAGATATGTATATCTAAATGTATCCTATTCAACATGGCATCGCGCGTGCTCCATCCGAATATCATTCTTCCACTTTTCACAATGGTGGCTTCATAGAAACATACACTAGATGCAAAGAAAATTGCGATCGAATTGGATTACAACCAGTTTGATCATCATTTCTTGCTTCGAATCGATCAATCGACAGTTTAATTGGTGTTAAATTATTTTCAATTTGCACTCTCATGTTGACTCTGTCAATCACATTGTCTGCACACCAACGAGCACACCATCCCACTTGGTATCGATCAAAGTCAAAGTCGTCAGGTAGAGCACACGTCAATCGACAATCACTATCCAAGGACTGTGCATGACGCAACAATTCATTCTTCAGTAGGCTTAAGATGTTGTGCGCTAAAGGGTGATCCACAAATAAGCACTTCAGTGCGGAGAAGCCAGCTGTTTGCTTATTTGTGGATTACCCTTTAGCGCGCCACTTCTTAAACCTATTCTTCAGTGCGTTTTCACTCTCAATGCCAAAGTAGTTTTCATGCACAATTGTTCCACTAGTAATATTGCAAGTAAAACTTGTTCAATATGATCACATTCGTGCAAAACTTTCATTAAATACTCAAACCACAAATTGGCTGTATGTTTTTCAAATATATTATATCCATTACTTCTTTTTTCTAATAATATTTTGAGCAGAATTCGATGCAATTGCCAATTTATTTGCGATGATTGAGAATTGTTTTGTATTAATTGAATTACAATTTGCTTGGTTGTGAAAAATTTCAATGCCCTCCAAGCACAATCATTAGTTTCCGTATCTTCATTTTGATCAATTAATTTTTTGAAGATAATCGAACAAATAGTCATATGTTCGTTTACTGAATGGTTTTCTATACATTCTCAATACATTACGAATAATGCCACACAATTTCAGCAATGAAGATTGATATTTGTTGAATGGGAATTCTACAAGTGCACTCAAAAGCATAATCAATCGTTTTCTGGTCTTTAAACTGTTCAATCAGTTTCATGAGGTAATCGAGTATTTGAGTATAACTTGTTGACTTGATGGATCGTTTGAATATCGTTCCTTGAACTTGCACAACACCCACAAAATCACTTTACACGATTTGCCTAGTCTGCCTTCTGTACACTGTTCGGTGCTCATCTGATATTTCATAAAAATCAAGAAATCGTTTCAATGAATATCAAGAATAGACAGTCGTGTCAATTCTTTCACTAATTTGAAGCCCCCAGAGGGAGTGATTAGACAAGATGCGCCGTTTATTGGGACTTCCCAGTGACTTGGGCTACAAGAAGCCTCAAAGAATTGGCTTAGCAACCGAGTGTATATACACGAATCTATGCTGAATATCAAGAATAGACAGTCGTGTCAATTCTTTCACTTATTTGAAGCCCCCAGAGGGAGTGATTAGACAAGATGCGCCGTTTATTGGGACTTCCCTGTGACTTGGGCTACAAGAAGCCTCAAAGAATTGGCTTAACAACCGAGTGTATATACACGAATCTATGCTGAATATCAAGAATAGACAGTCGTGTCAATTCTTTCACTAATTTGAAGCCCCCAGAGGGAGTGATTAGACAAGATGCGCCGTTTATTGGGACTTCCCAGTGACTTGGGCTATAAGATGCCTCAAAGAATTGGCTTAGCAACCGAGTGTATATACACGAATCTATGTAGAATATCAAAAATAGACAGTCGTGTCAATTCTTTCACTAATTTGAAGCCCCCAGAGGGAGTGATTAGACAAGATGCGCCGTTTATTGGGACTTCCCAGTGACTTGGGCTACAAGAAGCCTCAAAGAATTGGCTTAACAACCGAGTGTATATACACGAATCTATGCTGAATATCAAGAATAGACAGTCGTGTCAATTCTTTCACTAATTTGAAGCCCCCAGAGGGAGTGATTAGACAAGATGCGCCGTTTATTGGGACTTCCCAGTGACTTGGGCAAGAAGACGTCTCAAAGAATTGGCCTAGCAACCCAGTGCATATACACGAATCTATGCAGAATATCAAAAATAGACAGTCGTGTCAATTCTTTCACTAATTTGAAGCCCCCAGAGGGAGTGATTAGACAAGATGCGCCGTTTATTGGGACTTCCCAGTGACTTGGGCAAGAAGACGTCTCAAAGAATTGGCTTAGCAACCGAGTGTATATACACGAATCTACGCAGAATATCAAGAATAGACAGTCGTGTCAATTCTTTCACTAATTTGAAGCCCCCAGAGGGAGTGATTAGACAAGATGCACCGTTTAATGGGACTTCCCAGTGACTTGGGCAATAAGACGTCTCAAAGAATTGGCCTAGCAACCCAGTGCATATGCACGAATCTATGCAGAATATCAAGAATAGACAGTCGTGTCAATTCTTTCACTAATTTGAAGCCCCCAGAGGAAGTGATTAGACAAGATGCGCCGTTTATTGGGACTTCCCAGTGACTTGGGCAATAAGACGTCTCAAAGAATTGGCCTAGCAACCGAGTGTATATACACAAATCTATACAGAATATCAAAAATGGACAGTCGTGTCAATTCATTCACTAATTTGAAGCCCCCAGAGGAAGTGATTAGACAAGATGCGCCGTTTAATGGGACTTCCCAGTGACTTGGGCAATAAGACGTCTCAAAGAATTGGCCTAGCAACCGAGTGTATATACACAAATCTATACAGAATATCAAAAATGGACAGTCGTGTCAATTCATTCACTAATTTGAAGCCCCCAGAGGAAGTGATTAGACAAGATGCGCCGTTTAAAATTATCCATAGATATGGATGCTGTTGTGTGTTTCCACTGGTTACTAGATTAGATTGGCGTTAACAAATGCCCAGAACAAGATTTATCCGTTTGGGCGTTATCCAAAAAAATTGAAATAATTAATTAAACAGTTTAAATTTGTCATTATATACACCATCTAATGACGCACATATAAATTGAATCCGTTTGTTTAATTATTTCATTTTTGATCAATGAACTTTCTAATTTTAATGAATTTTTGAGCAATCTCTTTCACTTCCGAGCTGACTAATCCGGATCCTGTGCTGTGGACCGATCAACTTGCCTTAAATTTGTTCCACAAATCTGTAAAGGATCGTGTAGAGCGCAGGTGAGAGGTGCCAGGCCGATCTATGGTTTGGATGGTTCCGTTAACTCGGTCATATCTAGGAAAAAAGATCCGATATATATTTTTTGTATTACTGTTATTATCAATCTTTTAGTATATTTTCTCTTGTAATTTTTTAAAAATATCTTCACATAAACAATTCATTTAAAATCGACTACCTTTGTAATCCTCTTACCCCAACTGTAACTCACAAAACATTTTTGTTGATACTCTGCACAACGTATAATAAAATAAAGATATCGAGTGAGTTTTCAACCAAAAAATCGCACTAAAAATGATTTCCTGTTTTACCTTAAAAATATATGAGATAAATATCACATATACTTATTGCATTCGACTTACTAAAGGATGTTGCAATGCAGACTGTCTGTTACAATCTGTTGCCAGTTGATCATGTTTAAATCTGCAATGTGAAAAGTGTAGATAATGTGCCATTGGTTACATTTCAGTTGTTCAACATGTCATCGGCTCAATCATCTGAAGCATGTCTGTTTCAACACTCGCTTCACTCATCTACGTCTGTTCGCTGGTACCACTGTCTATAAATTAGCATTTGCCCATGAAAAGGCTGATTTCTTACGTCTCAGTGGTGACTTTGATTTGATAATTCGTTTTGCAAATCGACATGTATCGTATGTGCCAATCAGCGCTTCCACCATAAGAGAGGATTGGTTGATTGAAAATGTTGACCAAATTAGTAGACTTGCTCAACTACTTCCAAGGGTAACACGCCTCACGGTGGTCATGTTCACAAGAGCATTTGAGTTGCCCGACTTTTGTGTCCGCCGATGTTGTCCAATTGGCCCAAACTCAGAAGTCTCAAAGTCATGAACCAGCGGCAAAACAGTGAATTTATGCACCACACTCTACCTTGCTACTAACATTGCACTAACACTCGAGAACGACAAGTGCATATTTTCCCCACTAAATTGTCGACAAAGTTTTGTCGACAAAAGTTGTACAATGTACTTCCCTATCTAACCTTTGTTAGAGGAAATGCTTACCAGTCAGTACATATGTATTGTGTTGTTATTGCTTTCAAAAATCCTCAACCACCACATCGACAAAAGTGATTCAAATTTAACGTTCTGTTTAATGTTCTGTCCGATGAGGTTCTGTTCACGATTATTAGATTGACATTTTAACAAAAATTCTAAATAATTAATTTTAGATATCTCTGTGCAATGTAAATAAAAACCAGATATTTCAAGTGACGCAACGCGTTGATTGAATGTTCAAATGTTAAAGTATGTAGTGAAAATGATGATCTGCTTCTGTGCGTACATTCTATTCAACCTCGACATCCACAACTAGATCAAATACCAATGGTATATAAAAAGGATTGTTCAACACGACCTTGCAAAATCGTTTACTCAGTTTTTCGAATCCTTTTCAACAACAACAAACTTTTTTTTGTAAAATGAAGCTTCTCTGGATGGTGTGCATAATCATCTCACTGTGGCCTT
The DNA here is from genome assembly GCA_023373905.1 of Rhizoglyphus robini. Taxonomy (NCBI): domain Eukaryota; kingdom Metazoa; phylum Arthropoda; class Arachnida; order Sarcoptiformes; family Acaridae; genus Rhizoglyphus; species Rhizoglyphus robini. Next base: position 258,811 of record JAKIJQ010000204.1, read on the forward strand.
CATTTGAAGTAGAGAGTGTAGATCAGTGTAGAACCTACAAGAAATACGAGCTGCCATACTGTCCAATGGCTAATTTCGACAGTGACTACGACCGTGTCTGCCTTGACTGTTCAAAGCCAGATGACGATTGGTGTGGCGTTGGTAAATGCAACAAATTTGGCTTCAACTGTGATGGAGGTTGCCGAAAGCCATCGTGGGATCAATAAACACTCTGAATCATCTTGACATTGTGAAAGTGAATTTACACACCAAAAAATCGTTTTAAAAACAAAATTAAATAATTTTTCAATTAAAAGTATTTAAAAGTCAAATTGAGTAATATTCGCTTTTAGATGCTTTTGATTGTAATCTAAAATTGAAAAAACCGAATCGATTTACAAGTGATTAGTATTTTAGTATTTGTATTTTCAATTAATTAATCCTGAATTATTTGTTCAGTGATACTTGAACAGATTTGTATTTAAACTTGATGTTTTTTTCTGGTGATGAATAGATAGAAATCGATTTGATTAGAGTTGACAAAATAAACTGAAAAGAAACAAACACAAATGAAGTTTCATCTGGTTTTAGGTAGGTTTGAATTGTAGTTTTCCGTTTTTACCTGATACATTGATGTCATTGTTGCCCCAGCTGTGGCTTTCTCTGCTATGCAAGCTGTTGCTCCATCTTGTGACACGAACCTTTTGAAACAGTGCACCACCATTGAGACCATCATTGCCTACAAGCAATGGCCCCACAATATTTCTGATGTGCAAAATATCTGTCAAGAGTTTATTAATGCGATGTTTTGTATTAGCGAGTTCGAAAGAAATTGTGTCCTCAATCCAATTGCCATGCGCATTTCTCAATGGATTCACATGGGTTTGTTAATGAATGTGAGAGATTCTTGCGATCACGATCAAGCCATCCTGGAGCGAATGCAGTGTTATTGGAATCCCAATTCGGCCAAAGATATCATCGAAAATCACCAGAAATATGTTGGTTTAGTGGAGACGGCTGCCACGTATGACAAGAATAAACGATTTCCGCTGTATTGCTGTGCGATTATTTACTTGCAAGAAATGAACTGGTCAGCCAATATTAAAGTGTGCAATAGAGCTGTTGCCTATTACTTCGATTCAGCTCTGAATGTACTCGTGAGTTCAAAACAAAATTATATTTGTCATACCTTGTCATTGTCATTTTGTTCTTGTTCACAGTTTGACCAGCCATTTCATGAAATGTGCCTTGGTTTTTATAGCCTTAACGATTGTACTTTTAAACTGGATTCGACCCAACTTGCCGACTTTAAACGAATTACTGGTGCCGAACCACCACTGCCAACTAGGAACGAGTTGGCCCTGCCTACTTTGTACAAGATTTTGCTGGATATTTAATCTTTAAGCTCACATATGTTGAGTGTATATAACCTTGATTCGTGCATTAAAATTTTTATTGTCGAATTTGTTATGGAAATTAGAACAGAATCATAATTTTATATTAAAGCTTTAACTAGTGGGCTCTGCGGGTGCTAAATTTGGAATTTGAACTTATAAAGTGTAATAAGTAAGACTAAGGATTATATCCGTGGTCTTTAGTCTGAACGTGAGACCACTTTAACTACGACGCCCACACTTACCTAACCTACCTAACACCCTAACAAAAACCCAATCCAACACGGCAACTAACATACCTAATACCTAATCAAAACCCAATCCTACACGGCAGCTAACATACCTAATACCTAATCAAAACCCAATCCTACACGGCAGCTAACATACCTAATACCTAATCAAAACCCAATCCTACACGGCAGCTAACATACCTAATACCTAATCAAAACCCAATCCTACACGGCAGCTAACATACCTAATACCTAACCAAAGCCAAATCATGCGCTCAAACATTAAATTGTTGAAGGTAAGTTTTGGTCACCCTTTCTGCCAATTTATCTTTGAGATCTCTGTTGCAAGCAAAGTGAGCGTTTGCTCGCAAATTGAGCCACATGGAAATGTCCAATTGAGTAATTAAGTAATTGATCTGACGGTTCGAGAAGTGAATGAAAAGAACAAAGCTTAATTTGCACCACGTCATTAGGGTAGGAAAAAGGAGTTGCTTTCATTAATCATGATTTAGCCGTTCTTTTGTAAATGATTAAAATTTTAATAAAATGTCAAATTAGCGGATTTACCTATTTTAAATGTTTTTGATTGTAATCTAATCGTAAGAATTGAACCGAATCGATTCTAATGTGAGTGATTACTTTTTTTTAATTACTCGGAAATTAATTAATCATTTTTTCAATTTGCATTTAAACTATTTGCTTTTCTTGAACAATCGAATCGATTTGACCAAACTGACAAGCAGAAACAATCAGAAGAAAATGAAATATATTCTGCTTTTGAGTAATATTTTTAGGTATTTTCCATTTGAACTGATAATTTCTTATTTTGTTCCAGTTGTAGCTGTCACGGCTGTGCATGCTGCTGTTCCTCTGTGTGACCTAAACATTTTGAAACAGTCCACCACCCTTGAGAACATCATTGCCCACAAGCAATGGCCCCGTGGCCTAGCTGATGTGACCAATATCTGTGATCGGTTTCGCGATGGGTTGAATATTATTAGGAGATTCAACAGACAATGTGTCCACAATCAAAAGAAAATTGCAGACAAGATTCGGCAAGATTTGATCTCATATTACGAGCAAGTTTGCGAATACGAACAAGGCAGACGAGCCTTCCTGGAGCAAGCGGATTGTTATAGGAATCACATTATGGTCGAACGTATCACCGAATATCACCAGAAATATGTTCGCCTGGTGGAGACTGCTGCCATGTATGGCAAGAATAAGCAATTTCCGTTTTACTGCTGCTCGATTGGATACTTGCTAGAAATGAACTGGTCAGCCAATATCAAAGTATGCAGTAGAGCAGTCGCCTACAACATCGACAGAGCTCTGTATGGAATCGTGAGTACAAAAACAAAACTGTACCTTGTCATTGTCATTTTGTTGTTACTCACAGTTTGGCGAACCTTTTCATGAAATGTGCCTTGGTTTCGATGATCTTGACTTTTGTGTGCGGAAACTGGATGCGGACCAACGTGCCGACTTTAAACGAATTACTGGTGCCGAACCACCACTGCCAACTAGGAACGAGTTGGCCTTGTCCACTTTGTATGGGATTATGCAGGAAATTTAATCCTTTGAGATCACTCAAAGTTGAGTATATTGACTTGATTCGTCCATTTAAAATTCTATTGTAGAATTTGTTACAGGATTTATTAAAAAACTTATTCCATATTCAAATCGTCCGCTTCCATATTATTCATTTTAGATGTATTTACAATGTATTCCTGTATGAATCCTAATCAGATCAGCTTATATGTTCGTATGCCTCATTATGCATTCAACCTACCCTTTACCGATTACGACGCGAAATGGGTTTATCAGATTGATTTGCTTAATTATCTATGATATTCCAGGATTGACGTCACATCACAGGAATCATGAAGTAAATATATGATTTTAATGTTAAGAACATTTTAGAAAAGGGAAATTAACACATTGCACTAACACTCTAGAAAAACAAGTGCATATTTTCCCACTAAATTGTCGACAAAATTTTTATCCAACAAACTTTGTCGACAAAAAATGTACTTCCCTATCTGAGAGGAAATGCTTACCAAACCAGTGCATTATTTTGTATATTGTTATTCTCCGCTTTAGTGTCAGTCACCAGAATTTGTGAATTTTGCTTTCGAAAATACATAACGTCAACATCGACAAATAATTTCAAATTTAATGTTCTGTCCGATTTGGTTCTGTTCACGATTATTGGATTGACATTTTGACTAAAAAGTTCAAAATAATTAATTTGATGCCTCTCTGCTCAATGTAAATAAAAACCAGATATTTCAAGTGACGCAACGCGTTGATTGATTGTACAAATGTAAAAGTATGTAGTGAATATGATGATGATCTGTGCGTACATTCTATTCAACCTCGACTTCAACAACTAGATCAAATACCAATAGTACTCGTATATAAAAAGGATTGTTCAACTTGCAAAATCATTTCATCAGTTTTTCAAATCTTTTTTCATAACAACACACTTTTTTTTTTGTAAAATGAAGCTTCTCTGGATGATGTGCATAATCATCTCACTGTGGCCTGCAAGTGAGGTGCAGAGTGTCGTTCCGTGTAGAACCTACAAGAAATATGAGCTGCCATACTGTCCAATGGCTAATTTCGACAGTGACTACGACCGTATCTGTCTCGACTGTTCCAAGCCAGATGACGATTGGTGTGGCGTTGGTAAATGCAACAAATTTGGCTTCAACTGTGATGGCGGTTGTCGTAAGCCATCGTGGGATCAATAAACACTCTGAATCATCTTGACAGCCACAATCATGGGGGTCGTCATTATATTGACCGTGGATCGATTCTATCACAATTTTCATACCAAATGTAAATTTTAAATCAATAAATTTAATTTAATTGGTTTTACGATTATTTATTTACAAAAATAAGTTGTTTTGATTTCCAAATTTCAATAACTTTATTTTAAAAGTAAAATAGTTCTATTCTATGTCACTAGATGGCGACCGTGTTTTGTTAAATAATGAAAAATCTATATTATTTTGAGTTTACTGCAAATTCTGCTCAGAATCGTTCTCTTACATGCATCTGCTGCGTATCCCAGACAGACTGTGTTGTCATTGTTATTCTGCAAACGTACGCTTCAGTCTCACTTCAACAACTCCGATATATTTTGATATTGAAAAATCCAACAATACCTCTCCAAAATGGACAAATTTATGGATCTGCCCGAAGTGGTTCTACTCTTAATTCTATCTAAACTTCCTGTGTGGAAGGTACTTCAACTGGCAGGTCTATGTCACCGGTTCAATCATCTCAAGCAGGTCTGTTTCAACACTCGCTTCACTCATCTACGTCTATTTGCTGGTTCGAATGTCAACAAATTTTGTGTCAATCATAGAAAAGTGGACTTTTTTCATCTTCATGATGACTTTGACTTGATCATTCAGTTTGCAAATCAACAAATTTCTAATACATCCTATTCGCCATACTCCAACATTGCCCTAAGTGAGGACTGGTTTGTGGAGAATGTTGACCAAATTAGTAGACTTGCTCTACTCCTTCCAAGGGTGACTCATCTCACGATGGTCATATTGACAGAATCACCAGAAATGCCCAACTATTGCGCCCGTTTGTTGTCCAATTGGCCCAAACTTAAAAGTCTCACAATCCTGAACCAGAGTTCAAATTATGAACTTATGAGCAAAAGGATTCTGCCTGTGATCAATTCACTAGAACAGCTTGAACATCTTCAAAGTGATCTCAGAGTGACTCTACCAAATCCAGTGGCAGCCTTTGCACCACTGCTCAGCCGCGGCAACTTGAAAACTTTCATTTGTTCCCAAATGAATGTGAATTCAAATTATCATAATCATGATAATTTGAATGTTAATTTTATAAATGGGAGAGTGATTTTTTCAAATGTTATCGATCGTACTGTTAGGAATGGTTCAAATGAGATGATACAGGCCCTGGAGCATGGATTGGATACATTCGGTCTGGCCAATTACAAAATTCAAGTAAAAAATCAACTGAACAATCGCACATTACTGCGTAAATTTAGGCGCTTTCAAGGTAATTTGGATCTTTACGATGGTCTGGCAAATCTTGTCCAATGGAATCTCACCGATTGGACTGCCCTGCAGTGTGTTCATCTTGAAGTGAGCACACCCAGACTTGTCACAAACTACACACTCAAACGCATTCTCGACCATCTCGCAGTGTTGACCAATTTGACCGAATTGCATTTGGATTTCCTTTCAATGAGATACACAGATGATCTATTGCCTTCCGAAACATTTCACGATTTGCCTCGTCTCGAGTCCGTTCGTCAGCTTCAAATATATGGCCCACTAGAACCACACGAGTGTCTCCCAAAGCTAGCGTGTGCATTTCCAAACGCGGCTGAACTGTCCCTCCGACTGTGGTCTATCCTTAACACTGAAAACGATGATTTCGATGGTTACATTAAGAGGCGAGGATATTTACGCAAACTTTGTGGAGAATGTTGTGAAAGCACGAAACGAGCCTTTGACAAGTATGGACACAATATTGCTTCGTTTCACTGGTTCCTAGAAAAAGACCACCCAGGTCCAGCATACAATGTGGTTCAAAAAGTTAAGCTATTTACTAAGAAGATTGCAGGACGAATTCGACCAAATTTTGGCTGCATTTCTATTTAATAGGATACTTTGATCTATACTAAATTTTGGAATTCAAGTACGCGTTAGTTGCAATATTGCATGATTACGTCATGAACAGGGGAAATTCTGCGTTTCAATTTGTGCAAATTAGTTACAGGTTCATTGAACTCCTTAACTACTACATTTATTTCAATTTTTCTCTATTAATGAGTCATGACGTAAATTCATGACTCATTAAAGACTTTGCATGATATATCGATTGCTTAGAATTGAAATGTTTGCACATTTTTACAAATGTGTAAAAATCATGTTAAATTAATAAATTTTTAAATAATTTTTGGCAGGAAAAAAAACAAAATGAAATATCTTGATCTTATCAAATTACAGCTTCTGTACATAGTGTACAAGAAATTATCGTATTTACTCATGCTTACACGCTTAAACTTACACAGTACACAGCTCAAAAAAGTACACAGGGCATGAATCATCCTATGAACAAATCTATGACATCATCACCTCTGTATATAAACCAAATTTATTTCTCTAAACGCCACTATTTGCTAATTTGCCAGTTCAAACTGCAATCTTTGTGTTTTTTAAACGCATCTCACTTTTTTTCAACCCAAAATATGGACGAACATGATAAGCAAAACAATTGTATAATGAACATTCGCTATATGAAATTTGGTGCAGTCATTTTCGTTTGCCTCCAAATGCTGCTTGTATTGGTAAACGCCTTCTTCATTTACGATTCTCAAATCTTTTTGATATTCAATTTGATGCAAGGGTACCCCCTTTTTGTAAGTTTAATTTTGTTTATCTAATACATATGATTTAATAGTTTTATTTTATAGCAAAGCCCACTTGTTTATACAACCATTGGAATGATCTATCTTTTATTTAAGCTTTTAGCGATTGTCAACGAGAAGTTCCACATTCTAATGTTTTTTGTAGTGATGCAATTTTTCAATGTTTTTTGTTTGGTTGCAGTGCAAAGTTACGATTCCGACCATCCTCTTAACAATATAACTGGTTTTCAAAATATTTTACTAATAGCAGACGGTCTCTTCTCATTTTTTATTTTTATCTACTGGGAATTGGTCAGACGAGAAAAAGGTTACTACTCACAATCATGGCTTTTTAAGCCACGTCCTGGATGTTATTTTAGTATATAGCAAGCTTAGGTTCGTTTGAGAATTTTTAGTTTTACTATATTGTAAACTATGACCTTTTTACTTTGACAAGTGTCCGAGTAGAATACTTGTAAATAAACTATCCTTCTATAAAATTCATTAAATCAACGATTTAAGCAACAAAGCGAAAAAATTGCTCAAAATTCGTAAACCAACACTTGTATACAACTATAGTTGTTGTTGTGTATAGGTGGGATATTTTCCGTAAATTTCGTTTTCATTCGTTTCCGTAAACTTTCTCTATCACTTGTTTGTGTTCGTATTGCAAATTGTGTATTTTGATATTGGATATTTGAGGATGCAATCGTAATTATCAGTACATTCGTTATTGGTTCGTTTCACACATTTCTGGGTAGCAGAATCTAAGTGAGAACCAAAATACCACATTTACAAAATCTATTATAAGAACAGAAGGTATGTTGTCCAAATTCTTGAATACAATCTTGGTTCCATGTGCAATGCACATTGTGCATTCGAATTTTGCACAATTCCTAAAACCCAGAATTGGATGTTCAACTTTAGGTTGAGCATAACCAAACTTGCAGTGACTTTGAACTATCATCAAATACAAGAAGTAAATGTCAAAGTAGATGAAACATTATCTGAGGATTCTTCACTCGAACCACTTTCATGATTTATTGAGAAATTGAATTCAGAACCAAAGATATAAAGATATATATCCCAAATGACATTAGGTAATATACATAGCACATTTGAACATTTTATACATTTCTGATTGATTAAATAAAGATTAGTTGTTTAAAAAGCGAACTCAAACTGATTTCCTGTTTTACGTTTTTATATTTTACGTTACGGTTACGGCAAAGCAGCTACGTTGAACGATTCTATCACCATTTTTCAAATTTTCATGCAAAATTCCTGTCAAATGATTTATGGTTGTCTTAACTTGGGAAAACAAGTATTCTCAAGTCAAGTCAAAATATGTTCTTTTTGAATAATAAATTTGAGTTTAAATTAATGATTTTGCTTGTCAGAATGCTAATTGTTGAATTGTTGAACTTGTAATATTTGAAATCAAGCATTTACTGCTACTCTTTGTGAGGTAATTAGGGCAAATTAAAGTAAAGGTACATTTTAAAATTTTAATTTTATTTTCAAATTATCTAGAAAAATGTTCTTCACAATTTTTTATTTTTTTATTTTATAGTGAAATTCTCTTATTTTCCTGTTTGAACAATTACAGTAAAAAATTTAAAATTATTCCATGTGTTTAGGTAAAAAATGTTCTTTTTAAAATATATAATTTAAATTTAAATGGGTTTTTTGCGTGAGTTAATGGACCTATTAAACTTTAATGTGGCACATTCAAATTTGAATATTTTATATTTAAAAATAAGTTTGAGTTGAATTTCTAGAAAACTCAGAAAAATATTTCTTGTTAAAAAATACATTACAATGGTTAAAATGGTTGCCCATTTTCTCAAATTATTTCGCCCAACTTTGGTCACATCTCAGGATTACTTAAACTTCTATCCCGACCAGTCGAGCCTTGGTCAAGTCAGCCGAGAGTACACTGGTCAACGACTGTCCCCATGGCATGTTGCCTACTACCTCTACTTGGCGCTGTTCAGCGTGAGATCAATTGCTCTAAGCACTGTCATGTCCACTAATCAGACAGAGCTGATTTCCTACTATACTGCACTCGATCCAAATTTGTTTACATTCAATCAAAACCACCTTCACCAAAGTAAATTTGGCTTATGGAATAGTCCAATTAGTCTACTCGTAATTTACATTGACTATATGGTGACACTCAAACCAAATGCCTACATCATGAATGTGATATTCAAGCAGTTGCTGATTGAAAATGGTCAACACTTTTTCGAATTGAATCCACAGTTTAAGGCTAACAAGGTCTGGCAGGAATTGAAGCATCCTTTTCGTTGGCTGATTAGAAATGCGAAAATTTTGCCAAATTTGTGGAAATGTAAAGATGCTCATTTTTGGGCCAAATTGGAACATTTTCCTAATATTAGCAGTGAAATTCGAGCTAAAGCATTGGTGGTGAAAATCCTCTGGGAAGTGTACGAATACGCAATTCAAATTATATTTGGTAAATAATTGATTATTTCATACAAGTCCTGCAAAACTAACCTTATGGGACTTGTACGAAACCAATGGCAAAAAGCAGCCAGCGGCGCCCTGCTTGCCTATCGCACTTAAAACCAAATCAAAAACCACCCCCACCTAACCCACAACACCACCTAACTTAAACCAAAACCCATTCCTACACGGCACCTAACCTACCTAACGCCCAATAAAAACATATTCATACACGACACCAAACCTATCACAAAACCCAATCCTACTCTGTACCTAGCCTACCTAGCACCTAATCAAAACCCATTCATACACGACACCAAGCCAAACCCAAAACCTAACCACACCCCACCTAACTCACTAAAATACCTTACCGCACCTAAGCCAGTAAAAAAACATACCCAATCACCTAAAAACACACCTCATCTAACCCACCATTGGGGGATTCACAAACATCTTTCTACACTCTTTATTCAAATTATATCCAACTACAGTCAAACCTCATCCCGGTACTTTTGGTTTGCGTACTAACTCGAGGTACTGTAGAAGGTGTGAGGCGGTAAGAGTTGAGTTATACTTTGGCTTTACCTCGACTTAGTACGAAATGGGGCATATTCATTATCTCAACTTTTTGTTCTTGGTTACGATAAGCACAAATTGGTCTCAGAAAAAAATTTGAAAAAAACCTATTGGGGAAGTTGGGGTAATGTACTAAGTCGAGGGAGTACCGGGATGAGGTTTGACTGTTTGTAAAAGTCGAAAATAATCATGGTTTATCAAATTGAAGGTTTTCTCCTGGAATTCATTGTTGCCTATCTTTAAGCAACAATACGCCCCTTAAAATTAATCTAAGGATTATTTTTTATAGTTAACCAAGTATTTTTCTTTATTCTAGTACCATTTCTCATTGTGATTGGCCTCATTCAACTGTACGACATTTCTCAGATGCATTCCTGGTGGTCGACCCTTATTGCCACAATAGACTGTGTCCTGTTTATTTTCGCCACAAGACGTGCCCTGATTATGATGTCCTTTCCTTTGAAATGTTCCTTTATTGTCTACATTGTCTATGACTTGACTTTGATTCACTTAAATCAATTGACCGCACGCTTTGCCAATGTCAACTCTCGGAAATTTAGACCAGTCAAGTTGTTGAACTATTTCTACCGAGAGCACTCAATGCTGATGACTGATTTGGTCAAGTTGAATCAGCACTCGTCTGGTACCCTCTTGATTGCGTTTTATGTGAACTTTTTCGACAGTATCTATATGCTGTCGGTTGTTTTCTTTGTCCACCTCAGTCTCCCACTACAGATTGTCATAGTTGCGTATTTTTTCCTTGGGAATTATTGGTTTGGCTTTTAATTTTCTTATTATGATTCAAATCAGCGAACGTCTTTATGGCAGTGAAAAGAGTCTGTTCAAATATAAAAACAAAACTTCGCAAGATTGAAGACAAAATTGAATGGCACAGTTATTACGAATTGCTCAGAACTGAAAATCAATTCACCTTCACACTGGGACATCTCCGGAAGATAACCAAACTCACAATGTCACAGGTAAATACGAAAGAATGTTGTTTTTAAATTTAAAAAAATGTTTTTTTTTTTCTCCTGTTGAAAAGGAAGCAATGTTTTATTTGTCTAGTATGATGTATTCAATTAAGTTGTTTATTAAAAAATGAATAAAAGATTACAAAATATGATTTCGCAAGTTTTGTTATTTCTATAAGCGAATAGAAGTCCATTGTCTTTCTCTACTTAATCCTTAAGACAAAGCAAACTGTTTTAATACAGAACTAGTTTTGTTTTCAAATAAAATTTCTAAGACTAAAGTTTTGATTTATTTTGATTTTTTTATAAAATCTTATTATAATTAAAACTGAAAAGTGTCATTGATTGCGTAAACCTACACGAGATTCGAACATATATGACATTTATGTCATCATTTATTTGTTATGTTTGGAATTTAGTTCAGTGAGATGAGTCTTGTGGTGCATCACACATTGACATTTTTGATGGATTGCATTTGCGAATGCGCAGTGGTTGGCTCACAAATGGCACAATTTATTTATCTATTTTTACGTAGTTTCAAAAGGTTAATTTGTTTGAAAAAGAATTTGATGGTTATGTTTCTAGGCGCATAACCAGTTCGGTCTGGTTTTTGCCTGAATTTCAAAATTAATCACGAAAGTCAGGTGATGTGGAATATCTGCAATTGATATTTTGACATTTTGGAATGTAAATTTATGAGTTAATTAGAGTTTTTAGAGTGTTAAAGGTAAAATTTCAAATCAAGTGCATGGTGACAGATGATTATGCTTCTGTGCGCATGCGTGCGGGCCCACTCAATTGAATTCGGCTCGAGTTTCTATATAAAGAGAGCAGATTTGAAATGAAAACTCACTCACATTTCAAACGTTTGTGGCTTTCCACGTCTGACAGTCTTGGGTCTCATCGACATCGATCGATCTACAACACTAACTACTAACCCCCCGGTCAAGAAGATGAAGCTTTCGCTGGTGAGCACACTGCTGCTGGTGGTGTGCATGATCGCATTCTGGCATGCAAGCGAGGTCCAGTGTGAATGCTGTCAGGATGCGTACCATTGGGATCATTGTACAAACACGACTGAGAAAACCTGTTACGATTGTCAAGGCCAACGTTTGGCCCCTACTGCAGCTATCAGCCACTGCGGCGTTGCTGACTGCAATACGCTTGGTTGTGGTTGTTCTGAGTGCATAGGCAAAGATAGGCCGCGCAAGCCGTTGAGTTGGCAATAAGAAAGCAACAAGATAATTTTAAATTTTAGGTTAGACAGAGTGACCATGGCGCGATCCATGAACGCCACAATATTTGTGGAATGATGACACACATCGACCGACTATGATTTCAACTGATATTGTTACACAAACACAAACACAAACACAAACCCACACACCCACCCACCCACACACAACCAATTCCAGCACACAATGTCCAAACCACTTGCTAAATTCTGATCAATAAAATCTTTAAATTTCAAATCCTTTGGTTCTCTCCTTACATTCAAAAGTGTGTCTTCCGTTACTGATCACGAGTGCCGCAATCATTTCATTTGTTTACAAAACATTTTGTTCTGAATGCTTTGAATAGGTTTGGGGTTTGATGGTTGCTTGTGTCACATGAAACATCAACACGTGTAGACTCATGATTGATTCGAATGGAGCGAATGCCTGGTTAGCTCACAAATGGCACAATTTATTTATTTATTATTAGTTTCAAAAGGCTAATTTGAATTTTTAAAATGAATTTGATGTTGGTGATGTTTCCATGCGCATAACCAGTTCTCACTGGCTTTTGCCTGAATATCAAAATTGAGAGTCTGGTGATGCGCACATTATCTACATTGACATTTTGCCATTTTGGAATGTGAATATGAGTTAATTAGAGTTTTTAGAGTTTTATAAAGGAGAAAATATGTGTGTGAATATGTGAATATGTGTGCATCAAATGCATGGTAACAGATTATGCATCTGTGCGCGTGCAATTTCTCGGCCAAATCAGCATGGATATGGTTGACCGAGACAATCCTCGTATTCTACGGAATGCGTAGAATAATTTTCCGATACGGGACATGAAAATTGAACACTCCATTGTAAAGTTATAGCCAGTTGAAAATTGACATAAAAATAGGTACTTTTGAAATTGAATTTTGATCGATTTCAAGATTTCAAAATAGATACGACGAATCGTTATATTTCTTTACTTTATCGTAAACTCTACATTTTAACCTTTCCAATGCACTATAGTATGTATGAAACCATTAGTTTTGTTTGTACTATTCTAAATGAAGCCTCTACTCTGTGTTCACTAATAGAATCCATAATATATACACATTTTGAGGGATTGTCCAGTTAAAGTTGAATATTATTGGCATAACCGAGTATTGGCACTTGAAAGTACAAGAGAACCGAGTACATACGACTTATAACACTAATTGAGGGCTTTACTCGTCTGTGTTCACTAATAGAATCCATAATATATACACATTTTGAGGGATTGTCCAGTTAAAGTTGAATATTATTGGCATAACCGAGTATTCGTACTTGAAAGCACAAGAGAACCGAGTACATACGACTTATAACACTAATTGAGGGCTCTACTCGTCTGTGTTCACTAATAGAATCCATAATATATACACATTTTGAGGGATTGTCCAGTTAAAGTTGAATATTATTGGCATAACCGAGTATTGGCACTTGAAAGTACAAGAGAACCGAGTACATACGACTTATAACACTAATTGAGGGCTTTACTCGTCTGTGTTCACTAATAGAATCCATAATATATACACATTTTGAGGGATTGTCCAGTTAAAGTTGAATATTATTGGCATAACCGAGTATTGGCACTTGAAAGTTCAAGAGAACCGAGTACATACGACTTATAACACTAAATGATGGCTCTACTCGTCTGTGTTCACTAATAGAATCCATAATATATACACATTTTGAGGGATTGCCCAGTTAAAGTTGAATATTATTGACATAACCGAGTATTCGCACTTGAAAGTACAAGAGAACCGAGTACATACGACTTATAACACTAAATGAAGCCTTTACTCGTCTGTGTTCACTAATAGAATCCATAATATATACACATTTTGAGGGATTGCACAGATAAAGTTGAATATTATTGGCATAACCGAGTATTCGTACTTGAAAGTACAAGAGAACCGAGTACATACGACTTATAACACTAAATGATGGCTCTACTCGTCTGTGTTCACTAATAGAATCCATAATATATACACATTTTGAGGGATTGTCCAGTTAAAGTTGAATATTATTGGCATAACCGAGTATTGGCACTTGAAAGTACAAGAGAACCGAGTACATACGACTTATAACACTAATTGAGGGCTTTACTCGTCTGTGTTCACTAATAGAATCCATAATATATACACATTTTGAGGGATTGTCCAGTTAAAGTTGAATATTATTGGCATAACCGAGTATTGGCACTTGAAAGTTCAAGAGAACCGAGTACATACGACTTATAACACTAAATGATGGCTCTACTCGTCTGTGTTCACTAATAGAATCCATAATATATACATATTTTGAGGGATTGTCCAGTTAAAGTTGAATATTATTGGCATAACCGAGTATTGGCACTTGAAAGTTCAAGAGAACCGAGTACATACGACTTATAACACTAAATGATGGCTCTACTCGTCTGTGTTCACTAATATATACACATTTTGAGGGATTGGCTAGTTAAATTTGAATAATATTGGCATAACCCAGTATTCGTACTTGAAAGTACAAGAGAACCGAGTACATACGACTTATAACACTACATAGGGATACTTTGCTAGGGATATGTAGTGTGAGTG
>JAKIJQ010000205.1:0-127500 GCA_023373905.1 Rhizoglyphus robini
AAATCCGTACACATATGTCCGTAACCTTGAACGCGTTCCGAACACATCTTCGCTATCTTGCTAAATCAACTCTTCTCGATTCGGTTCGATATCGTCTTTCTTTTCATTGCATGGAGCGCACATCTTCAAGATTGTAATTTCACATCACGTTCTTCCAGTTCGGCCAGTAAAATCTCTTCCCTAACCGCTTTAGTTACACTTTAAATCGGCCCAGATGACCAGCCTTGTCGTGTACTTCTTTCAGGATCGTTCTCTTCTCCTCCAACGAATCGATGCACAACCGTTTTTGACTCTTTCTCCACTAGATAAATTCGTCCTTAAATTTCCATAAACCTCTTCGGATCCTTCTCTATCAATCGTTTAAGTTTTTTTCCGATGTTCCACCAGGAATTGACGTGATCCAACCACGACCTCAATCCGACTCAAGGTGTCCGCCAACAAGTTATCTTCCCCTTTGATCCAATCGATTCCTTTGATGTTGAATTCCTGTAATTTTCCTGTATACGTCCCAGCTTATCCGGCAAATTCTTCTTGAGTCATCAGCCAGTCCGCGGTTTGTGATCGCTCTCCACCTTAAACTGTTGTCCTTTTAAGAAATGTCCCCATTTCTTGATGCCCAAACTTCCATGATTGCCGTAACCTCCTTCTCGATTGTTGAATATCGCCTCTGGGGCTCGTTAAACATTCTTGACATAGAACTCGATCACCCTTCGTTCGCCTTTGATAAGTTTTGTGACAAAACAGCGCCCATAGCAAACTCGGAAGCATCTGTTGATAAGACGAACGGCTCGTTCAGGTCCGGCAAGAAAACTTTTGGTTGGCTGCCAACTACTCCCCAATCAAATTGAAGTTCTTTTCGCATTCCTCGTTCCAATAGAATTTCTTGCTATTACAGGCCGTGAATAATGGTTTGGCCCACTGCGCAAAATCTGGAACCATCTCACGAAGAAAGTTAGCAAGTCCCAAAAATCCCTCTCAGCAATCGCTTCGACCGTCGGAGTCGGGAACTTAGCGAAAAATCACTGCCCTATCATCGCTAGGTGCTTGGTACCGTCGCGAATCTTGAATCCCAAAATTCAATCTCTTCCTTCCCAAACTCGCACTTGTCTTTGTTGAGTTTGAGGTTGGCCGCCCTCAACCGTTCTGAGCACAATCCTCATGTGTTCCAAGTGTTCCTCTTCAGATTGGGAGAAAATCAGTACATCGTCCAAGTAACACACCACGAACGGCAGAGATCTCCCAGAATCTTCTTCATTAGTCTTTGAAATGTTGCGCGGAGCGTTAGTCAATCCAAAGGGAAGACGCCTGAATGGATACAGCCTCCCCTGAATGCGAACGCTGTCTTCTCTTCCTCGTCACGCATCATAATTTGATAAACACTTTCTCAAGTTCAGTCGAGAGAAAAACTTCGCTTTCCCCACATCTTCCAACAGCTCATCAATCCTCGGCATCGGGTATAAGTCTTTCTTCGTGATTTCGTTCAATTCACGAAAATCAATCGCCAACCGAATTGAGCCGTCATCTTTCTTCACGTTCACCAGCGGAAACATCCTCAGCTCTCCGGGATTGCTCGATGACGTCCTCCCTCCAACAACTCCCTTAACATGTTTCGCCAGCTCTTCCATGAAGTGCACTGGAATTCGGCGGTTACGGATAGCAATGGGTTTATGTTCACTCGTCTCAATAGCATGTCACCAGATCCGTCTCCCCCAAGGCCCCACCATCAAGTCTCCAAACTCCTCATCCACAATCGCTTGACATCTCACTTCTAGCCTTGGTTCCGGTTTTGTGACCTCTTCGGGAACAACTTACCAATGGCCCAGAACCATCCTTCATCGCCATCTCTCTTCGAACTTCTCCAGAAAAAAAAGCTCCGATGATCGCATCCTTAGTATTTTGAGTGAACACTGGGAAGGTGAACTTTAATCCGTCAATACAGAATTCAATGTCCTGTGGTCCTCTCACCCACATAGCAGTCCAACCATCAGCCATCCCAAAGCTCTTCAATGGCGCTTCTGCCCGGCCAGCTCCGACGGAGGAAATAGCAATGATCGACCCAGAATCGACTATTCGGAAGTTATTTCGAGGTCAACGAATGGCTGGCACTTTGACCCGTGGACGGTTATCCCAGCGCCCCTCAACGGCATTAATAGCTCCAATCTTTCTCGGCCAACACCCGGTTCGGTGTTCGCCACGAATCATTAGACCAGGGGTACTTTCCCATTCAGTTTATTTCCGCAGAATCTGGCTAAATGGCCTTTTGCTTACAATTGTGACACTCTAATTAACAAGGCTTGGACACCCTCGAGCAATATGCGGCTTGCCTCGTCCGATTTGCGTAGTAGCAGCTTGGAGCCACTTGTCCCTGGGCGCTTCGCCATCATCCGGCCCTCCGAGCGATTGTCGTTTGATGATAGTTGGTCCACTGCGAGCATTGACACCATTCTGGTTAGCAAACTTCAAACAAGTTGTCAGCATCCCTTCTTATCGTCGAATTGTTTCCAAAACTCCCGTCTCACCCGCCATTGGAAGACAAATATACGCCCGATCGAAAAGTTCCGCTTGACGCCCTGATTCAGGCACTGTTTGACAACTCCCAGTGCAACCGTCACGGCTTCTTTCACTTTCCCAAACCCAATCATGTCATCTTCGTCTCGCATAGTCACTCCTCCGGAACTTCTTTGCCAAGTATTCACGGATTGCCCGGCCCGATTGATACTTCTCTTCCAAGTAATGTTCAGCCTTTCCCAAAGCCCAACCACCAACGACGTTGCAATCTTCCGCAGCCACCGCACCACATAATCGATCCAATTTAGTATCGTCATCCAGGTCCGCGCGTGATAGCACCCGTCGTTTGAAACGAGACCAAAATGAATTGAAAGTCTCCACCTTCCCATCATTGTTCAGTGGTAATTCCTTCGGCAAATCCACTCTTCGTCGGTTCCACCTTCTTCGGTACCACCGGCTTATTCTTCTCCTCCCTTGAGCCAATCTCAGCATAAAGAAAGCGGCTTTGGTGTCATATTCCTCCCGGTCCACCTCAGTAGGCAACTTCGAAATTCCAGAAACGTACTTCTCGAGGGTGTTTTTAACCATATCACCATAATATTCCGCTTCTAAAGCACTACTCAGCATCTTCTCCCCACGTAGCCAAATCCTTCACTCTATCCTTTTTGGACATCTCGAAACAATAACTTCCAGAACAAAGCTTGAAAATTCTTCGAAACAAATACACAATCTCACGCTCTTGACAAAACAAAACAAAATCGCAATCTTAGAAACGTAGGTTTCGTTCAAAACCGCTGCCACCAATTACGGTACGCGTGACGTATCGTTGGGCAACTGAAGCATAACTGACTTTATTTACAACGGTCACATATCACAGAGGGTTACAGAGTTGAGTGCGCATGCGCACTCTGACTAGAATCATCACGAAGCTTGACCAGTGACGCCACCTATCAACAGGCGGTGGTCACACCTCCCCCACAATAGAAAATTACTGTAAAATCGATAATTTTCTATGTTGTAAAGGAGCCGAGTTATAAAGCGGCAAATTTTTTCCAAAAAATGCATCCAATTGGGTCAAGTCTGTGCGCAAAATTTAGAGAAAAATGAGTAGAAAATTACTGTAAAATCGATAATTTTCTATGTTGTAAAGGGAGCCGAGTTATGAGGGTTCAAACTTTTTCCAAAAAATGCATCCAAATTGGGTCATGTCTATGCTCAAAATTTAGAGAAAAATGAGTAGAAAATTACTGTCCAATCGATAATTTTCTATGTTGTAAGGGAGCCGAGTTATAAAGCGGCAAACTTTTTCCAAAAAATGCATCCAATTGGGTCATGTCTATGCTCAAAATTTAGAGAAAAATGAGTAGAAAATTACTGTAAAATCGATAATTTTCTATGTTGTAAAGGAGCCGAGTTATAAAGCGGCAAATTTTTTCCAAAAAATGCATCCAATTGGGTCAAGTCTGTGCGCAAAATTTAGAGAAAAATGAGTAGAAAATTACTGTAAAATCGATAATTTTCTATGTTGTATAGGAGCCGAGTTATGAGGGTTCAAACTTTTTCCAAAAAATGCATCCAATTGGGTCAAGTCGGTGCGCAAAATTTAGAGAAAAATGAGTAGAAAATTACTGTAAAATCGATAATTTTCTATGTTGTATAGGAGCCGAGTTATGAGGGTTCAAACTTTTTCCAAAAAATGCATCAAATTGGGTCATGTCTATGCTCAAAATTTAGAGAAAAATGCGTAGAAAATTACTGTAAAATCGATAATTTTCTATGTTGTAAAGGAGCCGAGTTATAAAGCGGCAAATTTTTTCCAAAAAATGCATCCAATTGGGTCATGTCTATGCTCAAAATTTAGAGAAAAATGAGTAGAAAATTACTGTCCAATCGATAATTTTCTATGTTGTAAGGGAGCCGAGTTATAAAGCGGCAAACTTTTTCCAAAAAATGCATCCAAATGGGTCATGTCTATGCTCAAAATTTAGAGAAAAATGAGTAGAAAATTACTGTAAAATCGATAATTTTCTATGTTGTATAGGAGCCGAGTTATGAGGGTTCAAACTTTTTCCAAAAAATGCATCCAATTGGGTCAAGTCGGTGCGCAAAATTTAGAGAAAAATGAGTAGAAAATTACTGTCCAATCGATAATTTTCTATGTTGTAAGGGAGCCGAGTTATAAAGCGGCAAATTTTTTTCCAAAAAATGCATCCAATTGGGTCAAGTCGGTGCGCAAAATTTAGAGAAAAATGAGTAGAAAATTACTGTAAAATCGATAATTTTCTATGTTGTAAAGGAGCCGAGTTATAAAGCGGCAAATTTTTTCCAAAAAATGCATCCAATTGGGTCAAGTCTATGCTCAAAATTTAGAGAAAAATGAGTAGAAAATTACTGTCCAATCGATAATTTTCTATGTTGTAAGGGAGCCGAGTTATAAAGCGGCAAACTTTTTCCAAAAAATGCATCCAATTGGGTCATGTCTATGCTCAAAATTTAGAGAAAAATGCGTAGAAAATTACTGTAAAATCGATAATTTTCTATGTTGTAAAGGAGCCGAGTTATAAAGCGGCAAACTTTTTCCAAAAAATGCATCCAATTGGGTCATGTCTATGCTCAAAATTTAGAGAAAAATGAGTAGAAAATTACTGTAAAATCGATAATTTTCTATGTTGTATAGGAGCCGAGTTATGAGGGTTCAAACTTTTTCCAAAAAATGCATCCAAATTGGGTCAAGTCTGTGCTCAAAATTTAGAGAAAAATGAGTAGAAAATTACTGTAAAATCGATAATTTTCTATGTTGTATAGGAGCCGAGTTATGAGGGTTCAAACTTTTTCCAAAAAATGCATCCAATTGGGTCATGTCTATGCTCAAAATTTAGAGAAAAATGCGTAGAAAATTACTGTAAAATCGATAATTTTCTATGTTGTAAAGGAGCCGAGTTATAAAGCGGCAAACTTTTTCCAAAAAATGCATCCAAATGGGTCATGTCTATGCTCAAAATTTAGAGAAAAATGAGTAGAAAATTACTGTCAAATCGATAATTTTCTATGTTGTAAGGGAGCCGAGTTATGAGGGTTCAAACTTTTTCCGAAAAATGCATCCAAATTGGGTCAAGTCGGTGCGCAAAATTTAGAGAAAAATGAGTAGAAAATTACTGTCCAATCGATAATTTTCTATGTTGTAAGGGAGCCGAGTTATAAAGCGGCAAACTTTTTTCCAAAAAAATGCATCCAAATGGGTCATGTCTATGCTCAAAATTTAGAGAAAAATGAGTAGAAAATTACTGTCCAATCGATAATTTTCTATGTTGTAAAGGAGCCGAGTTATAAAGCGGCAAACTTTTTTCCAAAAAATGCATCCAAATGGGTCATGTCTATGCTCAAAATTTAGAGAAAAATGAGTAGAAAATTACTGTAAAATCGATAATTTTCTATGTTGTAAGGGAGCCGAGTTATAAGGCGGCAAACTTTTTCCAAAAAATGCATCCAATTGGGTCAAGTCTATGCTCAAAATTTAGAGAAAAATGAGTAGAAAATTATCGTCAAATCGATAATTTTCTATGTCGTAAGGGAGCCGAGTTATAAGGCGGCAAACATTTTCCAAAAAATGCATCCAAATGGGTCAAGTCTATGCTCAAAATTTAGAGAAAAATGAGTAGAAAATTATCGTCAAATCGATAATTTTCTATGTTGTGGAGGGAGCCGAGTTATAAAGGGTTCAAACTTTTTTCACAAAAATGCATCCAAATGGGTCAAGTCGGTGCGTTAAAATTTAGAGAAAAATGAGTAGAAAATTACTGTAAAATCGATAATTTTCTATGTCGTAAGGGAGCCGAGTTATAAGGCGGCAAACATTTTCCAAAAAATGCATCCAAATGGGTCAAGTCTATGCTCAAAATTTAGAGAAAAATGAGTAGAAAATTATCGTCAAATCGATAATTTTCTATGTTGTGAGGGAGCCGAGTTATGAGGGTTCAAAATTTTTCCGAAAAATGCATCCAATTGGGTTCAAGTGGGTGCGTTAAAATTTAGAGAAAAATGAGTAGAAAATTATCGTCAAATCGATAATTTTCTATGTTGTAAGGGAGCCGAGTTATGAGGGTTCAAACTTTTTCCGAAAAATGCATCCAATTGGGTCAAGTCTATGCTCAAAATTTAGAGAAAAATGTGTAGAAAATTACTGTCTAATCGGCAATTTTCTATGTTGTAAGGGAGCCGAGTTATAAGGCGGCAAACTTTTTCCAAAAAATGCATCCAAATGGGTCAAGTCTATGCTCAAAATTTATAGAAAAATGAGTAGAAAATTACTGTCGAAACGGCAATTTTCTATGTTGTAAAGGAGCCGAGTTATAAGGCGGCAAACTTTTTTCAAAAAATGCATCCAAATGGGTCAAGTCTATGCTCAAAATTTAGAGAAAAATGAGTAGAAAATTATCGTCAAATCGATAATTTTCTATGTCGTAAGGGAGCCGAGTTATGAGGGTTCAAACTTTTTTCCACAAAAATGCATCCAAATGATTCAAGTGGGTGCGTTAAAATTTAGAGAAAAATGAGTAGAAAATTACTGTCGAAATCGGCAATTTTCTATGTTGTAAAGGGAGCCGAGTTATAAGGCGGCAAACTATTTTCCAAAAATGCATCCAAATGGGTCATGTCTATGCTCAAAATTTAGAGAAAAATGAGTAGAAAATTACAGTCAAAGCAATAATTTTCTATGTTGTAAAGGGAGCCGAGTTATAAGGGTTCAAACTTTTTCCACAAAATGCATCCAAATGGTTCAAGTGGGTGCGTTAAATTTAGAGAAAAATGAGTAGAAAATTACTGTCAAAACGGCAATTTTCTATGTTGTAAGGGAGCCGAGTTATGAGGCGGCAAACTTTTTCCAAAAATGCATCCAAATGGGTCATGTCTATGCTCAAAATTTAGAGAAAAATGAGTAGAAAATTACTGTCAAATCAATAATTTTCTATGTTGTAAGGGAGCCGAGTTATGAGGGTTCAAACTTTTTTCCACAAAAATGCATCCAAATGATTCAAGTGGGTGCGTTAAATTTAGAGAAAAATGAGTAGAAAATTACTGTCGAAACGGCAATTTTCTATGTTGTAACGGAGCCGAGTTATAAAGGCGGCAAACTTTTTCCAAAAAAATGCATCCAAATGGGTCAAGTTTGTGCTCTAAATTTAGAGAAAAATGTGCAGAAAATTACTGTCGAAACGGCAATTTTCTAAGTTGTAAGGGAGCCGAGTTATGAGGGTTCAAACTTTTTCCAAAAATGCATCCAAATGGGTCATGTCTATGCTCTAAAATTTAGAGAAAAATGAGTAGAAAATTACTGTCTAATCGGCAATTTTCTATGTTGTAAGGGAGCCGAGTTATAAGGCGGCAAACTTTTTCCAAAAAATGCATCCAAATGGGTCATGTCTATGCTCTAAATTTAGAGAAAAATGAGTAGAAAATTACTGTCAAATCAATAATTTTCTATGTTGTAAGGGAGCCGAGTTATGAGGGTTCAAACTTTTTCCAAAAATGCATCCAATTGGGTCATGTCTATGTTCAAAATTTAGAGAAAAATGAGTAAAAAATTACTGTCGAAACGGCAATTTTCTATGTTGTAAGGGAGCCGAGTTATGAGGCGGCAAACTTTTTTCCAAAAATGCATCCAAATGGGTCATGTCTATGCTCTAAATTTAGAGAAAAATGAGTAGAAAATTACAGTCAAAGCAATAATTTTCTATGTTGTAAAGGAGCCGAGTTATAAAGCGGCAAATTTTTTCCAAAAAATGCATCCAATTGGGTCATGTCTATGTTCAAAATTTAGAGAAAAATGAGTAAAAAATTACTGTCGAAACGGCAATTTTCTAAGTTGTAAGGGAGCCGAGTTATGAGGCGGCAAACTTTTTCCAAAAAATGCATCCAAATGGGTCATGTCTATGCTCTAAATTTAGAGAAAAATGAGTAGAAAATTACTGTCTAATCGGCAATTTTCTATGTTGTAAGGGAGCCGAGTTATAAGGGTTCAAACTTTTTCCAAAAAATGCATCCAAATGATTCAATTGGGTGCGTTAAATTCAGAGAAAAATGAGTAGAAAATTACTGTAGAAACGGCAATTTTCTATGTTGTAACGGAGCCGAGTTATAAGGCGGCAAACTTTTTCCAAAAAATGCATCCAATTGGGTCATGTCTATGCTCAAAATTTAGAGAAAAATGAGTAGAAAATTACTGTCAAATCAATAATTTTCTATGTTGTAAGGGAGCCGAGTTATGAAAGTTCAAACTTTTTCCAAAAAATGCATCCAATTGGGTCAAGTCTATGCTCTAAATTTAGAGAAAAATGAGTAGAAAATTACTGTCGAAACGGCAATTTTCTATGTTGTAAGGGAGCCGAGTTATAAGGCGGCAAACTTTTTCCAAAAAATGCATCCAAATGGGTCATGTCTATGCTCTAAATTTAGAGAAAAATGAGTAGAAAATTACTGTCGAAACGGCAATTTTCTATGTTGTAGGGGAGCCGAGTTATAAGGCGGCAAACTTTTTCCAAAAAAAGCATCCAAATGGGTCATGTCTATGCTCTAAATTTAGAGAAAAATGAGTAGAAAATTACTGTCGAAACGGCAATTTTCTATGTTGTAAGGGAGCCGAGTTATAAGGGTTCAAACTTTTTCCAAAAAATGCATCCAAATGGGTCATGTCTATGCTCTAAATTTAGAGAAAAATGAGTAGAAAATTACTGTCTAATCGGCAATTTTCTATGTTGTAGGAGAGCCGAGTTATAAGGCGGCAAACTTTTTCCAAAAAAAGCATCCAATTGGGTCAAGTCTATGCTCTAAATTTAGAGAAAAATGAGTAGAAAATTACTGTCAAATCAATAATTTTCTATGTTGTAAGGGAGCCGAGTTATAAGGCGGCAAACTTTTTCCAAAAATGCATCCAAATGGGTCATGTCTATGCTCAAAATTTAGAGAAAAATGAGTAGAAAATTACTGTCGAAACGGCAATTTTCTATGTTGTAAGGGAGCCGAGTTATAAGGGTTCAAACTTTTTCCAAAAAATGCATCCAATTGGGTCAAGTCTATGCTCTAAATTTAGAGAAAAATGAGTAGAAAATTACTGTCTAATCGGCAATTTTCTATGTTGTAAGGGAGCCGAGTTATAAGGCGGCAAACTTTTTCCAAAAAATGCATCCAAATGGGTCATGTCTATGCTCAAAATTTAGAGAAAAATGAGTAGAAAATTACTGTCGAAACGGCAATTTTCTATGTTGTAAGGGAGCCGAGTTATAAGGCGGCAAACTTTTTCCAAAAAATGCATCCAAATGGGTCATGTCTATGCTCAAAATTTAGAGAAAAATGAGTAGAAAATTACTGTCAAATCAATAATTTTCTATGTTGTAAGGGAGCCGAGTTATGAGGGTTCAAACTTTTTCCAAAAAATGCATCCAATTGGGTCAAGTGGGTGCGCAAAATTTAGAGAAAAATGAGTAGAAAATTACTGTAAAATCAATAATTTTCTATGTTGTAAGGGAGCCGAGTTATAAGGCGGCAAACTTTTTTCCAAAAATGCATCCAAATGGGTCATGTCTATGCTCTAAATTTAGAGAAAAATGAGTAGAAAATTACTGTAAAATCAATAATTTTCTATGTTGTAAGGGAGCCGAGTTATAAGGCGGCAAACTTTTTCCAAAAAATGCATCCAAATGGGTCAAGTCTATGCTCTAAATTTAGAGAAAAATGAGTAGAAAATTACTGTCGAAACGGCAATTTTCTATGTTGTAAGGGAGCCGAGTTATGAGGGTTCAAACTTTTTCCCAAAAAATGCATCCAATTGGGTCAAGTCTATGCTCTAAATTTAGAGAAAAATGAGTAGAAAATTACTGTCTAATCGGCAATTTTCTATGTTGTAAGGGAGCCGAGTTATGAGGGTTCAAACTTTTTCCAAAAAATGCATCCAAATGGGTCAAGTGGGTGCGCAAAATTTAGAGAAAAATGAGTAGAAAATTACTGTCTAAACGGCAATTTTCTATGTTGTAAGGGAGCCGAGTTATAAGGCGGCAAACTTTTTCCAAAAAATGCATCCAAATGGGTCAAGTCTATGCTCTAAATTTAGAGAAAAATGAGTAGAAAATTACTGTAAAATCGGCAAATTTTCTATGTTGTAAGGGAGCCGAGTTATAAGGCGGCAAACTTTTTCCAAAAAATGCATCCAAATGGGTCGAGTCTATGCTCTAAATTTAGGAGAAAAAATAGTAGTGTGGCGGTGGTGTGGCTACGGCCGAACACACAAGAAAGTATATGACCGAAAGAAGAGAATTGCTGATATTGTGGCGGGCGAACTTGTCCTGTGGCACGTGCAAGAGCAAGGCAGAGGGAAATCAAAGAAACTGAACAAACGTTGGCAGGGACCATATCGAGTGGCCAGTGTGGAAAGACCCCGAGCAAAGTTGGTGGATCGTAACGGGAAAGACAAGTGGATCCACCTCAACCACGTAAAGCGGATTACGTATGACGCGCCGCTTGGAGAATTTCGTGGTCGTGGACGACCACGGAAATTGGGGAGGGAGGTGTGGCGGTGGTGTGGCTGCGGCGGAACACACGCTGTAGTTCGATGGACACGTGTCAGTACCGAATGGAACAAGTTGTATGTATAAACTCAAACTGTTCAATAAACCAATGAGAGAAAAATGAGTAGAAAATTACCGTTGTAACGGCAATTTTCTATTGTTTTAAGGTAGCCGAATTCAATCACCGAGACAATCAACGACCAGGGTCGTGCAGTAAGTGCAAAAATAATGCGTGCGAAATTGTGTAAGGACCAGGGCGCATGGCCGTCGAGAGTGGCGCAAGGCCAGCGAGTGGACGTTAGATATTGGTTTCTCTATACAATCAGGGTGCACGAATCAAGTCTCGCATCAGGGCACAAGGGTTTCACTGCACGATCCTGTCCCGGCATATCAATGCTCTGCCCGATGTTCCAAAAAGAAAGATTTTTTCTTTCATGCCAACAAAAGATCTATTTCAAATGGAAAATCTCGTGTCTGTCGTGCATGGAAAACACACCAGCAGCACATCCTCTCGAAAGTATACTCGATTAGCCTCATGCTAGGTTAGAAAGTCTCGTACCGTAATGCTTTCGATTTATTCATCAATACGTATATGGCAAGACTGGTCAAAGAGGCTCACCATTCTATCCTAAACGGCGAATTGGCGATGAATTGTTCAAAATTAAATGCTCTTCGCTTGGCAAGAATAATATTGTTTTTCTGTTATATTCTCTGTTCAACATTGTCACTCTAAAGGTCACAATCAAGAACATTTTGTTCAAAGTTCTTGACCAACTGATGCAATTGATTCGGACATGGTCATCGAGACGGATTACACTCAAAGTGTGGTGCACTCCTCCTGCCCAAAATCACCAACTCACTTCTGTGAAGATGTTGACGCTCATTGTCAATGGAAACAAATATTCGGATTTTGAATCGCGCCACTGGGGCTTGGCTTTTCGGAACATACAAGTTCTTGAAATTAAATTCCTGAAGAGCGCCCAATGGTTCAAACTTTTACGCAGTGTCCCATGTTGTGGCACATTTTCATTAGGAAACAAGATATCAAATGGAGGGAGTGGGTACTGGATGAGTCTAATTTTGGACGGAGGACTTTTGAGTGGCATTAGAAGTTGTGATGAGTGAATGTGAGTGAGTGTGACTCATGCCAACACTTGTCAACTGATTAAATTTTTTAATATATCGTTTCTTTTATGGTTGCTTTTATTATTGTTACTGATCACTGATTTGTGTTTTTATTTTTATTTTTATTATTTATCAAAGTAATGATTGATCTTATGTATCGTTGACTTGACCGAATGCATTGGGCACAAACTTATTGTGGTGAGTGTGTTCACTACACGGTGTGTACATGATATATATAATCTTAATTGAGTGATTCAAATATCGACACACTGTTCTGTACTTATGGTTGCGTGATTGGTCACTAGCTAACAGTGGCTGAATGACTGAACAAGTGTAAAATTTAATGTGCTGGAACACATTGCCTCTACTCATCACAATCATCAACAGTGTTGTTAGTGGACCAAACCTCTCCCGATAGCATCAAACACCAAACACCCAATCTCTCTCTTTCTCTCTCCCTCTCTCTCTAAAAGGTGGTAACAACTATGTTGCATTCCTCAACAAGCATCGATTGAAGGCGTCAAGTAGTGTCTTCTTTGTCTCGAGTCTCTCATACTCTCACCAATTGTTTAATCTCAATCTCATCCCATCATGCCCATCATCTCTTGTACCCAGATGCTGATAGAAAAAGAGGGACAGCTATAGCTCATATTAGTGAGTATGTGACAACGAGTGTCCCAAGTTGCGTCACATCTTCGTTTTCGAAATGTTCGGTTTCAAGAATGGACAGAGTAGACCGTATAAGAGGCAGATGGACCGAAAAGCATTCTGAATGTTTTGTGTGAAACCATTGATTACATATGATGCATATTGAGACTACCGACGATCACTGTCCAGCTGTTTTATATAATTGTTTTCCATTTATTAAAGTTTGATCTCATATTATTTCTCGAGGCCCGGGCTCACACTCGAGGCTGTTTAGTTGGTCGTCTAGTGCTTACTCTCTCATTTTAAACACATTGTTCAAACATATTTCTTTAAAACAAACGGCCCCGCATGATTCAATGAATCAATGATTCAATGAATCGTGCAGTAAATAAAATAAATTATTTCTCGAGTCTATCGTTTATTTACTTGTGAGTGGGTGTCATATCATTCAACAATCTGTCTGTCAATTTGCAATTATATCTGTGCCTGTGTCTGATTGCTACAACACAAAGACAACGTTCAGAAGTATGGCCAACCAACCTAAATATTGATGCCCGCGCGGGTGGGCGAGATGAGACTGTTGATAATCTGTAAACAATCTACTCTATTCTTTTTTAACCCGTCAGAGACGATTCGTGCTAATCGTACTGCTTATCACACTAATCACAACAAGAGTCACATTACGAATATTCTTGAATACTATTCACCTGGTTGTGTGAAACGATTCAAGAACACATTGGCACCTTGAATCGTTTCACAGACGGTATCACACCAACAAAAGTGTGCTCATTAGAGTGAATGGCGTGACCATTAACAGGGTGCTCTGACTAGAGTGCAGCTTGACCTGGACATCTTTTACTCACTCCGCTCACCACTCAATCTAGGGCCGAGCACTCACCATTCCACTCTGTCCGACTAACCAGAACATTTGCACCAAATGGAGGCAAATTGTGTCCATTGAGACTAGTGATGTTGTGAGTTAGTATTCGATTGAGTGCTCAATTGAGCATGAAGGTACTGTTTGGTTCAATCTTTGCAGTGTTCGCCTGGCCGACAATCGTGGCCGCGATTGGTCAAACCGAAAACACCAATCGAGGTTGTCATATGGCAGGGGTGCTGATAGTTTTTGATAGAAAATCCATCCTTCTACTTTGGTAGTTCGATCTCTCGCATTCAATTAGGCGTAATGAACAGAAAAGGAGATTTATTAAGCAATCGAAGAAAAGACAAGTAACTCAAAGTATTAAATGACAACTGTTTGTGTGTGTAGTAAATAGAGTAAAGTTATTCTTTCTGTGTGTTGGTATTGGTTTGTGTCAATATATTAAGATATACCAAATAGAAGATTGTGTTAAGTAGGTAAGGTAAGATAAGTGTAAGATGTGTTAAGTGTAAAGTGTAAAGTGTCACAATTAAACCAAAATTATTCAGAAGTAATAATCACTAATTAAATCACAAAATAATAAAGAAACCTAAGATGTACTAAGCTATATAATATATAAAGATGGGATATAAATTGTATAAGATATAAATGTGAACTCCAATTGGTATAGTTGAGAAAAATTATTCAGTAGAAACAGACTTGAGAACCAAAACGAACCACTTCTAATTATTCTTCTTATCGGGCCATTTTGTCTTTTTCTGACGCAACTTTTACTGAGGTCCATCGACTATGCGATACTTGAGTCGATCAGCCCTGTACAGCTTGCGAAGTAGTCCATCGACACGGTCCAACGTGTCCCGCAGTGGATGCTCCTCGTAGTTGTCCACATTCTTGCCAAGACGAATCAGAGTTGTGAATCGATTCGCATTGTAAACTTTAAGATGCTCCTCCTTGTGATGATCCTGTAGTTCCTTCACAGTCAAAAAGGCAGTCAGCTGATTGTTCTTTTGTGGACAATCGTTGCACACAAAGTGATGAGTGTTGATGTGCTCGAACAGAAATCCAGGAGTGAGAAAGAACAGTTCGGTAGAATCACACACGTGACACATGTAGTGATAGGTTCGGCAGTGTTCCACCAAGTGGTCCTTGTCGTAGTAGTAGGTCCCAGCGGCGGGGCACAGTTGGCACTTCAGGTGGCATCGCTTACTGTGATAATGCAAATTAGCTTCTGGATAGAACACTTTGTCTTCCCGATGAAAGGTGAGACGATGATAGAAGCACAGTTCACACAGAGTTTCTTTGTGAATTTTACTAAAAATGGACAAATGGAATGAGAGAGTTAGCGAAATGAAGTATCAAGTGACACTTACAGATGGGTCAGGATGAGCTTAACGTTAATCAGTTTCTTTGGCTGAGAGAGAGTAGCTGTGAAATTCTTGTCCCCTTGGGAGCACACAGCAGACAGTGACTGCATCACTCGCTCGCCAATAATAGTATCCTCACCAGTGGCCCCAAAAATAATGTTCTGCTTGAGTACGTGGAATTGCACGAATGGGTAGCCTCCATCGAGAGTAGCAAAGAACTTACGAGCTGCTTCTTTAGTTTGCATCGAATTCCATGTGAAAGCAACACGATTATTGACCGTATCAGCATCCAAATAATTCCAATCGGTACGACGAAAGCTGAAATCTCGTTCGGGCAAATCGAAATAGGGCAAATTCAGTTGTTCTAACTTCTCCTTTAGATTGGACGTTTCTTCAAGAGCCATACAGAGTGGACATCGTTTCTGGCCACATAGGACTAGCCAACGGAGCATACACTCAAAGCAGCAGACGTGCTTGCACCCGGTGAAGAAAGCAAAAATGCGCTCTTTCATTCTCGAGGGGTTCGACTCCCAGCACACGCCACACAGACGCATACACGAGTAGTCTAGGTCGCGTACCTCTTGCACTGTCGATATTTTAGTGGTATTCTCCTCCAAGTCCGTCAGTACGTTCAGCCAGTGGTTCCATTCCGGCTCGAGTGATAGCACGGACTTAGCACGTCCATCCTTGCCTGGTAGTGGTAGTAGAGCCATCGTCAAGTAGTAGAACAGTTACTGTCAACGGGAAAGGTAGAGTACGAGTACAATGTGGGTGGTGGTGGGTATAGTCAAGAAGACAACGTGGTTAGACACAAAAGTCAGCACCAGACTGGCTGAAAGTGAACGCGTGAGAGCGAGGCGGCACAATGACCAGGCAAAAAGATGAAGTAGGCCACACGAGTGAGCAGTGATGAACGGGTGATGAGTCGAAGATGACGACACTGATGATGGTGGCGATCTTGTTGATTGTGGCGGTCACTCGGAGATGAGACTGCAAAATGAACGAAGGGGCACTCGTGAGGATGAGTGTGTAGAGTGAAGTTGAAGATGAAACGACGCTCACAGTCAGAAGCACAAATACTTGGTAGTATGATGTGGTGAGGGTGAGATGAATCACAGAGGGGGAGAAAAAGCCAAGGCAAAGGCAAGAGGATGAAGTGAGTGATGCGACCGTCTTCGGCGAACGACAGAGAGCGAATGAGTTTGATTCGATTCGGCACATACGCTTTAAGTAGGCAGCAGCCGTGTTCGCTGCACAATCGATTGTGATGGACGACTAATCTAACACTATCGGCCTTGTGTATTATTGTTATTATTATTATTTTGAATACATTTTGACGCACATCTTGCACCAATGAGTGCAGTACACGTTTGCGGGTGTATTGTCACGTTGGTTTTGATATATGATGCGGCCAATAGCGTAAGCGGATAGTGACAATCGGTATGTGATGATCATTCCTCGTGCCAGTTCAACTCACTATCGTACCGAGCATCATATATTCAGCTCACTGTGTCAGACAATGTGAACGCCTAGTCAGCCCAATACTATTAGAGTGTGAGTAGGCAAACACTCCAGTCACAGCGTTGGTTTACCTGTAGATTTACTACTGTTGGTTGATTGGAAAGACTAAGTGATTGAGACTGTTCCTCGACATGTTGTTGTCTACATCGCCTCACAGCTGATACATTGACCACGAATAGAATGTAGGACCAATGAGTTCCATACGAACGGTGGTTGAGAGTACGATTGTGAGAGTGCCGTACTGAGTGGACTGAGTTCACCATGATGGCTGACCTAACGTCGCCTAACGTAACCTAACGTTTGGAGAGTGGCCCTAATGGCGTGGACAAAACTGATGTGACAAAATCATATGATTACCCATATCAACCGAGAGTTCAAATCACTTTGAACACGATCATTCATATGCAGAGTGGTGGCCACTTCTCTTCTTCCACTTGCAGCACCTTCCCACTTCTACCACCACCTTCCCATGAAGGCCTGCTGTAGTACTCATAAGCAGATCGGCACTCGAGTTGTTTGTTACGAAATGCTAGTTCGGTGTAGAGTCCTGAAGTATACGAGTGGCGATGTTGAATTGCACGGGCAATTGCTGAATCTAAATTAAATTAGTTTGATGTTGTCTAATATGTGCCGAGTCAATCACTTTATAGACTGAGTGAGCGATGGTTTTGTGTAGTTAGATTGAGATATATGTGCTAGCCTGTGTTTACCTTGTTGAGACCTCAAAGGAAGCCTCACAACCAGCCACCGTGACCAAAAGTCCGTCGTGTGCGAACAAAGCAACCGAATTGACCTGAATGATTGCCTTTTGTGATTTTTTTCTTTTCTCTTATGGTCTAGTGTTACTCATCAGTTGTTAGTCTACCACAGGCAGTAAGTAGGTGAGTGATTGAGTCTCATCTCTGGCTATAAGTCGTGGTGAACAATCCTCACTGAGCACCTCAACACCGGTACACCACAACCGCCGCTCTCATTTCTCGCAAACACTCGCACAGTTTGCTCTCCTCAGCCTTTTCGGTGGACGGTGTTTTCTAGTCTGGCTGCCTCACATGGGTTTGTGTTTCTTCCTGGGCACATTCGACCTAATCGGTCAGTACGTGACAGACATCTCCATGTGAACATACTACCACCGAGCCACCCATCAATGGAGCACTATTGTGTGTGCACTGCTGAGCCATTCAAGCCGCCATCTAAATCAAACAATACAAACTACCATAAACTACATAAACTCAATAGTGTGCCATCCATCGAGATGACTGTTAACCTGAACCGAAGTCAACCGTGAGGATACTCTCAAGCAATACCGAACAGTGATCACAACCGTCCGATCGAGTAAGTCACACTGAAATCACTCCTATTCGGGCTTTGTTCCAATTCACTAGCACACACAGATCTTATAGCAAAAATATCATTGTTGTTGAGGTGCGATTGGTCACTACTGGCTCGCATTGAACTCTACTAGAAGTATGCCAACACGGTTCTGGTCACTCTCGTACTTTTTGATGGTGTTAACATGGGACAAGTATTCGAGCTGTACATTATGTCCAATGTGCAATACTCGGCATACTTGCTGAATGTGTTTACTAAGTGATTTGTTAATTTGGATAGCAATTTGGTAAACAAAACAAATGATTTTGTGGTATGTCTATTACATTGCCACTGCAAGAGAAGGTCCAACCAGGAAAGGATCCAACCCTGAGCCACCTTCTCAAAGGTAAGTTTTCAGGCACACGAGTGCACCGATTGAGCTGCGAGCTGAGGAGACCGAAATGGAGAATACCGCAGAGAGTTGGCTTGGCAACACTGGACTCTGAGCCACGAGCATGTAAATGCAATACAGAATGTGTGTAACTAAATGCGGATTGTGTTCAACCTGAGGGTAGCGACGTTGAGAGGCGATTGGAGTCTGTAATGTCAACGGAACCACTTCCCTCTGCCGTACTCTCGGAAGTGCCCTTCAACAAACAATAACAATCATACGATAGAATTGATAGTTGTTCCATAAAATGGCTCATTTGTCATCATCAGCATCATGCATTCATAGTGCACTAATGAGTGGCGTGGGAAAGTGTGTGCTGGTCTCACGTGTATTTGTGTCAAGTAAAATAGCTTTTGGACACAAGAACGCCAAAGCGGAAAGTGGTTATCTGGTAATTGACTTCAACCTTTATGCTTTAGGACTATCAAGGCAGTCATTTTAACTCGGATTGACTCAATCTACATAAGTACTCAATCCTATCAAAATCGGCGAGAGTTGACAGTCATCAATTGTTTTAATAAAGATAAAGGTAAATGTTTTATTTGTAATAGATAAAACTCTATTGAATTAATTATAACGTAACACGCATAACCACAAGATTACAATTTCAATAAAATAAGTGATATCAAGTAATATAACTAAAATAATGAGCATTCTATTGTTGGCTTGTGCACTCACTTTACTGTTGGGAAAGCTTGAGAATGCTTCTGTTCCCATCAGCCTCGATGACATTCCACTCTGAACACACTTGAGCGGTGACATAAATGTGAGCCAACTTGGGACATTGCAGCAATGTCTGCAACAGCTTGCCAATATCAGGCAACTGGTGATCCTCTAAAAGGTGATCATCCTCGTTGGTCGGTTTAAGTTGGAGGACTTGTATGTTCGGTAGGGCCCAACCCCAGTGTGCTGAATCAATGTTTGTATGTTCGTTTATATCGACAGTGAGGGACAATATCTTGACTGTAGCCAACTGGCTAATTGCTGACATAGGACTTCGGTCGTCATCTGAGAAAAATTGAAAATTGAATTGACCCAATGGGTTGGGATCAAAAATCAAAAAAAGATCGAGTCGAACAAGATTGGCCAATGAGGAGAAGGAGTTGATCAGTTGAGTGAAGGTGTAGCTCTCGGGAATGTGCACAAATCGTACATCGGTTAGCGAGGAGAAATCTGCAAAAATGGCTCGTACAGCCAGTGGATCAAATTCAATAAATCCCAGGTTCGGGAGTGATGTGATCCGTGAGGCAACATTGGGACTTTGTCGAGCAAACCATGAAAACTTTTTCGTATAATCCCTATTGCCAATGAGAATGTGATTGAGATGGCGATTGGACGGGACAAATTGATTTAAACAATAAAAGAGTGGGGTATGCTGAATAGCGTCG
Organism: Rhizoglyphus robini; assembly: GCA_023373905.1. NCBI lineage: Eukaryota > Metazoa > Arthropoda > Arachnida > Sarcoptiformes > Acaridae > Rhizoglyphus > Rhizoglyphus robini. Next base: position 19,755 of record JAKIJQ010000205.1, read on the forward strand.
TGACTGTAAAAGATGAATTCACGAAGGCGTGACAAAATTGAAATTTCAAAGTGTGGCTTTACGCCCAAAAATTGAAAGTCTACCTCTTGAAGTTGGCCAACGGAGCGTACGTAGAGGTGGTGCAAAAGTTCGACGGTGAGATGTTCGAGCACTGGCAACGAGTTGATCCAATCAAACAGTTTCACAACCTTGTTCGTCAGTTGGATGCAATCCTTTTCAGAAAAGCTGCACCACAGTTTGAGAGTAATCAGCCTCAACGACCACTGTTCGATCAACAAAATCACACTTTCAATTTCTTCATATGAGACACCATGAAGTATGATCTGGAGATGGACAAGGTTGGGCAAAGTTGTGACCAGCAATCGAATAGTGTCCAATTGAAGCAAAGGATAGCAAATGTGAAACCATTTGTCATCCAATTGACATTTGGCATACATTGGTGTGCCGTCATCGTTTGCTATTTTTGCCAAATGACGATTGCGGCAATTGGTTGAATAAAATAGGCTGTAGGGAACTGGCGTGCCAATCAACACAGTGAGAGAATGAACCTTCGAGAGAATGTCTTCTTGATAGCATTTTCAAACCAAACAGACTTGTTCCATCTTGAGAACATCTTGAAGGGATAGTTTGGAGAAGATGATCCGTAGAGGCACTGCGGGAAGAGCATTCAGATGGGGTGTGGACGGATACGTGGTTGTTTCTTGAAAAACAGAAGCAACGGATAAAGCAATCGGAGCGCCGTTACTACCAATAACCACACACTCAAACGGCGATAAAATCGAGAGCTTGTCTTGCAATAACTTATTGATCACTGCCAACTGTGCGTTGCATTTGCTCGCCAAATCGGCCAAATCACTAAAACGTGATACAATAGAGGATTAGTCGAAAAGTAAGACAACTCATAACCGAAACATACCGTGACAACTCCTTCAAATTATCCTTCGAATCCTCGAACTGTAACTTGAGTTGTAACTCCAACAGCTTCTTCTCATTCTCAGTTTCAGTCTCATTGATCAACAGTTCCATTCGTTGACACTCGGATCGTGTCCGTTTCAACATTGCCTCCAAGTCCAATTCGATCATTCCAGAAGGGGTGACGCCACCAGCTGTTGAGTTGGATGATGTGGAGCGACAACCAACAGACACACTTTGGCTGATGAGGTTTCCTTGATGGAGTCAATCTAAAGAGTTGAAAGTGATCAATCAAAGTGTTGAGAGAAGAGTTAAAAAAACTCGCATTTTGAGAAACATCACGTTGATGTTGATTTTGAGAATTCATTTTGTTTTACTCAAATTTACTAAACAGACTGCCTAGTTGAGAATAGAAAGCAATGTTAGAATAGTTCAGGAAGAGATTGAAAAGTAAAGGGAAATGTTGTGTTCTGAGAAAAAGACAGAACAGAACAGACATAAGCAAATCTCAAGTGCACATTACGGTGACAAAAGTCACTAACAAGACAGCCACGTCGTACATGAACAAAGTACTGATGAGCCTACTCATAAACTCAATCAAACCCAATCAAACGAACAGCCTACGAGAGGGAGAGGGAGTGAGAGAGACAGAGAGAGAGAGAGACAGAGAGAGGGTGAGAGCGAGAGGGCGAGGGAGAGAGAGAGCGAGAGCGAGAGGGCGAGGCAGAGAGAGAGAGAGAGAGGGCGAGGGAGAGAGAGAGAGAGAGGGTGAGAGAGAAAGAGGGCGGAGAGAGAGAGAGAGAGAGAGAGAGAGAGAGAGAGAGAGAGAGAGAGGCACACACAGATGACACAGTCAATGTACAAACAGAGAAACACAAATAGAGTAGAGTAGACAAGACATGAGTACTCACTTTATACACAGATGCGGAGAACGAGTTACTCAAGCGAGTAGTGTAGTAGGCGAATCAACTGATGAGGACTATGCAATGGTTGTGCACACGAGACCGGATAGTAAGGTAAGAGAACCAACGAGAGGTAGACGAAGAAGATCTGATGAGGACCAGAGACCGAAAAGCAGCTGCTTTTGAAAGGAAGCACAAAGCAAAGGCCAACTGCCTATGTTGATTTGGACAAGAAGTGACTCGCGACTGAGAGAAGGAAGAAGACAAGGAGAGTGGGACGATTGACACTGCACAGAGAGTGTGTGAGATGAGATTCACAGGATATGATGATAGCCAAAAACGGTTCAAAGCAGCAGACTGTCAAACGACGAGCGAGCGAACATACCAAACACAGACTTAAAGCAGACAGACTGAGTGGTGGTGGTGTGCGTTGTGAGAGTTGAGTCATTGGCCATTTGACACTAAAGACACTCGACGACAATCGAGTTCAACTGTGCGCGCAAACTAAACATGGACTAACTGCTGTGTATGTGTTGTGTGTGCTGCTGCACGGTGAGTGACATGATTGGCCGTGTATAATGCAGTCGAAATAGAGATTGAGACACTGGTTTGGCAAGGAGTGGGGCTGACTAACTAACATTGATATGGCCTCCACACAGCGAATTCACTCGATTTGACGCATGAGAATATGCCTGTGAAACGATGGTGATGAACTCGGAAAGGGACACAACACACACAAACACACGAACATACGAAGTAGATGCACATTTAACGAACAAACAAATACACACAAACATAGTTGAATTGCGACAGCACTGAACTACATTCACAGCAAAGTAAGTTGTCGTCATCTACTTTAGCTCACTGCTCTTTAGGATGAGTTGCCATCTACAAAGTGATTGAAATTACACTGAACTATCCGAGTAATGCACGACAAAAGAGAATCAGAGCACCAGTTCACAAACAGTTCGGTAACCATTGCACCCGATCATCTTGTTCACTAGCAGTTTTACTCTGTTACAATTGCCACAGTGGCACGTTACGTTTTATATTGATTCTTTATTTGAGCAATCCATATCGTGATTATATCACATTCAATTTTTTGTTTTGTTCATCACTTTGATGTTACTTTGTGGATTGTGCATACTCAAGTCAATGATTTGAAGTACAATGGCACACACCACCACCACCCCAATCCACTGTACCTAAATCAGTGGCTCACTCTAACAAGTGCCTTTTTTTATCACTGCAGCTGTACTCTGTTTGTGTTGATTCTGCATGTTCATATACTCGAGCACACAACAATTCACAAGTTGCATATCAACGAGTAAACGTCTCCATAACCTGCTTCACAGTGTGAACAACACATTGAAACTCAATCACATGTTCGACCACCATTGTCACTAGTCAATTGGCATTACTTTGAGGGTATGTCAGTGCAACAGATAACCAGTACACTTCGATGTGCCTCCGTGACTGATAAGTGCTCTCAGTAATGTTGACACCTTCACAATATGGCATCGGCTGTGGTTGTATTCACAGTATTGTCCTTGGCACACCGAATGTGTTATCATTTTACTTTTGCACAACAGCAGAAGAGTGATAGTTGGCTTAAGAGCCATTCACAAAAACATCACGTTTTCAAATCTCGCAGTTTCCTTTGTCCATCAGTCTTGAACACTGTCCACTCAGTCCAGTCGTCTTTTTCAGCTTGAATTATGATAAATATGTGGCTCACTCTATGATTGGGGCCAAGAATGGCCATGTAATTACGTATCAAACTAGCTTCAATGCTTTCAACAGACAACGCGTGTACTCAATCAATAAATTTTAGCGGATTTATTAGAAATATATGAACATACAAATAGACATCAATAGTACTAAATTGAAATACACGATAAGAGTTAAGTGTTACATTAATCGAAATAACAATACATATAAATAAAATATAAGTTACATGTAGAGTAAAACTGCCAATAGACGTACAAAAGGGTCAACTGTCTGTACCGTTGTCTAACATACAAAGGAATGGGGAAAATACATGAAAATGTAAATATGATAATAAATCGGGGACAATCGTCCATCAAGTTACAATGCATTAAAGAATGATGCAATTTACATGTAGAGTAAATATACAAAGGAAAGGGGAAAACTAACAACTTGTAAGAGAGAACATATTTAAAGGTCATTGGTAAATTTAGAAGCCAATAAATTAATAAATTGGGGACAATCGGCAATTGACAATTATAGTAAAAAATATTTAAGGAATTCACCCACTTAAATATATCAAACAGAGGGGGCCTGGTCCACACAAAGATGAAATTTCCTTTAATGATTGTCCAGATTGTTGCACAGATTGACCCACGACCTGATAAGAATGGCGCACTGGTTGGGATGATTTTGGCTCACGTGACTTAGTTTGTCGAGGCGACATACTTGGTTTTTCAGGCAACGTGTTGTTGTTGTCCATGTCCAAAAGGCGCGTGTTCCACGTTGAGAACTGTGATGTGGTAGCAAGGAGTGGTTTGACACCGATCTCAGCCCACAATGTCTATGCCATCCAGATTAAATCGAACATTAGGCACCATCCACACGAACTTGTTTGCCATCTTTAAGGCTTCGAAAAGCCTTTTCCAGTCTTCCGATCAAGACTTGGCAATCCTAAAAAGAGTTAGAATAAAAAAAAATAAACAAAAATTATATAAAAACATAAATAGAGTGGGGAAATAATACGTAGTCAAAATAAAGCACAAGACAACTACAGGCGATAAAAAAACATAATTACTGATAATAATCCAAATTGATATGGAGACTAGAAAATGATGGTGGTTGTAGAGGCTGAGGACAGAGAGCACAACTAAATGGCTGAAGCTATGGACAAAAAGGAGGTCGAAAGAGAGCTAGAAGAAAGGCACAATTGCGAGATGACACGAGAGCAGTCTGGAGAAGAATGAGCGAGCTCGACCAGCATGGCCATCCACGCATCAACATGTGTTATCGCAAATCAACAACAGAGCAAGTGCGCACTGGTTCTTGCCACTGCTCACACAATCAAACACATGTCAAGGTGACTCATCAATGAGCAATCATAGATGTGACGGTACTTGAGTGCAAGTCGAACTATGCTCGATACATTCATCTGCTCACTCTCCGATAAGCCAAAGAAGCATGACCACTACGTGGTGATCAACACTGTGAGTTTGAGGGACATGACCAACACAATGATAGCATGAGACTAACCATGCAAGTCAGTCAGCGGAACAAAGTGAGTGAGAGAGAGAGAAAGAGAGGGCGAGAGAGGGCGAGAGAGGGCGAGAGAGGGCGAGAGAGAGAGAGAGGGCGAGAGAGAGGGCGAGAGAGAGGGCGAGAGAGGGCGAGAGAGGGCGAGAGAGAGGGCGAGAGAGAGGGCGAGAGAGGGCGAGAGAGGGCGAGAGAGGGCGAGAGAGAGGGCGAGAGAGGGCGAGAGAGGGCGAGAGAGGGCGAGAGAGAGGGCGAGAGAGAGAGAGGGCGAGAGAGGGCGAGAGAGGGCGAGAGAGGGCGAGAGAGGGCGAGAGAGGGCGAGAGAGGGCGAGAGAGAGGGCGAGAGAGGGCGAGAGAGGGCGAGAGAGGGCGAGAGAGGGCGAGAGAAGGCGAGAGAGGGCGAGAGAGAGGGCAAGAGAGAGAGGGGGCGAGAGAGGGCGAGAGAGGGCGAGAGAGAGAGAGAGAGAGGGCGAGAGATGGCGAGAGAGAGGGAGAGAGAGGGCGAGAGAGGGCGAGAGAGGGAGAGAGAGGGCGAGAGAGAGGGCGAGAGAGAGGGCGAGAGAGAGGGCGAGAGAGGGCGAGAGAGGGCGAGAGAGGGCGAGAGAGGGCGAGAAGAGGGCGAGAGAGGGCGAGAGAGAGGGCAAAGAGAGAGAGGGGCGAGAGAGGGCGAGAGAGGGCGGAGAGAGAGAGAGAGGGCGAGAGAGAGGGCGAGAGAGAGGGCGAGAAAGGGCGAGAGAGAGGGAGAGAGGGGAGAGAGAGGGGGAGAAAGAGAGAGAGGGGAGAGAGAGGGGAGAGAGAGAGGGAGAGAGAGAGGGAGAGAGAGGGGAGAGAGAGAGAGAGGGAGAGAGAGAGGGAGAGGGAGAGGGAGAGGGAGAGAGAAAACCGAACGGTACGGGACATGGGCTGACCGTTTAGAGTGAGAGCACGATGCTGAACGCACTCAAATTCAAACACTCAAGAAATCACACAAACGCAGACACACACACACGAGTTGTACTGATCTGAAAAGTGCTGTTCACTGGTTGGGTATTGCTGGCCACGGGTCAACTCATCTGACCAATAATAATGGTTATAATAATCAAACAAGCACAATCGAGTCTGTGCTGAATGGCTAGAGTCAAACTGACTGAATGGGGTAAGGGAAATGATTTGAAACACTGACAAATTCACTAAAACTCAAACCACGAGGCATACACAGAATCAACATACAAACAGGGAGACACAAACAGAGTAGAATAGAACAAAAAATGAGTACTCACGTAATACGCTGAAGTGGAGAATATATCGAGGCACGAGGTATAGTGGAGGGAAAGAGTCAATGTAGATAAGAACGAGAGTAAAATCAGAGTTTTAAAATCACGTGCTAAGTGAGACGAATTGGTGGTCGTAGAGATGGGAGTTGATATCACAACACAGTGCCTTCGTGCCAATGGGCAAAACCTAATGAGAGATGAGACAAAAATATAGAACGTTAGTTATAAGACTTAAACATCAACTCAGCGAACACACACAACACACATAAACAGGCCAACAAGACCACTCATGTCATACTGGCCATCAAGTAAAGAACAAGACTTAACTTCTACTTTACGCAACAAATCGAATGTAGATAGGAAACACCAAGTCATGCATTACTGAGGTGGGAAACAGGGAAGGGTAACAGAGCATCACTGACACAATGCATAAGGCATTGGATTGAACCATCGAATGCATAGAGAGAGAGAGAGAGAGAGAGAGAGAGAGAGAGAGAGAGAGAGAGAGAGAGAGAGAGAGAGAGAGAGAGAGAGAGCACTACACGAGTGATACTCACAAATCAAGACTCATGTGAGTGAGACTCTTTGTGAGGATGGATGCGTTGGAGGGTGAGACGAGAGGTAGTAACACGAGACAAATCAACAGAAAACTGAGCACATCTCTAAACGAGAGCGAAAGCACATTGACAGGCAGACGAGAGTGAGTTTGTCTCTCTGTCTAAGTGTAGATACACTAGGGTTTATCAAACAACACGAGTACAACACACAAGCAGTGAGTGTGACTGTAGGTTCACATACACAAACACAAGTCCAACACAGAACATATGTAACATAAAATGATAATAGAGATCAGTACATTGAACGATCACAGTAAAAGGCTGAGTGGTTCGAGAGAGTTCTAGAATTTACGAGACTTTTGGAGACTTTCACATAGTGTCACACATGTTTCGCCCACTGACTGACTGGTTAGAGTAAGAAGATGAGGATGACGTACACTCTCAAGGAAGCACACCCAAGCACACAGAGGACAAAGAGTACATAGATCAAAGGTGACGATGAGCTCGTGTCGAAACAAGAAGACAATGTCACAAGAGCACACTAAACTAGACTAGTCAAAATGGGTTAGATCTATGGGAAGCTATATGCCTAGTGTCTACAACAACAGTAAAATTGAAACAAACGCACAGACAGAGAGAGCTTACACCAACATACGAGACATAGGAGTCCGATGATATGACATACTGCACTCAAAAGGGAGAGGTTAAGGTTCCTCAGGTTAGAGTACTAGAAAGGACAAAACAGTATAAAGTGATACTCACAAGATCCTGAGTCGAAAGTCAATGATGCCAGAAAAGTAGAAGTCGATACGAGACGCGAGAAACAACAGGAAGTAGACACAAGCAGTCAGCACGAAGATCAAACAAATACTGACAAAGTGAGTGTGTGTGTGTGTGTGTATGTGTGCCTGTGTGGTGCATCAATGCAAACGAAGGTAGAAATAGAGTAAGTGAACGTGATGCATAAGCAGTAGATGTGGACAGTAAAGAGTGATCGAGTCACAGGTCAGATTAAGAGTGAGGAAGATTAATTGACCAAATAATCGAGTTCCGATACAACAGAACAGATAGAAAAGGTTGATGATCGATGATGATGAACGAGATTAACACATGCATAAATAGAGAGACATACAAACAAGCCAATCATGACTACAGCGGTTTAAACCACTAAAGCAGGCGTCCCCATACTTTTTCAATCAGGGGCCAAATAAGTGGCCCCTGAAGCATCTCAGGGGCCACTTTTTAAAAAGAGCCATTTTTATATTTATTGTGAACTAATTTATTAATGGATATTCAAATTGTATAAATTTTCACACATTTAAAATTGTTTCACGAGAAGTTTTGCATTGTTTTGAATCCACAATTAATTAGAAATCCGGCTCAAACTTGGTTTTAATGCATCGGAGCTGACTTTCGACGTTTGAATCGCTTAACATTGACCGACATTTGCATTTAACGAAATTCAAATGAGAAAATCCGGATTCACAGCGATAAGTAGATCCAAAAATAGATAAATATTTCTTAATCAGTGTGCAGATTGTGCTAAATTGCTTTTTTTCGTTCACTTTTACCCAGAAATTGTAGTTTTTTCATTTTCACATTCTCCAACTTTCAATTTCAAATATACATTCTTCTCGGACTTCAAGATCAGGAACTCGTCTTCAAACTGAGACTTTTTATCAATCAACTTAAAGAAACTTAAAAGTCAGACGGTGTTGTCTAGATCAAATTCGAATGGAGATTGATAAAACAGAAAAATAATTTCAAGAGGTTCAAATTCAATAAACATGGTATTAAATTTTGATTTCAGCTTAGAAAGGTAATAAAGAACAAGGCCTTGATTGACAGGAATTTTACTGGAACGCAATTTCTTCAATTGAGTAAAATCGTTCGTTTTGGCTTGTTTTTGGATCAAATCAAGTTTACTTGAAAACTGTTTAACCTTTGAATAAAAATGATCGACTGGAAGATTCTCGCCTTGCATTGTTTTGTTAAGTTCAGCAAGATGTTCTGTAATGTCACACAGAAAGAAGAAATTATTTAACCATTCAGGATCGTCAATAAATTCAAACTTTAACAAAGAATTTGATTCAACAAGGAACTGTCGAATTTCGTCAATAAAGTAACAAAATCGATCCAATGACGAGAATCGACTTAGCCAGCGAACATTGTAATACGACAAATCTTTGTATTTAACCGATTCCTCAATTTCATTTTCAGATGGCGAAGATAATTGAGATTCAAGATCCGATTTTTTGGCTTCCATAACTATAGTTTTGAAAAATCTGTGTTGATCTTTGTCGAGTGTAAAGTTAATAATTTTTGACACATGAGCAAGAACTAATTTGAACGGATTTTCTTTTATTTTTCCATCAATTTTATCATCAACGTCAAATATTTTTGAAACGAGATTTCCTGGTGTATGAAACAATGGATACTAAACAAATAATTTTCAATTAAGTCTTGATATTTAATGACCCAAAGTGCGATGAACCCATTTTCTCGACCTCTCAGTGCTGGAGCGCCATCAGAAGTAATGGTTACACATTTATTCATTGGAAATTTCCAATCGGTTCGGAGTTCTTCAAACGATTGCAACAAATCTACTCCTCTTTTACGGTTGGTTAACTTTTTCAATCCAATAAATTCTTCGTGGATTTCCATATCTTCAATAATCAGTCTAAAATAAAAAATCACTTGAGGGAAATCGGTAATGTCATTTGACTCGTCCAGTGAGAATGAAAAATATTGACATTTTTGAAATTTTTGTAGCATCTGTCGCACTAGGTCGCCGTTAAGGTCTTTCAAACGGCGTTCAACAGTACTCCCGCTAAGTGACATATTCTTAACTTTTGTTTAATAATTCACTTCGAATATTTGATTCATAATTCATGATAAGACAATCAACTGCAGTGTAGATTTGTCCTTTGATGAAACTGCCGTCAATAAATGATTTACTTTTTCGAATTAAATTCCAGCATATTTTGAATGAAGCTAATGTTACGACTTCAGTAGTTTTGACAAACTTTTTCATATGTTCTTGCGATTGAACTAACTTATCAAGTAAACTTTGAATTTCATTTGTTCTTTCTGTTGAGTTCAACTTAAATTTGGCATCAAACCATTTGTGTTGAGATTCAATATGTCTTTTGCATTTATCATCCTAAATAAAGTAAAATTTAGTTTTTGTTTTATTTTATTTAATTATATTGGATTTTACTTACTTTATTGTCTGGGTACATCTTGTTTGGGCAAAGCAAACAGAAAGTGTTATCGTCTTTTTCAAAAGCCAAATACTTTTCGGTCCACTCGGGATTGAATTTTCGTTTGACTTTGGCTTTTTTCTCATTCGGTTGAGCACTTTTAGGTTCATCATTTTTTCTTTTCGGATTTCGATTGTCGATTTGTGGAGAAATGTCTTCATCTGTATTAACCCGTTCCCTGTGCCAACTTGGCCACACCGTGGAGGGAGCTACATAATGTCTGGAAGGCTGAAACTTTACCAGGGCATCCCTTAGGTCCGTCGGACCGCCGCTAGGTACCCAAAGTTCCACTAGGATTCTATTCGCCGGATTTGCTCCGATCAACCCGATCTTGATCTAGATCAATTCTGCTCGTCTTCCTGAGCATTTTGATGTATAACTTGCCATAGTATCCATTTTGGAACCCTAGAATCCTGGAACCAGGTACCAGATAATGCCATTTTGGAACAGATTTAGCATCAAAAACGGATTCTACGGAAAAAATCATGCGGAATAGACACCTCAACCATAAAAAATCCATACAAGCAAAGCAAAGATACACACTTTCAAAAAATGTCTATTTGGGACCCGGGATGTCTGTCTGTCCATTCTAGGTCCCAATAATTTTTTCTTAAAATAATGATTAATATAGTCAAGTTATATATCAAAATGCTCAGGAAGACGAGCAGAATCGATCTAGATCAAGATCGGGTTGATCGGAGCAAATCCGGCGAATAGAATCCTAGTGGAACTTTGGGTACCTAGCGGCGGTCCGACGGACCTAAGGGATGCCCTGGTAAAGTTTCAGCCTTCCAGACATTATGTAGCTCCCTCCACAGTGTGGCCAAGTTGGCACAGGGAACGGGTTAAGAGACCATGAAAGACCTTTGGAACGAATTACAAAGTTTTCCATAATTTAGCTTTAAACTTTGTATTCGCACAGAAATTTAAATTTATACACATCAAAACAATCATGCGTGCACACGCTTTTTTGACTAAAAATACACATTACCCTTCACACACGACACGCGTGGTTGACCCTTCACAAAAGCCGTGCCATACCACCTCAAAACAATTTTTAATATATTCAAAATTTTTGATTTACTAAAGAAACCTCAAAGGGCCAATTGTGGCCCTTTGAGATTCGAAAAGGATCGAAAAGGAAAAGGAAAAGGATTTGCAACAGACTAAAAGAAGTAGTGATTGCTCGATTTAGAGGATGATAGAATGCAATATCAAAAGCATGCCAGACACGAGTAAAACTCACAGGATGACAAAGTAGAGCAGAGTGGAGAAAAGGGAGATGTATTAGACGATGCCAAACAGCCACACAGGCACAATCAGACCCGATGCGTGGAGAAGGTCACTCACAAGCAGACTAGTCGATCAATGAGTTTGGCTGGTTGGTTAGTGTGTGACGAGGTGTGATGTGCACGTGGTGGTAAGTGAGTTTGTGAGATGGAAGTCGTAAAGACGTACACTCGAACCAGCTTGAAACACCGTACTATTGTCCGTAACAACTCGCCTATATTATCCTCTGTGTGGGTTGTGAGTTCGAGAATTTGTACATTCGGAAAAGCCCACGCCCAGTGTGCAGAGTGCAGCTCCGTATATTGGTTTGTGCCATATTCATTGTGAGAGGCAATGTCCACCCTATACGTTACCTCAAGTGATGTCCACATGGCAATTGGTTCAAGACCATTGGAATCCTTAAGAACAGACTGGAAGTACTTGCAGTACAAAAATGTGACGTTTAATAGATAGCACGAGTTAGGATAATAAATATTTATTTAAAAATAACGGTACAAGTAAAATCAAATCAATATGTTTTTTCTGAATCATTACAGCGATTTCGATGCTAGTGTTGACATTATGCGAAGTGACAACCACCGTTGGTGTTGTGGCAGTGCAGAATTCTAGTATACTTTTGATTTGGAAGATGAGGCGTACTGACATCCTCTTCAATTGCACTAGAATGGCCCAATGTCGAGGTGCTCACGGACATGGATTTTCCATTTGACCAGTGAGGGCAGTTGTTTGGTACAATCGTTGAATGTACAGGTGAATGGTTTCAAATCAATCACAGGAGTAAATATGAAAAACTCTCTGCGATCCGTCGGCACAGTTAGACATGCATCCGGGTCATTGGCTTTAAAGTGAACTTCACTGAGGTGAGCATAAACCACTGGAATAAATATGAAGAACTCTCTGCGATCCGTCGGCACAGTAAGATATGCATCCGGGTCATTGGCTTTAAAGTGAACTTCACTGAGGAGAGCATAAACCACTGGAATAAATATGAAGAATTCTCTGCGATCCGTCGGCACAGTAAGATATGCATCCGGGTCATTGGCTTTTAAAGTGAACTTCACTGAGGTGAGCATAAACCACTGGAATAAATATGAAAAACTCTCTGCGATCCGTCGGCACAGTTAGACATGCATCCGGGTCATTGGCTTTAAAGTGAACTTCACTGAGGTGAGCATAAACCACTGGAATAAATAAGAAGAATTCTCTGCGATCCGTCGGCACAGTTAGACATGCATCCGGGTCATTGGCTTTAAAGTGAACTTCACTGAGGAGAGCATAAACCACTGGAATAAATATGAAGTACTCTCTGCGATCCGTCAGCACAGTAAGATATGCATCCGGGTCATTGGCTTTAAAGTGAACTTCACTGAGGAGAGCATAAACCACTGGAATAAATATGAAGAATTCTCTGCGATCCGTCGGCACAGTAAGATATGCATCCGGGTCATTGGCTTTTAAAGTGAACTTCACTGAGGTGAGCATAAACCACTGGAATAAATATGAAAAACTCTCTGCGATCCGTCGGCACAGTTAGACATGCATCCGGGTCATTGGCTTTAAAGTGAACTTCACTGAGGTGAGCATAAACCACTGGAATAAATATGAAGAATTCTCTGCGATCCGTCGGCACAGTAAGATATGCATCCGGGTCATTGGCTTTAAAGTGAACTTCACTGAGGAGAGCATAAACCACTGGAATAAATATGAAGTACTCTCTGCGATCCGTCGGCACAGAAAGACATGCCTCCGGGTCATTGCATTTAAAGCAAAACTTCCCGAAGGTGAGCATCAATGTCTCGTTCAGCGTCAAAACACTGTAGATAGTTTCCTGTGTAATTTTCATCTTTGTCAATACAAAGATAAACATACTTTTTGGATGAATGTCGGTCCAAACCTTCTTGTACATGCGATCTCGGTTGAGTTATCTTCACAAGCAAGCAAGTCATGACGTTCTTCAATGCATTGATAATACTCAAAAGGTGGGTGATTACTTTCGCAATGCATCCTGGCGTTGACCTTTGAACACTTTGTGCAATAGTATGGCGATAGTAATATGTGTGTTCGCTTGAGCTTTTGTGTGAATCATGTCTCAAGCATCTGATCTTGGTTTCCTCCAACAGAAATAAATTCCACCTAGGACAAAATCACTTTGAATGCGCCAAACTGATTTTCATTAGTGCCGTTGCTGATAGATACGTACTCGTTCCATCCAAAAACATACATATTGTAGTCAGCGGTCAGGCGGCTGAGGCGGTCCTCACGGTTGTTGATCTTGGTGAGAAGTTTCACCTGAGTCTTCACATTGACTGGAAGCTCATTCATAGATGTTTCTGTAATCGCCACTTTCCGAAACATTGTGGGTGGCGGCGGAGATAGCCGTGCACTGTGAGCGTGTGACCACAATCGTTACAGGCTAGAGACACTGATGATGGTAGATGCAACGATCTGGAAAAATGATTTGAGGAAAAGGTTAACATGTTGTGAAATATCATGACGTTGGTCAAGTTTAACACATGAAGCCTCATGCAGGTTGACCACCAAACAAGGCTTATTAACGATCGTTTGCGTTAAGCAGACAATGAACAGATTGGTGGCACAATGCACAGACAGAATGTGTATAGAGCACAGATCGAATGATCACTACTGGTGTGCATTAGAAGAATGTCTCCCTGTTTGGGATTGGTTGGACACTACGTGGTGATCAACACTCCACTGAGAGGTTGAGGAACATGACCAACACAATGATCGCATGTGACCAACCATGAAAATCAGTCAGTGGAACAAAGTGAGAGAGAGTGAGAGAGAGAGAGAGAGAGAGAGAGAGAGAGAGAGAGAGAGAGAGAGAGAGAGAGAGAGAGAGAGAGAGAGAAAGAGAGAGAGAGAGAGAGAGAGAGAGAGAGAGAGAGAGAGAGAGAGAGAGAGAGCTTGGATGGTGGTTGGCTTGAAGCACTCACCTATTCACACTAGATCGAGTGATCGAATTCAATTTGTGCACACAGATTACTGCCACCGATGAACGAAACATTGCAAATGCGTACAATTGATCATCGAGGGACGAGTAATCATGCATAGATGGCTTGTAATACAAACACCTCCAACACACACTCACACAGACATCCACTAAGCCAGACACTAGCAATTAGTGGACAAATAGACGAAGAGGTTGATCGAGTTAGAGGGTGATTGAATGCACTGTCAAAAGGATACACGACAGACACGACGAGTTTGATACTTACAAGATGGGCAAAGTAGACCAGAGAAGGTGTTGTGAGGTTTGAGTTCAGCCACTAAGGGATAATCAGATTGGAGGCGATGAGAAAGTTACATGCAGACAAGTCGATCGAATGAGCTTCGTTGATGGATTGTGCTGAACAGTTTGGCTATGCACGCGATGAAGAGTGTGATGGTGATGAGGAGAAGGGCGAGTGAAAGCCACCAACACACGATAGCACACCAAAGAGAGTCAAAAGAACAACACTCGGTCCAAATGATAAGAAACTGACCGGTTCAGCAATGTCCAACAGCGAAAACAGACAAGTCTAGAGAGCGCACTGACAACACAGAGAGAAGGCAGCAAATGAGAAGAGCAGTGATGAAGGGAAGGAACTTAGCACAACCAATATACAACGAGTGTTTTACTGGATGACAGAGTGACAATCAGCCGACACTAGCGACACCTTTTGGGCTGGATTTGAATTACTTTACATTTGATAACTGTATTGGTGTATTTAGATGTTGAACAAGTACAAGTAGCCTGCCTTTGATAATCAGTCACTCAGTCTGTGACAGCACTCGGTCGATTCGATTGTGTTCGATTAGGAAGTCAGTCTGCACTTATGCACTGAACTCAAAATACACTACCTCGACCACCTCGTTCACACACTTGTCGCTATGTGTTTGTATTGAACTTTATGTGGCAATAGACTGTAGACTGTTGACTGTTCGCCGAGCAGACACAAACCGACTCATCTTCTCTCTTTATGCCTACGCTTTGGTTCTGGATGATTGCCTCTTCTCTCTCTCTCTCTCTCTCTCTCTCTCTCTCTCTCTCTCTCTCTCTCTCTCTCTCTCTCTCTCTCTCTCTCTCTCTCTCTCTCTCTCTCTTGCACTCTCTTCTCTCTGCTCGTTCCACTTCAGAACTCTACTTTTTCCCTACCAAGACTCATCACTTCCCTTGAGTGCAACTCATTTGTGCCTACTATATCTTGTTATACCCAGGAAATCTTTGTCCCGTACTCTAACCTCTACTTCTCCTTTTGTACATCAGCTGAGTCTCTGCGACTGTGCTCTGTCGTATATCTCATCTGCTGTGTGTTAGTATTGCTCGAGTGTACTCGATCTTGACTATCTTCTCTCTGTCTCTCTATGCTTTAGTTTGCTCTGTCTCTAAACTAAATCACTAGACAGAGTCACTGTAATCGGTTTGCATACTTGGTCACCCGTCTGTGTCCCGTCAATCTGACATCCGCCTCGTTCACCAAACTGTGACCCGGCACTCTGTAAACGGTTTCAGTCTCCGAACGATGTCACCCGTTCTCTATCATCTATAGTTTACATGTTTCCCCAATGTGTCCAAATGACATTTTATGCATACCGCCAACTATTTCTCTTTACTGATCTCAATTTTGTTCTCATCCAAACAGGCAATCTACGCACAACATCATCCAGAATGTCTCGACGGGTCAAAGTGAATGTACCTATGGAGAGTGATGAGATTGAGTTAGATATCGAACCGGACACCACTGGAAAGCAACTGATCAACGGGGTGGCGGATCGAATTGACCTACGAGAAATTTGGTACTTTGGCTTGGAGTACACCAACTCGAAAGGCTTTCTCACTTGGCTGATGATTGGATTTTGTTTTGTCGTGAGTTGAGCTCAAAAGCAAAAATTTCGTTTTTTGCGCACATTTTGACAATTTTTGAACAAACCACATCCAAACTAGAAAATGTGTTCTGATATTAATCAAGCCCATATAATTACCTTTAATTTGGCATTTCCAAAGTCAAAATTGGTCCAGAGGTGTCGGTGCTATGGTTGCATGAGTAAAATGATTTTGTTCCATTTAAATGAGTAGGGTGACTATTTCCACTAAAATGCATTTTGTCTTGCCTTAACGAAGCGGTGTTACGACAGGATGTGAACAGAAGCAATCCACTCAAGTTTCAACTTAGTGTGAAATTTTTTCCCGAAGACGTTTCCTTGGACATTTTTCAGGTGAAGACATTGGTAAGTCACTAGTATTTTTGTATTAGCATCTGTTGCAATATTAAGTGAGAATGATATTTTCCGTTGTTTCCACAGAATTCCTAATTTCCGTTTCCCCATTTCTCCCTCCAGGGAATGTTTTGTCTTCATCTAAAGGAGACTATCAAATTTGTATCATCTGGTTGGAATCAGATCTACTGTCCACCCGAGACGTGTGTACTGTTGGCGTCGTACGATGCCCAAGCAATGTTCGGTGACTTCAATGTCGCTCGGCTCAAGGAGAACAGTTTCGAGAATTACCTACTCTTGCCTCAGCGTTTGTATGACCAGCACAAGCTCACCCGTGCCCAATGGGAGCAACGCATCATCAATTGGTGAAAAGAACACAGCGGCATGTATTGTAGCGAGGCCCTGATGGAATATCTGAAGATTGCTCAAGATCTCGAGATGTACGGTGTGAACTACTTTCGGATCACGAATGAGAAGGGCACCAAACTGAGGCTCGGTGTTAATGCGGTTGGACTGAACTTCTACAAGAAGGATGACATGCTCTCGCCCAAGATTGGTTTACGCTGGAGTGAGATTGATAGTATCTCTTTCGATGACAAAAGATTTGTGATTGAGCCAATAGATGGGGAGTTGATGCTCGAGACTCAACAAAACAATTCTGGGTCTGTATATGGGCAACCATGAGCTCTACATGCGACGTCGCAAGCCAGAGACCATCGAGGTCTTTGAGTTGAAGGTGAGTGCTAGTGTTGATATTAAACTAAGAATCTAATGTCTAATCTTTCCTTTATTGAAGGTCCAACAACAAAGACGCCAACAAATCTACGGTGATGATAGCCAAACTTGTGAACAGATCGAAAAGAGACAGTTGGAGTATGCTGAGCGCTCCACGTTGAGGAAAGAAGAGATCGATCGGTGTACTCAAGACATGAACATGGCACTAAACCAGTGCAAACGTTTCCATGAACAAGTGGTGAAGGTAGTCAAAGATGTTGCAGGACACGAGAGACAGGGAAAAAACACTTGATGTTTATTCAACTTCACTAGCTAACAGACTGAGCACAGTACAGGCTTTATATACAACGAGGGAACATTCGAGAAGTATCTGGAAAATTTCGCTTCGAGAACCTTCTGCACGTTTCTACATTTACAGTCTACAAAGTTCTCTATGTTTCTATACATTTCGAGTAAGTTCTAAATGTTCTCGAATGTTCTAGACATGACAGGAATATTCCAGACAAACCTAATCACATATCTCAACAAAAGAGGACAAGGAGAACCACGAGGCGATCAGACGTCTACAGGCGGAGAGGGATGATGCGATTCATCGACTGATGGCCACATTTGGACCGTATATAGCCGCCGTACACCCAGATTATCATCTCAAAGAGAACAATCAACACGAGAATGCCTACGAATTGAACCACGATGATGGTACGAACCAGTCCGATGGACACTACTTTGCAGTGGACTCTGACCGAGTGAGCCAACAAGGCACACAAACACTCGGCAGTGTTCGATGCGCTTCAAATTCCTATTGAATTTACTAACCCTTTGTTTGCCTCCAACAGTTGAACTTGAGGTCCAGTTCAATGGCGACTCAATCAGCGGTATCGATGAGTCTCGACTTGAAGAGGATTGCCAAACAGAGGTGTCAAAGAAGAAGGAACTGCAGGTGAAAAGGTAAGCCATTCCATTGCCAAAACAATACAACTAATATCCCTCTTTTATCATTTTAGAAATTGAGTCGATATCTCGCTTTGAACCAGGTCGAAAAGGAGATTACCAATAACGACCTGCTTCACCAGGAGAACGTGAAGATGGGTTGTAACAAGTACAAAACACGAAAAGAAATCCGCCAAGGCAGCATCACGAGTCGAGTGGAGTACTTCGAGAATATGTAAGCTTGTCAGTGCAGAGTCTAGTGACCTGCGAATGTGCTCTATCTTGGTCACGTTCTACATCCGACGCACACAAACACACACATACACTTTCCCTCATTATAATCCAATAGAAACAGTACCTTAACATCATCAAGCTTTTACTCAAAGTCTGTAGTATTATTATTTTAAAATAAAGGATTTTATAGTTGAACGAAGCCTGAGTTATGCTCTGTGTTCCAATTGTCGGGTTAGGTTGGACTGGTCTGCCAGGGTTAAACAATGCGTGCTCAGCATTGGAGAAACTTATAAATGGCCTACTTCTAGTCACTCACGCTGTCTAATTCCTTTCGTATTGATCTGTCTTCGCTAAATGGAAATGTTTTGTTTGATGGAGTGTCTGGATTGGTGCGTGCTCGGCACGGGACATGCTCAGATTGGAAATAGTCAAGAACTGATTGTGATTACACAAACAGAAATGATGTTCAACTGTACATTTGCTCGTGCCAGTTCTGTCTGGTATGCTAATCCTGTCAAATCAGTCAGGCTCAATGCCAACTTGCACCCAATCTATACTGCACTCAACATTGTGATCAGTGTTATGAGTCGGTCATGCACAAATTTATACATAGCTTTGAGCAGTGCTTTCTCTCCTCACTCTCCTCTCACTGCAGCTTGACCCTTCTTTGCACTGCACTACTTGCTGAGAGGTACCTCTATTGGCGAAAGCTATGTATAAAGTTGTGCATGACCGACTCATAACACTGATTGTGATACATTCGAAGGGGACACTGCCGTCCTGTTGATATAGTCTCAGTGGGAACAGAAGGCCAAAAAGGCAAATGAGGCAGGCTTCAGCGGTGGCCATTGCTGCTCACAATTCTAATTCTGGATTAAAGGAAACTGGCAGTGGCGTTCATTACAGTGACCAAATCGGTGGCCAAGAGCAATTCCAATGTCAAAGGGGGAGAAAGATAAAGCAACAAAAGCAAATGTGAATGTGGTGTACGAGCAAATGCAAATGTTGATGTTTCCAGCACCAGCATATTCATGTTGATTCGTGTTTCGATCATGTCACCCATTGCCATAAGACATCCATGGGGAATTCAACCACACTTTTGCTGCTACACTCGAACACCATTGAATCACGTTACTATTACTACATCAAAAGCAGATAAACATCGGTTCCGATAGCTACTTCTACCTTTATTTCAACAAGGGGCCCATTGACTCAAACACTTGGTGGCAATGACGAAACCAACTGTACCACCACCGAGTTCTCCTGGTAAGGACACCGCCGCCACCATCAATCCATTTCTGAAGCTCCCGTTGTGGATGGTTGATTTATCTTCTCCCTCTCGGTGTGTGCGGTGTGTTTGTTGTATGTTTGCGTCTTGAAGACATTTTGCTTCTACGGTGAATGAAACTTGCTCGTGTGCACACCTGAATACAGAATAAAGAACTGACCGCCGCAGGCAACTTACTCGGTGCACCTTTGCATCGGCAAACTTACCCTTCTGCCGAATTACTGGTCAACCACCGTATACCTAAGTCCAGTTTCCCATCGATCAGTGGTCAGTGGCATCTTCCTGGTGGAAGGCACCGTGAGAAAGTGTGACACCACTAGAATCGGAGTGACCAGTGAAGAAGTGAAAACCCCATAATTGTTACGAGACCACAAACCTATATCTGAGAGTCTCTACAATGAGCGATAAAAAGTTCGCAAATCTGCTTCAATTACAAGTGGCCAACAGGCAGAGGTTCTAAGAAAAATGGACAATAAGAACATTCAACTGGTGGTGGCCTTGTTCGTGTAAGAGAGAGAGAGAGTGAGTGAGTGAGGGAGAGAGAGAGAGAGAGAGAGAGAGAGAGAGAGAGAGAGAGAGAGAGAGAGAGAGAGAGTGAGGAGGGAGTGAGGGAGAGAGAGAGAGAGAGAGAGAGAGAGAGAGATGGCTTGGCCACTTGGCCAATTGATCCCTGCTCAACAAATGATGATGATTACTGTTATGATGATCGTCCATTTTAGTGGCTCGTCACTTATCACTACACAACAAACCATTGACCCGAGAAGCAAACATTGTCGGTGCTATTGCTGGTATTGGTGCAGTTGACTTAGCACTCGGCACGGTGCACTGATGACACAACCAACTTGTCAAGTCACATTGTGCAATGTTCACTACTTATAGGAACATAGTTCGTTCATCATTTGGTCATTTAGTGATTCAGGCAGACCTCGCTGTGTTCGCTGTATTTTTCGTGCCACTCGCTGCACGTTCGTTGGCACCTCGACTACTGCCGCAATATCTCCATTTATATTTGCAATGACCGTTTCACCTGGCGATTCTCATTTGCCCGGGTTATGAATAAAGGAAGGAGAATGACGTCGGCAGTTGACAATCCTGCAAATGTTGTGCTTGCCATTGTCGTTTTTATGGTCGTTGCCCAATGGGCTTACTTGTGGCTTGGGCAGATGGGTGTCAAGACTCAACACTCAACACTGTTCCAATCGATAGCAATTATAACCAGGAGCTCAGCAACCTAAGCATAAGTGTAGATCAACCGACAACGATGATTGTGTGAGTCAATGATTGTATGTTTCGTTTTGTGAAAATTGACAGAGGTTCAGCCACTGGCATTGAGACACAAGAAGCACAACTAAAAGCACTAAGATGTGTGTGTACTCAGGCAAAGAGGCAAAGAGTTATGAAAGTAGTCTCATCAATAGCAGCACAGCGAAATCGACACCGAGAAGGTGTTTAGATAGAGCCACACTTGTGAGTGGTGTGAGCGGAGAAGATGAGGCACTAACACAAGTTGTTTTTTTGTTCAAGAGTTTCTTTGAACACAGCCGAGTTCTGATTCGAATGATCGTGTGTGTTCGAGCATCGGTTGAGGACGTAGACGACAACAAAGTGCTTAACTTTGGAAAATAGTACACAAGTTCTAGAATAGGCAACATCAACTCAAATGTATAAGACATTATTTATTATTATTGAATTGATTCTCACACTCAGACACAGATAATATAAAAGGCAAACAGTAACACAAAGGACTGTTGACTATAATAGAACAATAACAAGATAAGAAAAAAATAATATGTAGTAGAAAAAATTGAGAGAATGTGTTACACAGGCGATACTATCACTACAGAACACAATCGATAGCATCTATCTATTAATAATAGAATGCGCTAAGCCTTTGCTCCATCAGCCTTGGCCTTGGCCAACTCTGCCTCACCCAGTTGTGCTTCAATTTCGGGAAAGTGCCATTGATAGGTGCCATAGAACTTGAAGCCATTATTAATGCAGAAATCATCGGCTTGCTTAGGTCCACGGGACGAGTGCAGATATGGCAGTGGGACAATCTTTTTGCCTTCAATGTCGTGCAAGAGAGGAGTGAAGACTCGCCACGCTTCGGCCAACTCGTCCGAACGGACAAAGTGCATCTGAGAGCCTGCAAACACGTCCATGATGAGGCGCTCGTATGCGTCTGGGAGACGAGCATCCTAAAGGATAAAGAACGATTATTAAGAGGATCACAAGCAAAACATCAAACTCACTTTGTATCGACTCTGATAGGTCAGATCGAGTTCTGTCTCCTCCAGTCGGAAGGTCATTCCCGGGCTCTTGGACATGAACTTGACATAGATCGCCTCGCCAGGTTGAACACGAATGACCAGTTCGTTTCGCTTGCACTGACCACCGAAAATATCGCCCGGTACTTCACGGAATTGGATTCGAATTTCCGCTTTGCGCTCATTCAAGGCTTTGCCTGCGGATCAAAGGATCATTAGTGGCTAGGCAGAACAAAAGATAAAACTACATACCACAACGCATAAAGAAGGGTACACCATCCCAACGTTCGTTATTAATCTTGCACATTGCCAGTGCGAATGTCGGCGTCAAGGATCCTGCTGGCACCGTCTTGTCATCTCGATAGCTCAACTTGGCATCGCCCTCCAGTTTCGGATTGCCAATGTACTGACCAAGCACAACATCGTCCAGGGTGAGTGTCTTCATGGCACGCAGCACCTTCACCTTCTCGTCACGAATGTCTTCAGGATTGGCCGAAACTGGCTTCTCCATGGCAACCAAGCAGAGGATCTGCAGCAGATGATTCTGCATCACATCACGAATAATACCAAACTGATCAAAGTAACCACCACGGCCCATGGTGCCAAAGGGTTCCTTGAACGAGATGTGAATAGACTGAATGTTTTCACGGTTCCAAATGGGGCCAAAGATGCGATTGCCAAAGCGGAGCACCATCAGATTCTGGACCATCTCCTTGCCGAGGTAGTGATCGATACGGTACAGTTCCTCTTCATTGTAAAGGGACTGGAGGTGACGGGACAGCTTTTCGGACGATGCCGAGTCATGACCAAAAGGCTTCTCGACAATCACTCGATTCCAACCACTAGAAAGAAGAATCAGGTTAGCAAACAGAATGCTAAGATACCACGATACATACCATTTACTCATCACAAAATCGTGTATCAACTTGGTTACAGGCTCAAAGACCGACGGTGGCAACGCCAAATAGAACAGTCGATTGTTCGCCACCGCATCACCATCATCAACCGTCTGTTCCAACATCTCCACAGTCTTGACCAACCGTTGAAAGTCCTCGGTCGCATCGTACTTGCCCTGCACATAAACATTGTGCTGCAGAAACTGGTCAAGCAGCTGTTCCTCGTTCGCATCCTTCAACTTGATGTACTTGCCAATGTGAACACGCAGCTGGGCAACGGTGAGTGTGGATCGAGCATAGCCCACGATGGCAGTCTTCTTGGGCATCAACTCATCACGGTAGAGAGCCCACAGAGTTGGGTAGATCTTCTTGACTGCTAAGTCGCCCTAAAATATATAAAAAAAATTAATCATACGAACATTACATACCGAATCAACAATGCAATCTTTACTTACGGAAGCACCAAACACGAAGAAGGTATGGTGATCGCCCGTGTGATAGTTGAGCGTCTCCTTGAGCAGTCGAATTACCTCGTGGCAACAGTGGTCGTCGTGATCGGCCACTTCGCGTCCAGTTTCGGTGGCCACAGTTCCGTGGGCAGGATTGCCAGTGGTGGGGGTGACGGATAATGCCATTTTAACTCGTGTCTCGTTCGTTCAAAGAAGACTACTGCAAAAAGGGAGGCTTCGGCACGAGTCTAAAGGTCTGGAATGATGAAATCAAAGAAAAAGTTAGAAAGAAACTAACGAGATGGTGAAGATTGAGAGAAGACAAGAGAAGACTGTGCTGAATGGGGTCGACAGTGCGAGTAACTAACTAACTCTCACAGGCAAACAAGCACACAGGCAAACAGGCACACAGACACAGAACAGAGCAAGTTGTGAGGTATGACCTTAGTCAAGTTCGAGTGACACACTACTGATATTTAGAGAGATAAGCATACCGTAAAAGCCCAAACAACCGCCGCGGCGCTTATAGATTTTAAGCCCAAATTTTTGCCCAAAAACCGTTATTTTTTAACTTCCACAGTGCATTTTTCTGCGGCGCTTATTAGAGGGCGGCGCTTATTGGAAGGCGGCGCTTATTAGAGATTATACGGTAAATGTCAATTAATTAGCCGAGTGACTATGTACTATCTAGGCTAACAAGATAAGAATTGTCAATAAACATGAGGTGGTGTGTGTAGTATGTGTGTGCAAAGAAGCCTATGATCGTATGCATGTCAGAGTGGGTGTTAGAGCATAGAGACAGAGAAATGGGTAGTGACAGTCAGGAACTGGTGACAGATGTCAGTGACAGAGACAGCTGACAAAGTGACAACACACAGACTTGGGTGTTTTAGTAGAGCCGCCGAGTGCGGTGACAGTGACCGAGTAACAAAGTGCCGTGACAGAGTCGAGTGTCCGAGTACACTTACCGAGTCTGGTGATAGAGACCGGTGACAATGTCTAGTGACATAGTCCAGAGACAGAGTCAACAGAGACAGACAGACAGAGGGATTGCTGTCAAGAAGGAAGCACAAGACACATCATCACTCACCCTCAAACAAACATAGAAACGAATGCACTTACCTATGAGAACGAGAGTAGACCAAAGTAGTGAAACCAACAGAACTTGGTAGAGACTTGACGAAGTGAGCGTTGGGACAGACAGACCACAAGTCCAAGTCGTGTTCGTCGTAGTCGGTGTTTAGCGAGCGAATAGACCAACGAGAGTAGAAGAGAAGGGAGAAGGGAAGGCGGAGAGGACTGTGCTGAACGAGGTCGACGGTGCGAATGACGGACTGACTCTCACATGCACACAGAGGCAGACAGGCACAGAACAGAGCAGTCATCTGCTGTTCATAAAGTGTGACTCAACAAACGACTACTAACAAGCCAACACTTGAGGCCACTGTGATCGAATTGACTTTTGTCCGACTGCCACTAGCCACCACATAAAACTGAACTTTGGTGAACTGTATCACTAAGAGCAGTCATTCACTCTGCAGTGAGTAAACAGACAAACTCAGTGTAGTGTACTGATGAGGTATGCCAACTAAATGAACGGTAATGGTTTGATGGTGGCGTTGCTGCTGTTGCTGTTTGTGAAACGGGGATGGTGAATGGGTTGGATGGTGACGATTTGCACACTAACACACACAGACAGACCAAATCGACGAAAGTGATGTACACTTAAAATGGGCGGGAATGAGATGACAGAGAAGTAGGGGAGACGTTCGGTGAGTTATCAGCAAGTTCAAGTCTGATTTGCATAGTCACTTCCTACCTGCCACTACTATCGATCAATCGATCATCGCTACAATCTATACCCACTCACTGCCCGTCCATGCCCAAGCGCATCACTTGTTACTCGAGTGCATGAGGCCATTCACTTTATAGCGCAATTAACAACCATAGAAAAAAGCCGTATAGACGGTGGAGACACCTATTGAGCCAGAAACATACTAGAAAAGCCACGACAATTTCGCACAAACTTCGACATTTTTTTGGAATGCAGTACAATCAACAGTACAAAAGTCAAAACCCACAATAACTACCCATACTTATTGCCAACTATGCATTGCATTATTCGGCCCACTTGACCCGTAAGACTGATCTGTTTGAGTTTACTCGACTATCACCGACTGCGAGCCGTTCAAACGCGAAACATCTTTTGATCGAATTGAGTATATTTGTGTTATGTCTTCTTACTTCCCTCGAGATCGATTATACTTTCCCGTAAGGAGTGAAATAATCGTACTCTAACTCAATTTTGAAATATAATGTTGAGTCTATAATTTATTATTAAGGTCTCAATGACATTGAACATAAAAGTAGTCACAGTGTATTAAAAGAAAGGTAATTGTCAAATAGCGATGATACATGTGAGATATGGGTCAATTGAGATAACATTAATGAACATGTAAGTGTGTGTGTGTTAAATGAAGGTAATTAAGTAAAAAGAAATTGAGCACACTCAGTTGGAGCTCACTCAAGCTTGTGCACGACTGGATCTGTCAAATGTAGAACCACTCCATCGAAAGTGACCACCGGTTCCTGTGTGGACATGTGATGTTCGATCAAGTCGACGACTGACTCGAAGACGGTGCCATCGTACTTGCGAACCAGACCATCCTTGTCAACCAGTAGAATGTGGTGAAGATCACCTTTGGCCATGCCAGACAGCACAAATTGTCCCCGTTTGGCCTGGGAAGATCGAACCAGAAATTCTCCGTCTTCTATCACCAGCAAGGACGTTGCAAATCGAGACAGTGGTCCATGGAACCAGGGCTGCTGCTCCAGTTCAACTTTGGGAGCATTATCCGCCACTGGAGTGGCCAAGATACTGTAGGTCACAGAGCGAGTCAGAGGACGGATTGGCGAAATAAATGAACTGTTTGATTCGTGGAAGATTTCGTCATTATCAGTACGATCGTTGAAAGCAACAGACTCGCCAGTAGTCGAGCCAATAGGCGTGGAGTGTTGACTTGTGTTCGGCATGCTAATCTTGTCTTCCTTGTCCACTGTTGAATCGACCGGTTTGCTTGCTTGTTCTTTGGCCTGCTCGAATCTCAAATGGAAAGCCTGTCCGATCGTGGTGATGATACATCGAGCGCGTTCTGGTGTGCCACAGTCGAGCACTAGGCATACTCGTCCGATCTCAGGTTCCTTCACCACCAGAGCAGCGTATCTTGAGTGGTCGTCGTCGTCACTGAAGGAGAACAATATGTTCGACATGGCGTGCTGACGAACGACTTTACCAGACGAAGGCAGGACAAATGTGATTTGGTCCAGCTTGATGGTCACGATCAGGTCCACACTCGAGTGCTCATCCACCGAAACAGGCTCATTACACAAATCGCGAATAGCACTGCTCACAATGGCATCACGTTGATTGGCAGATAGCGTGTGTCTGGCTTGCTGACACACTTTTGCGATGCAAAACTGAGCCACCAAACAGCGAGAGGAAAAGTCCAACTCTCTCATAGAGCACTTGACCGGAACAGTACCCGTGGATCGGACAAAGTACGTGATACCGTTTGAGGAGGAGAAAGCCGAGTTGTAGTGAAGCCACATCTTCAGTTGGGCTAAAACGGGCGAGAACGAAGAGAAAAGCGAGCTAACGAACGAGAGAGGAACAAGAGCAGAGTGAGTGGTCTCGAGCACACAACGACAACTACTGAAGTGAGAGTGAAGGACAGACAGAACAGTGCGAGGCAAACTAAGCTCTACTCATTGGTCATGCAGAGTGACAAACAGACTATGACTACTCAGCGGTGGTTGGCTTTACTGAGGAGGTTCAAGTTCCCTTTGTAAACATTGTGCTACATCACCGCCACTAGTTGTGTGCGCGCATTACTGCCCGTCCACTCTCCATGAATGTTAGCAACACCTTCAACTCTGGCCAACTCTAGATTAACATGTTTGTTCGTATGAGATTGGTGATTAATCATACGAACATGTGCTCCTGTCCACCTATTTCTACACTTTATACGTTCAAATTGCGAATAATAATTTAAAGTGCGTTTTGTCACTATTCGTTTAGACTAAAATAGCGCAATGATATACATTGGACGGTCACATTCGTCAGACAATCCACAGACGGACGGAACCTTCGGTGGCACTTACTGTACATTACTACAGGACAAATCAAGCACACAAATTGCTGATGACCGAACGAATTGATCAATTGCATGCAATGGAGTGCACACGAATACATACGAACGGATACTTGTCAGTGGAGTGATGTAAGGTCCATGTTGGCGTTTTGTCAGCACCGCCATCACCTTTGTGTTGTGGACTAGGTGGTGAACCAAACAACGGTTGAGCCTTATGAATGGTAGTGTGGTACTGAGGTGACTGATGTGGATGTAACGGATATGCTTTTGCTTGTGCCTCACGAGAACGTCCAAGATTCAGAAATACGATCACGTAAGGGAAGTCAAAAACATAGGCGTCATCGAATTATATTAATGACATAAAGAAGATTAGATTTGCAGACGTTGTCATAGGGTGAAACCACCATAAATAACCAGCCAATGGAATAAAAGGCAGTAGACCATCAATTTTAGGGATTTTTGAGATTATTCAATTTTTAGATTAGGTTACGGTTTTTGAGATGAATATGGAACGAAATAATAATAAAATTAATTACATAAAACGATAAGAAGGTAATATAAACAGTTTGCCCAAGTCTTAGTACAATACTTAAGTATAAGATCGGGTTCAATTTAACCACGGCAACAAAGCGTAATCAATTGGTAAAAATATGTGACAATTGAACATACTTATATACGAAATTAAATGATAAACAAAAAGATGACTTTTTCAACTAAAAAGTCTCACAACAGAAATACACGAGATGAGAGCAAAACAACAACATAACATATAATCAATATACAGAGTGAACGTGTCCAGTGTGGTGTGGAGTAACAGGTTTTATGATGCAGATAGATGTTTGAGGACGTGTTCTGTATTGGTGAGGCGTCAAACGAGAAAAGAGAGAAAGAAAGAAAGAGAGAGAGAGACACAAAGTCCAATTTCGCACACATGTTGAACAATCATGTAAATTAGCCAGACAACAAGGAAAGACAGATGCGTTAGTGATCTCTACAAAATAGTCTCGCCCTGCAATCATCATCAGTTTATATAATTTTGACTCTTGATTGTGTCTGAAAGCTGTAGGCTAAGAACATTTCACATCTAAACCTCACTTGAGCATTATGATGATTAAGATTAATTACACTGCACTGCCCCACTCTATTAAAGAACGATGCGAAACTGATTCATAAATAGCTGAACTCTGTTGACCTAGACTAAACTGCCAAATAAGGGGAGAACAACAATAAAGAACTACATTGATATAAATAGCTAAACTAGGCTAAATCATGAGCAAAACTAAAATCTCATTTAATTAAAGTATAAAAATAACCCTAATACTATTCAAAATTAATAAGGAATTGCACAAATAAATTCAATAATAATAATATCTCACATTTTAGAATTATATTAACTAAATATCAAAATTTAAATTAAAATATTAAATATTAAATTAAAAATATTATTCCATGAAAAGCATTTTCAGGACATGGACAAGGTGAAGAGGTGCACGGCGCACTGGTAATCACTACAGAGATGGCACAAAGATGGCATGATACCGACTGAGTTGGCTGATGTTGGTGAATTGCCAAGGTTTATGGCAATAAGGGTATGCTGTGAGGTGACAAAACTAATGTTTGAGAAAGCATTATCCTACAGTGATGTACTAGAATGACACTTGTAGCAAACATGATGAGTGGTGCACCACCGGTCAGCCCATCACCAATATGCACATTGACCGAGAGTGCGATGGCGAGACTAGTGGAAGAGTAACAATCCAAAGGAAACGGTAATGCATCCGAAAGACTCGAGCTATGGTTACGTTAGAAAAGTGCAACACAGACTGACCAGAACTACCTATAATTGACAACGATCACGTGAACAAATGCTAGTGATGTTGTAGCACTTATCTGAGGATTGGTTGATCGAGTTGGATGTACTGAAGCTTGAGTTAGTGAACAAAAAGCGACAAGTGTCCAGCACTGTGTTATGTTCTTTCTCACAGAGATTGGCCATGTACTGTCAGATTGAGCTGCGTATCAGTGGGTACATGCCAAAGGAAGGTTCTTCCAGTATGTGTAGATGGCTTGTGGATGAGTTCGATAGTGCCAGTGAAACTCGACGCTTCAGTTGACATCACTTATCCACAATCAGTTGAAATGACAAATCGAGAAATGGCACTAAAAATTGACATAGTTCACCGAGTTGAGTGCCATTCAGTCCATTGACTAAATGCCAGTGTTGGTGAGTGTACCACCAATGGTAAACACAGGTGAGAGACAAATGTTTTGAGGCATGTAACCAATAGTAGCACATTGAGATGTGACGAGTCTGGTTGCTAATCGAATACTTTGATTGAGCCAGTGGTTGGCTTGTGCATGCCGAGGGTGCAGAGAAGGCTTGAACACAACCACTTGGCACGAGATTGCAATAGATTGTACCACGAGGTGCATCGAGGGAGTGGCCATTGAGGACAGAGAACTTATGGCTTATGGTTTTGTGCCGCAGAGTGACATCACAGGCGTAGATGGCCACTAGTTGAGAGAGAAGGTTCGAGTGGGCACAAAAACAGCTGAGATTTACTCGTGCACAGCAATTTGTCAGCGAAACCAGTGGCCAGTTCGCACCAATTAACTTTGCGTTACCAATCGGCCAATTTGATCTCTGTGGAAACAGACCAGAGCAAGTATGAACACGAGCACCGTCATTTAGTCAGCGAGACCAGTGCCCGCTACTACTGCTCTTGATGTTTTTCATTACTGTCAGTGATATTCAAAGCAAAGGGTTAAGTTATCGATCTGTTTGTATCGACACAAGCAGACACAAATTAACAGTGAATATATCACAGGGCATTGATTTGCCCACGCACTGATTGTCAATTTGTGCACCTAACACCGAAAGGTGATGTATCGTACTACTCTTGTCACTTGTCTGAGGTACAAAGAGCGGTAAATAGTTATGGTTGGCAGTGAGAATTTGTTACTATCATCGTCAGACACACATTTCCATTTGTAAGTTTGAACCTATTACTCTCCACCGGATGCCCTATATGTTTGTGCTTATTTGCTTGTGCTCGTAGGATTGCATCTCATCACTACCATTGTGGTGGCCACTTTGATGTGATACGATGCCACTAGCTAGGCATGTCACACGAGTGAATTTCACTTATTAACTGACTTGCCAGTAGTGTGCTGTGTGCCTCTGTTTTGCTCATTGTTAAAGAGAATTGGTGGGATGAATGTATCAAAGTGTTTTCTGATGGAACGATTTGAGACACTTCTGATGATGGCAGAGTGCTACTAGTGCTCACTGCCAATTAACGTGCGCACCGTTAAGAACTTGTTGCAGATTGACTCAACCCAGAGAAGGTCAGACCACTGTGCACCCGAATTTGGGTGAGCGGGCACTACTTGAGTGTACCAGTATGTTATTTCTACAAAACAACCTTTCCCGATTTGTCCGACATTGGGTGCTCATTGCTAAGTGCCACTTCTCCATACTCGACCAAAGGTCCAAAGGTCAATTAGTGACTTTCACCTCGCCAGCTAGAGGGAGCTCATGCTTTATAGTATAAATACCGCGCTGCAACAGAATCGGCGTCATTTGGCATCTCGTTCAAAACGGTCGCATCCTCAATTGTCTTGCTGCTACTCACCACCAGCCATTTGTTTATGTCACCTCTGTTCGTTCAGCACTGTACTGCACTCTACTCCATCCGCCCCACAATCGTCCTATCCTAGCACAGGCACCGCAATCGTGACCCTAGTAGAGAGTGCACTGTGCACTTATTTAGATTTATTAGCGTCTATTATACCGAACAGGCTCGATGCAAAGTTGCTTTGTTGTCTGCTAATAGTGCAATAATGTCCATCTCGATATGTTTTGACTGGTGACTAATCCTTTGCGCAAAGTGGCTATCTAACAGATTGTTACACAAGCCATTCGAAAAGGTTGGAAATTTCTACAAATTCCCAACTTCTGACGTTTTTCACTACGACATTGACATCAGCAAGGAGAAGCGAAAGCCTGGCAATAATCTTGGCTAATATGAAGGAGGCGAAGATTGTTATAAGGCTCACTCTCCAACCAGCTGTGCTGGTTCCAATGGCAGCAAAAGCAAAATCTTTTTCAAAGAAGTGTCCACTAACATCGGACGATCAACCAATAAGTCCGCCTCTAACATTGTGGACTAATTCGATGCATACCAGAAGAAAATGTTCAACTGAGTTCAACGCTATGTGTACGACGGCTTCAAGAACTACCATGATGCAAATCGAGGTGGATGGTATAATGAATGAAATTATCAAGATGATCAAGGTGGTGGATCGAGTCTCGCTGAAGGACGTGCTTGAGTTCTATTTTAGCATAAAGAAGGAACTGTCCGAGGGAACTGACTCCATTTTCAAGATCCTGTTCTGTTTCATCAGGGCAACGAGCCCTAGAACATGACATTCAAAAACTGAGAAAGTCAATGGATGACCAGTGAAGATTATTTCAAAAACAAGTACAAGATGGATCTCCAGGCTTTGCAAACAACATTGCCTTGTCGAATCCATACAAGTAAACATCTTCGACGCCAACTCGATTTAAAACTTTGAACTTTAAACTGGTGAAGAAGACACAGATGCAGTTCATCTTTGTGGATATTCTATCACGTAAGTCTATTTGTGCACTTTTGACTGTTGAGTCTTGACATGCAACGTCTTTCATTGCACAGACCGCAATTTTCTCCAGCCCGAACAAATGTGCGGAAAAGTACTTCTGTGATCAACGGTTCGGCATTGTGTCCCAGTGATGCAAAACTGTAAAAATGCCAAACATTCCCGGTGGTTACTTCAATTATTTCCTTCTCATTGATTGATCAAAACTGCACGTCAAATCCCAGTGGACGCCGTACAGGAAAAAGGGAAGGCCGACAACCTTCGTAGCCGAAATCATTGCTGGTCTCAAAAACCTATCAGTTTCAACAGATTCGAAGTCAGAGTCGAAGGCAAACTATGGCGTTCGCAATCGGCTCTACTACTGCTAGGTCCACTTGGTCGTGCACCTAGTATGCAGAATTTGGGACAAACCGGGAAGGTTGTTCTGTAGATATCATACAAGTGATACTTACACTCAAGTAGTTGCCAAATCTACTCTAGGCTGCCAATTAGTAGAGTAGAGTCATTTCTTCTTAATATAACACATACACGTTTTGAATGTTACATTATTATTTATATTTGGGCCCGTTACATTTTTATACATTATTATTCGCTTTATTAGCATTTACAAACACAGGACACACCTATAGGGTTAGGTTATAACCCACTTAATCATTATTTATAATTATAATAACAATAACAATAAAATTACTCTATGATTACAAAGACATAGCAAGACCGTGTCCTTTTATTTGCCCGCCTAATTAATTTGTTGGTTGTATACACAGCAAGTTCATATCGCTTTTGATGACTGTCATGGTGGTGCACGATAATGCATTGTATTACTTGCGCCAAAAAAAAACAAAAATAGGATACAATTCAACACCGACAAACAACTTGAGTATTTCGCCCTGCCTGACGCAATCAAATGGCACTCTCCGAATGCACCACTCGTCAAGCAACACTTGTACCTCAACCAGAACAGCATCACCACTACGTGTAATCAACTTCATAAAACGCAAGTGAGTAGAGTTGTCTCTCGCATGAATGACACACTTGATGCAACTGTCAGTGAGTGGAGAATGCATTTGGTAGGCAATATGTTGTGCATCTGTGTTGAGTATTGTGTATCTTTTGGCTGGACAGCCACCAGTGCATCCAGTTCGCTTTGTTGCCAGTTGCTCTTCGATCTTTCAGGTATTGCTTGTGGTTTGTCATTGCTTCCTCTTGACCACTAGTCAGTGCACACAGACAAACCATTTGTGCACACGAGCACTGTCATTTAAACAGCGAGACCATTAGTCAACACGCACCAATTTACTTTACATTACAAATCGGCCAATTAACCCAAAGAGCAAACAAGCCAAACCAATTGTGCACACGATGAGAGCAGCTTTACCCGATCTCAACCTCACATCGCCATTTCAATCACAAAAAGATTTCAATCATTTCTCCGAATATATCAACAACATTCACAAGTTGCTTCTCTTTTGGGAGGCTCAGCGATAGACGTCACAACTATGTAAATATTGTAAATAGTCATCTAATTGTTTATTTGTTAATTTCTGTTATTTTGTTAACTTGAGTATTATTTTTGCCGTTTAATATGCGAAAGCGCTAACGGTTGTAACATTAATTCTAAATAAAAAAAATTGTGCACACGAACACTGCCATTTAGTTGGCCAAACCAGCACCAACGGAATGCTTTTAAGCCCGAGCAATAGCTTACAGGTACTCAATAAGCAAGGTGCAATGAACTTAACTGAACCGAATGAACGCCATTTCGAACGAGAGTAAAACTGATTGGTTGATTAATTGTGTCTCGTCTCTCTCTCTCTCTCTCTCTCTCTCTCTCTCTCTCTCTCTCTCTCGGCTAATTTGATTTGTGCATATGTGCCAAGTGACGCATTCTCTCATGCAAACACAGCCTCGTGAATTCATGCATTCCATTCTGTTACACATTGTACTGCACTCGTTCTCATATCACCAAGGCCACTCTGTCAATCTCACTGGCTCATTGCATCAACTCTACTTCTCACCATCTCTCTTCATCTGCCTTGGTACACCTAAAAGCAATCCATTTTGACTCTTTCTCTACATTATGTAATGTCATAATAATACGAGTGAAGAAGGTATTGTCTGCTTGTCGTAATGAGATCTTTTTGCCTAACTTTGTGCATGTCAACCAATCAGTGTACAGTGTTCTCCTGCAAATGTCCTCGCAAGGTGAATTTGTGTGTTTTATGCAAAGCACACAGACAGTCAGTCGATCAAAGGCAATTGACAGTGAATTGACAGCATTCTTCTGACTGGCTCTGTATGTTGGTGCCTATGTTTTTTATGTATGTGTATGTGGTGTATTCAGTTGACAGATACTAACGTACACAGATGACAATGAGAATGTGAAGTGTGAGTAACTTTCACTCAAGTGACTCAAGTGATACTATCGAGTAGAGTGCTAATCATGTGCGATTTTTGTTGCCGTTTGAGGAGGCGAGTGATCCATCGAACCGAGATACTTTTTGTGACACTCGGCCAAGTGCATAAATGCAGTCACATCATCATCATCGCCATCATCAACACGATTGTCACTGTCATTGTTCTGAGTCATTCATTTAGCTTCGGGTTACCAAGTATGATTTCGTCATTGACACATCGTTTATTACATCGAGTGAGTTGAGTCTGTTTATTCCATTAACTTACAACCATCTATGTGATCTCAATTGCAATCAATACAGTGAAATCAATTGTCGATTATTGGATGATAATAACTACTATCAATTGACAAATCCAACTCGTTATATATTGCTGGACGATGACAATTTATGCAACCATGTAATGATGTTATGTGATGTTGATGCTGTTGGCATGGACATTGTCCAATGAGTGCTGTAGTGCTGAGATGATATTTCGAGCATTGTCGAGCGAATGCGGTTCATATGGGCCCCGTGGTGCACATTGCACTTTGACCACTCGAGCCAATTTCCTATGGCCAACCAGACAACCTTCTGAGCGGTAACATTCAAATTTCTCGACTGATTTATTCTGCCTCCCATTCACTCACTCTCTTGTACAATGTCCTGTTTGATCCGTGTTCACTGTTCGGTTGACTCCACTTTACTTCATTACTGGCAGCTCTATTCACACACGTTGAGTCAGTCTACATTCACAAGTATTTTCCGACAAACATACATACTCGCATACTCATATGCACATACGGAAGCCATCGATCAGTCCTCATTATGACACAATGCACATGACAATACTGTGAAAAGGCGTTAGTGATGGAAGTACCAAGGAGGACTGTACATTAGTTGAAGAAATCACCAAAAAGGCAAAGAACCAAAGGGACAGTTGATGAGAACCACAAGTAGAAAGACGAGGAACAAGCATGGGAAATGAGCGACCAATAGACGAGACCAATTGGGTAGAGTGATAGCTAAGGTCGTGAGATAGATGGCAAGGAGAGGGGCGTTTTTATAATAACAAGAGGAGAAGGTAAATTCTGTGTCTTCTAATGACAACAAGTGAGCACACACCCAACACACAAGTGATATGACAGAGTTGAACTAGCAGGTCGACATTGGACAGGCAGACATCACACACCACAATTGAAACAAGATTGTTCATATAGACCAACTAATACATTAGTCTGTGACATTCGCATGTGGGACACGATCAAATTAGGAATTAAAAGCAAAAACATTAATATGCGTCACCAAATGACGAATACAAATACCAATAGTTTGAGTGGAGATCGTTATAAATTGATTGTGTCACCGCAATAAGATCCATTTGTGATGTGCCGATATGATGTGATTGCACCGATTGAAAAGGTTCAATTATTTGGTCTATTTGCACAGGCACCGTTACAGAGGAATCATATTTCGGTGGGACCATTGCAATAGCAAGCTAAAACAAGACAACTGTCAAACAGAGCTACTAATGAGGACGAGCAGATAGTTTGCCTGCAAACAGACCAACCAGTGCGATGCAATGTATGACTATCATCTGGCAGAGCATTGCCGAGTGAGAAAAAGTGAGATCGTTCACTCAATGTACAGTGTCCATTAGATAGCAACACTCAAACACTAAGAGAGACAGAACAAGAGAGCATTGAACGACTGTGTGTTGAAATAGTTTGAGTTGATGGCAATGACCACCACCACACTCAGGCCATCGTTCAATAGCACACAAATGGCCAATGACAACAGTAGTTGGTGCAAGACAGAGAGAAGTCTAGTAGAGTCGGTAGTGACATTGCAACACGCCACACAAGTAAACGCCTATTGGTGACTGCTCTGCAGAGAAAGCAAATTGAATGCAAATACTCGTAAACACTGAAACATCTTAATTGGTTCACCAACAGCAATACCCGAATTCATGCACAAATTACCCGCCTAGCTTTACTTAACGTGCATTGGTCCATGTCGATTTGGATCGATCACACTCGATTGACTGTTTGCCAGTTGACAGTTTGCCAGCTACTTGAGCTAACTGCTCGGTGCAAGTAGAAGTTCAGAAGATGAAGCAATGGCAAACTACTAGCAGTACCTGAAAGTTCAAATAATAACTGGTAACAATGTAAACTGGATGTACTGGTGGCTGTGTCTGTCGAGTCAAAAGATACACAACACACACGCAACACATACACCTGACCAATGCACTCAATGCATACTCAACTCACTCATTCATCCATGCGAGAGACCCGCTTACTCTATCTGTGGCTTCAGAGGTGTATGATTGTAAAGTTAAAATCTCGGTTCTCTGGATGCAGTGTGTCTCTACTATTACAAAGACCGAACCGGGCAGGGCCACTTCACAAGAACCAACGCACAGTCAAATGTTTAGCGATCACACGACCAGTCGTGTCTATTTGTTGTTATGTTAACCAACGTTGGTGCCAGTGCACTCGATTAGTATCCATGTCTCACCTTGGCAGTGATGTTTGTCACATCCTGGGCGCACAACAAATGCGCCTTTATTGGGGCTGAGTGCACTAATTAGCACTGCAATTAGGCTGACTTGTTATGTCTCAATGTTACTCGAACAGCAGCAACTACAAACAGCAAACACTCAAATAGAGCAATCGAGATTAGTTACAGTTGCAAAATGTTCGAGCGTAGTCAGTTTTGTTGACCACTTTCGAATTAGTTCCATCACATTTTCAAGCACAGTGAAGGTGAGTTCACTGATAGTAATGAGAAAAATGACAATTGCTGAAAAATTCTTGGGTAATTCTCCAACAGTTTTCGTGAGAAGCTAACGATAATGCAACTTGACTGCACTTGGTTGGTTGGTCGAATATGTACTTGGGAAAGATGGTGGTTCCTTCATCCGTGACTAGTTTGGCCATGTGTAGGCTGTTGAATCGACAACAGTCACCGTCTTGCACTCGGTGGCAACCTTCAGACTGATTGAGCGCACTTTGGAGATGACAATAGGTTGCTGTAATTTCCACAGCCGACAGACACGCACCACTTTGCCCACATCTTGTTGCGATAGATACGAAAATATGAAGGTGACCAGTTCGTTGAGAAGAGTAGAGATGGTGGTGGGCAAAGCGATTGATGCACATGTGCAAGAGCATAGCATTGATCAACACTATCGAAATACAAACAATTGATTATTCCGGTTGAGTAAATGTAGTAGTCACAACAGAGACGCGCACAGTGCTACTTGCTACAGATGATGGAAATGAGGCGCTGAAGACTGTCGAGAGAGTTGATAAGACACAATGTGTTGAGTGATGGCTCAATGGGCACACCAGAACGGACTCATTGCATGCATCCACAAATACTAACTAATTGACCGTGCATAGATGAAAACAGTGGCACTAACAACACTTGATATAATATAATTGTTATTTTATTGGAAATCTTTCCATGAAATAGTGACACACAACTACAACATTTAACGCCCTCTTCTGTTCGGGCACGAGCGGCTACTTCCTCTTCCTCTAGAGCTGCTTGGAGTGCAGCTATCTCTTGGTCCAAAGCCTCAACTTCGGCTTGGATAGCAGCTGCTTGGGCTTCGAGACGAGCAAGTTCGTCCTGGTCACGTGCAATTTGAGCCATCACTCCAGGCAAGACTGTCCAATCCAAGATGTGCAATCAGTTCGGCACGTGTGGGAAACTCAAATGCACAGTGTGGACAGACAAAAGCCATTCTCTGAAGCAAAAAAACAGATATTATTGTTAAGTTTTGGTTGAGAAAAGGGGAAACAACTTTGGACTGGACAGGCAAGAAGAGAGTGACAGTCGGCTGGAAGAAGACACACAGGTGGAGACTTGGTTGAATCGGGCTCACAATATTTGGAACAGTAGAAAGCTGAGCGGATCAACTGCAACGATCAACAAAACAAGAGCAGAAAGAGAGGCAAAAACAGGCACCAAATCAACACTGACAAGGACTGACTGTGTGTGTGTGGCAGTGTGCTTGTGCAAGACGAGTCATTTTGCACTGAATAGTTCATCTTTGTAGACAGTGAGACGAAGCAAACGGAGTTTATGAGTGAACATTCATCGAACAACAACAATCACGCGACAATGTGCAAAGTGACACATTCGAATACTTTGTTCGACCGATCGAACCAATTCGTATGCTGCTGGTTGTGAGATGGTACATCAGTGTTGTAATTGTACCATCAGAGATGCATTCTGCAGACAGAACACTCAACCAATTGCAGGCGGCACTTTGAACTGGTGGGCCAACTATCGATGGCTACGGTCGATGTAACACCATGGAAGAGTTTGATGCTATTTGTGGCACCCTGCTCCAGTGTTGGTGGTGCGTCTCTAGGTCAACTCTAGCTCATTACTTTGTGCACTAAATATGTTTCATCATAAAGCCACTCGTTTGTATTGTAGCTGTCACTGTGGACAGGTGAGAAATAATGATGAACTACTTGAAATGGGGTATTTATTGTGACTATAGAAATCTGAAGAGGAGAGAAAATATTGGACTGCCACAATGATCGGTGTTTGGTGGCGGTGGCCGTGCCTGTTGTGAAACCAATGCGGCTTGCGATTGTGTTGACGATATGGACAAACATGGGTGTTGGATGCGAGTTGGCTTAAAGACTTGGGAATTGGGACCTGGTGGAAGAGTCTACTGCTTGTACTGAGACAGGTGAAAAATGAGTACTGAGGAGCACTTGGACAAGTCGTTGGCTGATCATCAGGACTAGCATTTGATACTGCCAAGTCTGCCATTGTACAGTTGTGATTTGCTGCCAGTTATTTGTGACCGATGTGTAGACTGAACAGTGTTAGTTGCTTATTGGCTATGTAATGTCGGGTTGATGTCGGGTCTGGCAAGATCAAATATCGAACCATTTGCGAAAACATTCAAATGTGTCACAAAATTGCGAATGCAAATGCACTAGCTTGTGCAGCTAGCAAGGCACAGACTAATTGAGCCAAGTTAAACTCTTAAAAAGGTCAATGGCGATCGGCTATGAAGACATTCACAGTGCTGCACCGTTGTTGGCACATACAGCGTTGCTGAGGAATCACATTTCGGTGTGGACCAATGCAATGCAAGCTAGGCAAAAAAGAACCAGCAGAGCAGCCCTGCTGCCAATGGGGAAGAGTCGGCGGTTTGTTAGGCATCAGACCAATAAGTTCGATGCAATGTGCCATCAGTTATTGCCTTGCCGAGTAACCAAATTGTTGCCTGAGATCGTTCACTCAATGTACAATGTTGATCTATCCAGAATCAAACAGATCAACATGTACATGTTAGTGGAATACATTGACGGACAGAGCACTTGAACTCGAACTCGATCTGGCAATGACGGCGCGATGTGCTAGTCGGCGGGTCTGGCGTTACGAGCGAAAGAGCAGACAAACCATTGTACTGGTGTGCAATATAATAATAGTGCACGCCTTCGAGCGTTTATGGAATTTCATGGCTATTTGCCCTTGACTCCGAATGATGAGAAAATATCTACTTTGCATTTAGTCATTGCCATTTGCCTCAAACAAGTGACTAGTAAGTCAGAACCCAAGTGGACTGTCCGCTGTGGCTGCGTGTTGGCAGTTTGACTAATTGGGCTCTGTAAGAGACAATTGTTTCAATAAACAATCAATCAAACAAACAATCGTCGGTCTCGATAGCAATCGAGAGCAACTCGCAATTGGACACACATTTAGAGCGGTATAATTCTATTTGGTTGTTTTCCTCTTGACCATGATTGTTTCACTACTGACGAATGATCGATACCGAAGCGGAAAAGTCTCACATCCCTGAGAAAACCGCAACTTCTCACAGTCAATCGCAATTGCTTCTCAGTCCATTCTGTCTAACATACCCAATCGTCACAGAACACTGAGAACAGTACGGTGGGATTGTCAGTGGAAGTATATTCGTGTGTGTTGTGTGTTGGACTGTAGTCAATAACAAACTCGACGACATTGATGAGTCGATCCACAAAAAAGTGTAAAAAGTAGTCAACAGCAGTAACGATCTCAATCATCAGCACTACCATCGACACAATCACCCGAAATCATTCACAACCACACAGTCACACCAGTCCGACATCATAATGTATGTCGGCACTGTGTTTGTCACTTATCGTCAGTCAGTTATAACCGGGAGTACAAACGACACAATCCGATACAAGACACAACTTTTAAATTGTTTACTACTCACTAAACAACCTTGCCAGTGACCAGTTGTACATCGTACACTGTATAGTTGTGTTCACTGTTTGGTGCAATCATCTCCATTGCCAAACGGCCGTTTTGACTCGTAATTCACTTTACATAGTGAAGCACGTAAATTAATGAATGAATAAATGAGTGGCAGTGTCGCCCAAAGATTGACACTGTCACTAGTGAATAGAACACACCACAAGAGAGTCGAGTTTGGTAAAGTGGCACTCGTCGAAATGAGCACCACCGATCGACAAGCCGGAAATAGTTGGTCAGTGGCAAGTGTCACATGCGACGAGTATCACTCAACTCGGCCACACTAAGCAAGTGATCGCGATTTATGTGAGAGTGAGACTCAACAAGGTCAATCGCATTTTCGGTTAGTGAGTGCAAAGAAGTGTTCTCGCGCCAACGTACTCATATCATGAACAAAATGACTGTCTCAGTGTGTCAGTACTTATGAGATTGATTCCGAAGGACAAATTCTCAGGTGAGGGAGCTGTGGTCAGTGATGGTTCACTCATTCTCGTACATCTGTCTCATTAAATAATGATAACTGCAGATAGGTTCAGATGATGATTACAGTGCTTCGAATATGACATCTCAGTCACTGTAATCGAAGAGTAAGTACAACCAAACCAAAAATCGATTGTGGTGCTCAACCCCGTAATGACAATAGACCATCTAGCTCAAAACTCGCTCTACTTTGCCGCTCTCGGAACAAGGAAACCGGTGAAGTTTTTGGTGTTGGATGATCGGTATCGATATCATTGACGAGACGATGATGATGGCAATGATGTTCAGTTGTGCAAACTCTGTATAAATGACTTGCGTTAATGAACTCGTTGGTGAGTGGTCACTTGAAACAAAATTTTCTGCATACAAACAACACTAACCAATTGACAATCACTAGTTCACAATCGAGTATAACACTGTAATGTTTGGTGCAGAGCAAGGATGGTTGTGGTGATGATGACACCTACTGCTGCACTAACACCGCAATCAGTAGATTGCCACCGTTGACTATAGACA
The DNA here is from genome assembly GCA_023373905.1 of Rhizoglyphus robini. Lineage (NCBI taxonomy): Eukaryota > Metazoa > Arthropoda > Arachnida > Sarcoptiformes > Acaridae > Rhizoglyphus > Rhizoglyphus robini. Next base: position 61,648 of record JAKIJQ010000205.1, read on the forward strand.
CATTAAAGAGGGAATAGTAGCCGCCATCTTTGCTCCAGCCCCGGGTCTTGCTCTGTGCGGCCAATGAATACTAGTAACAGAAAGTGTCAATGTGGTGTTTGAGGTGTGCTCGTGTTGAGAAACTTTTTGCAACACTTATTGCAGAGACTGATCACCACATGAAAATGTGAGCCGCACATCCGAACTCGATGTTCATCTGCCTCGTTACTTCATCATGTGAGTACCACTGATTGGCGCCTATTCCTTTCCTGTAGTCCAGTGTAGACTTATTCAACTTTAATGTGGTGGCCGCATTGACGCGCATATACTGTCACCGTGTACATGTTCATTCGATCGGGTCATTACGTGCTCCATCAAACAGTGCCAACAAATCCACATTTTGTCGATATTCTGAGGCACTGTCAGTTACTGTGTCAATGTCGTCGTACTAACTGTAAACGGAATTACTCGGTGCCTCACTCCCAACCAAGTGACAAGTTTAATATTGTTCACTTCACAGAGCCAAAAAAGTGACCAGTATACTGGTCAGTTTATTGGCTGTGTGTTCATTATTAGCCCAAAGGACAATTGACTCGTTCAATCATTAGCACCTTAACAGTTCTCATCGTGGCCTCGAACTATAACAACACGTGCAAGTGTCCAACCAGCAGCAGTACGTTAATAAGTCAAGTACCTCGGTAACAATTGCCCGCTCGTTCAATTGTCAATGTGGTCAGTACACCAAAAGAGCTTCGTTTAATTCTTCAACGGTGTTGTGTTGATCATTTTAATTAACCACATTCACATTCGTCGTTTGCACCAAGTTCCTCGACTAATTCGTTTGGTAATAGTTTGGCAATTAACCAGCTGGACTATGGAGACACTATGGACTGAGCGTGAGGATGAGGTGTATTGTGGGAAGCACCACGAGTGGCAGAAATTAATAAATAAATCACAATCGAGGTGAGCGATAGCATTTGCATAGTCATAAACAGTATCGCATTTTGGCACAACAGTAACAGCCTAACAAAACAGCCAGAGTGTCCACAGTGTGACAACCACTGGTGACGATGTTCCTTGGTGTGGTGCCTCGTCACTAAGCCCACTGGTGTCCAGGTTCCAATATCTTGGTCATTGTAATGTCTGCTTATATTCCATGCTAATGCGTGCACCTCGTTATTTCGTGTATTTAGTCACACATATGCGACAGACGTAATAATGCCGTTGGGAGTTGTGTGCATTGAATCGAAATAGTGTAATTAAAGTGACCAAGACTGACGGACGACTGACTGCTCATTCGGTTTAGTGCTATCGCTTAGTCATGGAGAGGCACGGTAATGGCAATGGCTTGATGGTCACCTGCAGGGCACCTTCACATAGAGCTAAAGCAATAGATCGATGGCACATTCGTGCAAATCACACAGACTCGCCACTCAGACCTATGCCGTGTATCTGATACCATTAGTCATTCGCCTTTAAGCTCACATCCTGGCTGGTTGTTTCTCTCCACTCTCTGTTACTCTTCATCTCTTACCCCCGATGGCTCCCTCCCTTCGCTTTTGCCAAAGGAAGCAACGAGAATCCAGTGCCTGACTTGCCCAACAAGACATAGCCAACACAGCAACAGCTACAAGAGGCCTCTCTCGGCAGGCGTTGCTGCACTCGATACCTCATCATCATCGACTGAACATGGTGATTAGCTGTTACGCTTTTGACAGAGGAAGCAACGAGAATCCAGTGCCTGACTTGCCCAACAAGACCATCTACCCGAACCTCAAGTTGTCAATCATCCAGAAAGTCTGCCATCATCATCATCATCATCATCATCATCATCATCATCATCATCATCATCATCATCATCATCATCATCATCATCATCATCATCATCATCATCATCATCATCATCATTATCATCATCATCATCATCATCATCATCATCATCATCATCATCATCATCATCATCATCATCATCATCATCATCATCATCATCATCATCATCATCATCATCATCATCATCATCATCATCATCATCATCATCATCATCATCATCATCATCATCATCATCATCATCATCATCATCATCATCATCATCATCATCATCATCATCATCATCATCATCATCATCATCATCATCATCATCATCATCATCATCATCATCATCATCAAACTCATCATCATCATCATCATCATCATCATCATCATCATCATCATCATCATCATCATCATCATCATCATCATCATCATCATCATCATCATCATCATCATCATCATCATCATCATCATCATCATCATCATCATCATCATCGTGGATGCTGCTGCCCAAATGAAACAACTTCAAGAGGAATATGTCCAGCGACGAGCTCGCATGAATGCCGAGCGGGCAATTTTTAAAGTAGAACTTTCAGTAGTGTTTATTTGGAAAAAAGGAAATCACCTTTTGGTCATCTTCCTCAGTGCAACCACGTGTTTTGTTTCATTACAGGTGTTGGTACCATTACTACCTGAGTTTCTCCGAGTTGTTCCGACAATGGTGCAACCATCTCGCAAATCTGTGTGCGAATTTCCTCCAAACTCTGGGGAAAGCTGGGGAAACCGAACATTGCCATCCGAAACCTATCTGGTGGCCGAAAGACAACCCACTTGTTGGTGCCAGGAATGCCGTTCCAACGTGTGGTTCGGGAGGTTGCGCTTGTCCACAGTACGTTTTAATGTTCCAGGTCGCCGCTCTGGAGGCGCTCCACGAAGCCTCCGAAGCCTATCAAGTTCACATTTCATGAATTTTAATTTGTGCGTGCCATCCACGCTCATCGAGTAACGATGCGAACTTAGCACGCCGAATACATCTTGAACCTGATCATGGTGAACCTTCCTGTTAGTAATCTGGTTGGACCCCATCTTATTCCACTTTGCGCAGTCTGTGAAATATTATTCATTGAATCATCCATTAACAATTAGTCATTACTATCACTAATTCCCACTACACCATCATTAAGACATTTGCCTTTCTCGTAGACGTGTAAATTACGCACATGTCAATGTGTATGCCCACAGTGGCACAGATTTGCCAAGTCTTTCATGGCCAATGCACACATAGCAACAGTAATGAACGATGCACATTGATTTTAAAATATTTTATTATAGTATTATTATTATTATTATTATAGTGTGTTCGTGTTGTGTAATTATAAAGTAATAGAACGTGTGGGTGTGTGTGTGTGTGTGTGCTTATGTGTTTGTGTTCATACAATAGGTTGACTCAATGGATCACACAACCCGTAACCACAGAAATCGATGTTGTTGAGTGTCCATTGAGTTGATGATGTGCACTTTACTTAGTGACGCGCCACCACTCTCAGGTTCAGCCGATGGTAGCGCTTCAGCACGTTCCTAAGATGTTCGCCGACGGTTTGCCTGCCTTGTCGTTGACGGCCAACTCCCAACTGAGTGCACACGTGGTCGAGTACCAAGTTTCGCAGTTTCACATCACGGTCCAATCTTCGCATGGACACACGTTGGTCTTGCAACTGAACGAGAAAGTATTGCTCGTTCTTTTCGTCAACGTGCACGGTGGTGAATCGAAGTACCTCACCGAAGATCATTGCCCGGCGTCTTTGGACAACTTCTGGTTCGTCAGCGGCTGGCAGTTCCACTGATGATGGTCCTGGTGCTTGGACAGTAGCAACATCTGCTGCATCTAGTTGATGTTGTGTTGCAAAACGCAGCAATTCTCGTTTTTCTTCAGTGATGATACCATTCATGAGCAGTAAATCATCAATAGCATTAATATAGTCGGCCAAATTGGCGATGTGCGTCTGTAGATTTGCTGGCTCTTCTTCGCCAATTGTAGCGTCAAGTTCGGCCTGTCCACGAACATAATCGGCAAAAGCTTCGAGATGATCAACTGCCGTCACAGGCTCCCATGCGTCTTCCCACGCAATGGTGATCCAGGTCAGATTTCCTTGTCGGTCGAATTCAATTGCTTTAATAGTCTTGACACGGTACTTCGATACTTGAGCAGCATCAAATTCTGGTAGCGCCTCCATGGCTACCTGCTTGGGCAGGTGCCCACCGAAGATACTGAAGAGTTGTCTTCGATGATCGGGAAGGAGTTGTCAAATATCTTTGTTTGAAGAATAGGGCCTCCTTTGATTGGGAAGGTTGTCTTCGCTTATTGGGAGAAGCAGTTGTCGAATTTCTTCAGTAGAATAAGTTGTCGTTGTCTTGAGTTGGTAAGTTGTCTTCTTGAGTGAAGAGAGTCGTCTTGTCGTGGAGAGTCGTTTGAATTTTTTGGCAACCAAAATTACAAGTTGACTGGTTGACGTTGCGACTCGAAGTGAAACAAAACGAAAAAAAGTTCTATCTTATAAAACAATTATTTTGCCCTAAGGCATAAAGCAGCAAGATGGCTATCGGCAAAGTGCAAATTGCCGGCAAAGTAAAAATAGCTTAAAACAGCTGTAAATATTCATATTTCGACCGGGCAAAGTGCATAGATGACATCTCGGACATGACCCAAGTCGATCCAAAATGGGCCATTTTCGGAAACTGTTCCAACATTGATATCTTCGTAACGGTAGGTTGTAGAGACTCGGGGTTTTGGCCATTGGATTCTTTGACCAAGCCTACATAAGATTATTATGTTCAACTTTGTCCAACGATATTCGAATTCAAAGAGATTTCGAAAATGTTGAGTTTTGCGTTTACCTCGATCAAAAGTTCAAATCCTATGTAATCGAGTGCCCTGAATTCGAATATGATGTTCAACTTTGTCCAACGATATTCGAATTCAAAGAGATTTCGAAAATGTTGAGTTTTGCGTTTACTTCGATCAAAAGTTCAAATCCTATGTAGTCGAGTGTCTTGAATTCGAATATGATGTTCAACTTTGTCCAACAATATTCGAATTCAAAGAGATTTCGAAAATGTTGAGTTTTGCGTTTACCTCGATCAAAAGTTCAAATCCTATGTAGTCGAGTGTCTTGAATTCGAATATGATGTTCAACTTTGTCCAACGATATTCGAATTATTACAACTGGGAACGTGATTAGACCAATTGCATCAATTAAATGTATCCGCATCCACTGGCAAAGGAACCAAAGATTGAAAAGCACAACTGATTCCAACTGAATTACTTGAAGAAAACACACACACAATAAATGCACTGAGTAAAATGTAGAATATATTATTTAATGAGTAATTAATCAATAAGATCACAATCAAATCATTCCTTCAATTCCATCAAGGCGTTGACATTGCCAATTCACGTTCTTTCTCCACTACCGCAGCTGTGGCGCGGCAGTGTGACCACTGCGAGTGTCGGTGCAGCAGTGACGGGCTTTGTCCCGTTCAGGGCATTATATGTCTTCTATGTTAGTCTCTGCTTTATGCTCAGTCGTTGGCTCCATTCGGCAGCTCTGCTAAGTTAACAGCTAGGTCCAATAGAGGGCGCTCCATTGGTAAAAGTCAAGATTTAAATCACCAAACATTGTCCTTTCTCAGTCCCAGTTCATCATTGGGATCCAAACTGGTACAATCGGCATCAGACTGCAACAGAATTCTGGGAAATTTAGAAAATGTTGAGTTTTGCTTTAACCTCTATCAAAAATTGTAATCATATGTTTTCGAGTATCCTGGATTCGAATAAGATGTTCGATTTGGTTAAAACATCTTCTGTGTGCTTCAAGATCTATCCAAAGCCTCAATTAGCTCGTGTTACACTGCCCGACAGAAGAGTTCGCCGTTTCGGCCTATTTTGATTGGGGTTTCTACTTTCGAGCCCCCAGTACCAAATACCCATGGATCAAAAACTTGTTTTATTTTTTCATTAAATACTATGTCCTGTCCTTAATAATTCTCACAAAAAAATTAAGAGTCAGGGTATAAGTAGGCGGTACCCTTCCCATTTCAAATCTCTCCATTCACGTGTTAGCATCACCTTCGTGCTACATTACTTAACTCGTTATTTTTTTCTAGAAACAAACTTAAGAGCTTTTGGCTTATTTATGGTAATTATTAGTATCTGTTCTACTCGATCTTTTAAAAATAGTAAATCAGAAAGAAAGAAATTCATTGTTTGAGGTTAAAATATGCTATGTTTCTGTTTTTTCAAAAACTCAATAATGTGATGCTAACACGTGAATGGAGAGATTTGAAAGGGGAAGGGTACCGCCTATTTATACCCTGACCCTTAATTTTTTTGTGAGAATTATTAAGGACAGGACATAGTATTTAATGAAAAAATAAAACAAGTTTTTGATCCATGGGTATTTCGTACAGGGGGCTCGAAAGTAGAAACCCCAATCAAAATAGGCCGAAACGGCGAACTCTTCTGTCGGGCAGTGTAGTTGATAATTTCATCCGCCTTGCTTTCAATTGTCACATTTATCAGCTTGACATATCGAGGGGTAACCAAACCCACAAGGACGAGGCACAATGTGAATAACCTGTATCGATTACTGGTGTGAGATCACCATCACATGTGAAGCATCTAGAGCATGGGTGCGGAGATCGTGGACCTCGGTCCACTTTGCTCCTAAAAGTCCACTATTTTTGAACTACCAAGGTAACAGGGTTGACTTTCTGCTTAAAAGTCTCCGCACTCATGATCTAGAGTTACGGTTTGGTAGAGTGGAAGAGCGAAAGATTGGCACACAAATGTAACGGTTTAAGATCTTTTAATGGCTAGAACAAGCTGAACAAACACACAAACAACAAAAACACCAGTTGAAGTTGTTGATTAAATAATTTTATTATAATAAATAGAAGAGACAATTACAAAAAAATATCTAACTAGAACACGACCAAGGCCACGGTCAAGGCAAAGAAGCAGAGGCACAGTGGACCCTAGCAACGCTAGTTCCAACCATAACCACAAGCAATCAATGGCAATGCAAGGCGGACTCAACGACTCATTCGAGTTGCAGCACACGCGGTCAAAAGGGAAAAGTGAAGACTAACTCAATAGTCAATGATCATCGGACAGCGACATCTAGTAACGGCATTAGAATGAGAGTACTTCATTCTACATATGTTTGTAAGTGTCCCTCTCTCTCTCTCTCTATCTCTGTTCGGACACTTGTTCTGTTGTTTCTTATTAGCGAATGTTGTTGCTGTTGTGCACTTGCAAATGTATGAGTAAACTTTTCAGGGTGTGAGTGAGAGACCTTTCAGTTGTAGTACTCCACAATGAACGATGGCCAATGTTGTGCATCCAATAGGTATGAATTAAGCAAATAGCTTTGCATCCGTACCGTTTTGCATCACAAAACGAGTCTCACTGACAAAGTGCAGACGCGAGTTCGTGCGTGACAATTCTGATCAAGCAGTCGGTTACTGGCCGAATTCGGCAATGTTTATTTTAATCAAGCATCAGACCATGTGCAAATTACCATGTTTACCATTAAGGAGTGTAATGCAAGTGTTTGGTTGTTGCGGCGGCGGCGGTTGCTGGGCTTGTGCTAGGTGAGCACGATGGTGGAAAGCAGATGGAGTAGATCATAGGTGCGGAAACTTTTTGAGAGAAAGTCCACTCCCATACTTTGGTAGTTCAAAAATAGTGGACTTTCTGGGGCGAAAGTGTACCGATGTCAACGGTTTCCGCATCCTTGGAGTAGATTTTATCATTGCAGAACGAACAGAGGTGACAAATTGCTGGTGGTGAATGACCAGAAGCACAGGATGGTGGGTAATACAGAGTGAATATTCAAAGAAAAGTAACAGAACAAACCAGTGTCAAAAGGCACAAACTCAAAGGTGGCAACAATTACAGCGCGAATATCAATGATCGGTGCATTATTACATGACAGTACACTAAGATTCACAAACGTACAAACGTCCTAGGACAGATTCGATTCTGGCTATTGTAATGTCAAAAAGGCTGCACCGAACCGAGCGATTGCTCTGTTAGTTCAATTGCAGCGAACATTGTGCAGAGTTGCTTGATGACATCTACTCGAACTCACTACACCTTTAGATGAGTTGTTGAGTTCTGTGCTTGGAACTACATTGGGCTCATCAATTGATGTATTGTAAGATTGAGCCAATTGCACATTCCGCGGCTCATCTCCAGACACACTTCATCAATCAGTGCACTTGAGTAATTGTTAAGGACAACTTTGCCTGACATGAGTGACTATGGACACTAACTTACTCAGCGTGGCACTGGTTACAACATGCAAAAGACAGACTTACCACCATGTCACCTCTGCCGGACAGGCGCCAACAGACTACAAAAAGTGAGTGACAACCATAGCACTCAATTGATGCTCACTGGTTCAGTGGGACAGTGATTACGCCAAGCAAAGCACAACCATTCCACCATGTCACATCTACTGGTCACGGCACTGATGGCAACACAATTTAGTGAAAACCATTCTACATAAAAGGCGCCAACTTGCTCAGTGTGTACTAAAACCGAATAGCCATACCACAGATATGCACGCATTGCACAGTATATGAGATAGCCACCGAGTCGATCATTGCAGGGGCTTTTGCTACACTGAACACATAATTCAGTCAGTACATCATCCTCACTACTCGAATGAATTCATGTAATAAACGTACAAATTGCTTGCGTGAACTGATGATTGTCTTTGATGAGGCACAGAGGCACATGCAATCGTATCAATGCAACTCGATCAGCATCTCATGTGCTGTGCACAATTGTGCATAATTGTGCTATTCAAAGCAGTGATCGCCACTGTCCAAGAAAGATGCTTGTTTTAGGGCCGAGTAGCAGAGCTGCACTTAGCCCGGGGCTGAAGCAAAGAAGCCAATGGATTCAACATCCTAATGATGACTACCGCTTTTCACGCTTTGATGTGGCTAGTCAACAGAGGCTATCCACTGACGGCCTTTCCTGGTGTTATTGCAGCAGTAGGTTTTCAACTGTCCTTGGCAAACAAACTACTACAAGCGCAATTCTAATATATAAATCGCAATCACTGTCCGTTTCTTGGTATGAGCGAGTTGAGTGATACTCGTTGCATGTGTCACCTCGTGTTACGTCAATTGTCACAGCGGTATTCATAGAGTAGTGTCACTGCTCCACACTCGACTCTCAAGGCTTGTTCCCTTCACTATTGAATGTGCCATTACTCGCACTACTCTCTGCCACCCATCTGTTCATTATCCAATTCACAGACACAACATTGAACCTCAATGATTGGCCATATCCACTAGTGACGAGTGTGACGCCTGCGTCAAAGGTTCAATGATCGGCAGTGAAGTGATGCTCGCCTGTACATTGCAAACCCCGGGCAAGTGCATTACTTGAGCCGATGGCCTGTCCAATTTGGACCCGAGGCCGAACATATGCAGTACTAATGGTGATGAGCGTTTGCGCAGTGCCATTGGAGAAGGAGACAGCCGGCAAAGTTGAATTCTCCATCGGCAATTCTGTGCTTGTATGATCGGACTGATTTATTGTCAATTTTATAGTTGAAAGGGCAATGTTGCGCGTCCCAGTCCGATCTCACTCACTAGCAACTCGGTGCCGCCTCGATTTGTGTTTGTTCCTCTATCAAGAGCGACAAACGAACCTACTGCAATAGTTCTTGTTGTCGGAGCGGAACGTCGAGCGAGCGAAGCGAGCGAGTAAGTGTAGTGAGGACTCTCCGTCAACTCAATTGGAAACGCTTGTCCTGGGGATAGCGTCAATACGGTTAAATGGATCGGTCTGAAAATTTTACACAATGTTCTGGTTGGGGTGAAGTTGTGCCTTTTGTGTAATAGGTCAAAGGTCAACGGAGCAGTGATTTTTCAAAAATTAAATCAAATTTTGCATAGAAATATGTAGGGACTGAGTATCAACAGTGGGCGTGAGACACAGACAAGCACACACGCCGAGCAGCGCTCCCGCTTTGCGCAAATGGGATGCGCAGTGATACTCTTCTCCTTCATATATGTGATGACTCGTGTCTTATCACTAAGTCTTATCATATTGCACACAACGCATACCGATTTAAATTTGTTTAATTTGATTTTGTTATTCAAAACACATTCTCTATAGGAATTCCTTATATTTAAAAGTATCCAGTCATTAAAAGAGTATAACTGATGGTTGTGTGATTGAGTGACTGACTAATTGTCTGTTATACGCCCGCTCCGACTTCACGAGAACGGCGTTACTTATTCTTAATAAATTAAAATGGTTTCATAACGCATGCAGCTGGTTTTATACTAGTTAATTACAGAATAGATTAATACGAAAAGACCATTTATCTGTGCAGGCCAAACCACTGCACTGACCACCGCGCACACATCTGGACTCGGACGAGCAGAGGGTCAAATGTCACCTCTCTCCTCTCAACAAGTAACCCAAACAGTAAGTCAATGTGTGAGGTAAGGCTCTCGTGACTATTTTCAAGTAGCGCGCTCATTTTAGGATCGCGGCGGTGCCACCACCAAGGTGACCTCTTCTTTCCGTTTGTCTCCCTTGCAGTTGCTGCTTTCCCTAGGACTACTCGCTGGCAGACCGACCGAAGGAGGCCCGTAGAGGCCACTAGCCGGCCGGTATATAAGGAGACATCGAGCCCGTCCTCACTTGTCTTCCCATGTCCTTGCTGACGCCCTGTTGACACCTGACCAGTTCTTGGTTGCCCGCTTTGCCTTGTGTCCGTTCTCGCTTGCCCTGTTCGACCCAACGGTCCGATATCTGTCCCAGATCACCAGTTGACTTCCCTTCTTCTCGTTTACTGATTCCCGCTGACCTCATCGTCCCCGTGGTCCTGCGTATCGAGCTGACTGCCCGATTGACTGGTCGAATCAAATTGCTTGTGTAGTGCTAAGTGGCTCGTGCCCTCCAAATAAACTGATTTGTTGTGTGCTTCCCTGCGTCGTTTTTCCCAGTTTTGACAACGAGCAAATTTTTTTGTCGGTATAAGCCTCACTGACATATCGCATCTTAGCACCTTTTTCGTCAATTTTGAATTGTGCACTTGCCTGGACAGGGAGATTGTGCTCCAATAATTAGAGGGAATTACGAGTCAAAACTGCCGTTCGACAATTGAGATAGATGATTGCACCAAACAGTGAACACAACTATGCAGTGTACGATGTACAACGATGATCAGTGTCAAGGTTTATTGTTGAGTGAGTAGTGAACAGTTTAATGTTTGTGTCATGTGTAGGAGTGTGTACTTCCGAATATTTCGGGTAATTATGACGCCTGATTCGACCAGTCAATTGGTCACTCACTCACGAGTTTGCGTGTTCCAGTTGACCATCTATCGAGTGGTCTGTATCCATCTGCCTGCGGTATCACTTGTCATGACCATAAGCACACAATGTTTAAGATCGTCGAGTATTCTCGCTTCTCCGATGTTCCTCGCTGGTTTTGAATCTCTTATGACGTTTGCAATTTCTGCTTTCTCAGCGAGACAATTGGACACTGACGATTTCGCAGATTGTGAAGACAAAATGGACTGAGGAGCAATTCAATGCGAATGATAGTGAGAAGTTATGGCTTGTTCAAAGGTGCCGTGTGACTTTAACGCTTCGGTTTCGATCGTTCACTGGAGCACTCAGCAGTGAAAAGATCATCTCGAGAGAAATACATCTCGATTTGACTAAATCGAATAATACCGCTCTAAATGATTGATTAATGGTAAGGCTCGATACTGACGTGCTTGTACATTGAAATGATTGTCTCTGACAGAGACTAATTATTCCTTCTACGACTTATAATCTACGACTGACTGGCGAATATGTTCGATCTTTTCGTCTTGTACAATCGACCAGAGAGAGAGAGAGAGAGAGAGAGAGAGAGAGAATCATTCATCTGAGGTATAATGAGTGACACTCATTAGCACTGGTTTTATCACAAGTGACGAGATGAGCCATCGAAGGTATTAACGGTTTAGTGCTGCTCCATTGTCCCCACTGACCACACGCACACCTACACGCAACAGGCCAGTCTGGCCGCCATCAATTCTTCGATGCGGGAATACACTTGTCCTTCAAGATTTGAGCACTCAGTGCAGTGTCACAAGAGATAATGTTAAGTGAATTAGTCATCGCGTTTGGGTGATATTATGTAAGGCAATTGTATCATTTGAATTGAGTGATCCAGCACTGTGGTAATAGTGAAACTGTGGATAGCGATTACCAGTCTGATTTTGGTCTGTGGTTGCATTGCATCATGGCCATTAGCCTTCTAGCGTTGCTATCTAATCGACATTGTACACTGAGTGAACGATATCACTTTTGGCTCACTTGGCAATGCTCTGCCCGATAATACATTGCATCGCACTGGTTGGTCCGTTTGCATTCGAAAACAGTTGACCCGTCCTCAATGGTAGCTCTGTTTGACGGTTGTTTTTTGTTTTAGCTTACTATTCCATTGGTCAACACCGAAATGTAATGATTCCTCTGCAAGGCTGTTTGTGCAAATAGCGGTTCAACCCAGTGAATGCCTGCATTGCGGATAGTTATTGACCTCTGTTCGACTTTTGACTCGACTCCCATCACGCTAAATCAATACCCGCACTAGTTCTCATTTGAATCTCTTGCCACCACTATCCCTCCCTCTATCGGTCAATCTAGCACCAGGTAATGTTTGGCTCATTTATCTTTGTTACATAAACGTTTTGAATCTAATCTAGCTTGACTTGGTCCTAGTTAACATTCGAATCTTCTTTCTTCTCTACTTTTGATATATTGGACTAGCTCTTATTTGCAGACCTACCAAGTCTGCTTCTGCATCACTACCGTCAATAACATTTGAAAAATCTCCAACTGTCATCTTAAACCAAATCTATACTAGTCATTAATCTCAAATGTCTTTTTTCCTTTGAAATATTTTTTATTTACAGGTCACATTAACAGACAGTAGTTACTAATTTCAATCCGTTGCAGCCATTAGTTACCAATCTCAGTCCATTACAGACATTAGTTACCAATCTCAATACATACAGATATTAGTTACCAATCTCAATACATACAGACATTAGTTACCAATCTCAATCCATGGTTCCAAGACTATTCGCCACCATCATTTTAGCATCGTTGGTAATATTCTGTTTGCCACAGTAGTCCAAAATGCTGCCTTGAACGAAACGGTCTCAATTCGGTCATTGGTCGTGAGCATCGGTTTTGGAACTGCTGTACAATTTGTCTCTCATGTGGGCAATTTGATAAGCGCAAAAGTGACAATTTCCCAGGCAAAATTGTAATCAAGTGCGTATGGCCCGATGAAAACTTCCACTTTGACCACTATATCCAGAATGGTCTTCATTCCATCAATTATATCCGAAATATTTCGAACAACGTTCAACTTAATGAAAGCGATGTTAAACGTAGCCTTCATTTCTTCTTTAGATAAAGGGCAACTTTCAACAAAGGAGACGGCATTACTTTGTGGAAAATAAGATAGCCCTGAAGATGGCCGGGATTTGGGAGGATGGACTTAAAAGAGGAGACCTTGCCTCAATATTCATACTTTTGAGTGCAAATCTCTTTGGGTTCAACAGCAGAAGAGGCAGGATAAAATTCGCCATATTTTGTCTATAAGATGGCATTCCTTTGGCGCCACTCTTCCTTCAGCTCCTCAGTATCGCCAGAAGTATCGCCAATCGTTTCTTCGATAATGTTCAATTTATTTCTTAGCGTTCATGTGCCCATAGGTTAAGGTTTGAGTTTCATCAAATTGGCATACAAATGATCAGGCGAATTTAATCGCTGTAAAAGATGTATCACCATTTGAATAGCCATGATGGAAAATGATCTAATATTGAAGTTAAAACAAAACTAGATTAAATTAAGTTTAATTTGACTATTAATACTTACCCAAATTACGGAAGGATAATAAAAAAGCTTTTATTTGCAATGAACCGAGACAAGGTCATAACGCGTTGACGGCGTAAGGCTAAATGCAACATGTCAGTGGAGACGAGCATGTCACATGTTTCGTGGGGCTTGATTTTATGATGGCATGTGAAAAAACAGTGACATAAGAAAAATGCTAACCAAGCGTTGTTCTATTGGGTTGGCTCAACTTGGGTGCCAGTAACAGACACAATTGCAGCTTCAAAATCTTGGAAACAACAGTAGGATGAGTTAAATATTAATAACGCCTAATGTAAAACCTACATACCATTGGCAAGTAGTAAAGGATACATACATCACCTTGTTGTCCATCACAAAATTGAATCAAGACTTGGAAAATTGAATTTTTCAATTAAACCGAGCCTCCAACACTAATGTTGTCATCGACAAAGGTCAAATGTTGCCCAAAATGCCGAAATAGTCACTATTTTTTTTATAACGCTACGTTAACGTTAACGAGAGTCCACCACCAGACAGTCAGCCAAATACAATAACGTTGGCTCAATGGCGAGGTGCATTCATAGAGAACGGTACACCAGTGCCGTTCCCAGAGCTCACAGAGGTTCAATCGCGTAGGGCGAAAATGTGATTGCGTGATCGCGTGGTGCACTATGCATAGCCGTACTCTAAAGCGAAAGTAGAAATGCCACGTTGGGGTGTTTTCGCGTGCTGGAATGAGTAGTATTGCACCTATCATGTTCAATCCATGTACCAATGATCTGAAGTAATTAGTCTGTTGCTCAGATCACTAGCGACTAGTTCGCGGCATATTGCCTTGTGTCCATGTACTTGTTCCATTATTCAACCATCTAGTCATCAATAAATTCCAACAGGTTTGTTCAGTTCAAATGTTCAGTCTTAGCCTCAGCACAGCAGTAACGATTTTAATCATCAGCAATGTATTTTGGCACTGTGCTTTGTCACTTATCGTCAGTCAGTTATAATCGGGAGTACAAACGACACTATCCGACAAAAGACACAAACATTAAACTGTTCACCATTCTCACAACAACCGTGACCAGCTGTACATCGTACACTGTATAGTTGTGTTCGCTGATTGGTGCAATAATCAATCCCCATTTCAACGAGTGTCACTCAACTCGTTCACACCAAGTAACAGCCAGTGGTCCAGATTTATGTGAGAGTAAGACTCAACAATCGCCCTTTAGGTAACATAACTAATTAGTGATTGCTAAGATGTGTTCATTCGCGAGTGTGCTCATTATGAACAAGATATCTATCTCAAAGAGGCTTTGCTCATGTGTCTGAAGGACAAAATCTCAGGTGAGCGAGCAATCAAACCAAGAGTGAAAGTGAATGTAAGTGCTGAGAGGTGGTCGTTGGCGGTGAGTTGGCTCATTCTCGGACAGTTGTCTCATAATGATCACTGCAGATTGGGTCTGATGATGGTAACAGCTTCTCATATGACTTTACTATTTACCTAAGACCTACTGCTGCACTAACCCCAGGAAAGGCCATCAGTGGATTGCAACCGTTGACTAGACACATCAAAGCGAGAAAAGTAGTAGCCTTCATTGCGCTTTTTGAATCAACTGAGTTCTTTTCTTCAGCCTTACTCAGTGCAGCGAACTTTTCGAGTGAATGTTGAAACAGGTGGAATTGGTAGTTCATTGCTCGTGCAAACAATTGACTGAATACATTGATAACGGAAAGTGTCAATGTGGTGTTTGAAGTGTGCTCGTGTTGATAAACTTTTGTTACACTCATTGAAGGACGCAAGAAAAGTATGAGCCACATTTGAACTGGATCTTCGTCTGCCTCGTTGCTTGTCCATGTAAGTACTACTGATCGGCCAGACCACACTCCAATCTGTCTGATCTCGTTGTTTGTTAGTACGACCAGAGCACACCATCAACTGACCAGTCACCTTGACCATCACCACAACAACACCAATCACACTCGCACACCATCAACTGACCAGTCACCTTAACCATCACCACAACGGCACCAATCACACTCGCACACCATCAACTGACCAGTCACCTTGACCATCACCACAACAACACCAATCACACTCGCACACCATCAACTGACCAGTCACCTTAACCATCACCACAACGGCACCAATCACACTCGCACACCATCAACTGACCAGTCACCTTGACCATCACCACAACAACACCAATCACACTCGCACACCATCAACTGACCAGTCACCTTAACCATCACCACAACGGCACCAATCACACTCGCACACCATCAACTGACCAGTCACCTTGACCATCACCACAACAACACCAATCACACTCGCACACCATCAACTGACCAGTCACCTTGACCATCACCACAACAGCACCAATCACACTCGCACACCATCAACTGACCAGTCACCTTGACCATCACCACAACAGCACCAATCACACACGCACACCATCAACTGACCATCACCTTGACCATCTCCACAACAGCACCAATCACACTCGCACACCATCAACTGACCATCACCTTGACCATCTCCACAACAGCACCAATCACACTCGCACACCATCAACTGACCATCACCTTGACCATCACCACAACAGCACCAATCACACTCGCACACCATCAACTGACCATCACCTTGACCATCACCACAACTGCACCAATCACACTCGCACACCATCAACTGACCATCACCTTGACCATCACCACAACTGCACCAATCACACTCGCACACCATCAACTGACCAGTCACCTTGACCATCACCACAACAGCACCAATCACACACGCACACCATCAACTGACCATCACCTTGACCATCACCACAACAGCACCAATCACACACGCACACCATCAACTGACCATCACCTTGACCATCACCACAACAGCACCAATCACACTCGCACACCATCAACTGACCATCACCTTGACCATCACCACAACTGCACCAATCACACACGCACACCATCAACTGACCATCACCTTGACCATCACCACAACAGCACCAATCACACACGCACACCATCAACTGACCATCACCTTGACCATCACCACAACAGCACCAATCACACTCGCACACCATCAACTGACCAGTCACCTTGACCATCACCACAACAGCACCAATCACACTCGCACACCATCAACTGACCAGTCACCTTGACCATCACCACAACAGCACCAATCACACACGCACACCATCAACTGACCATCACCTTGACCATCACCACAACAGCACCAATCACACTCGCACACCATCAACTGACCATCACCTTGACCATCACCACAACTGCACCAATCACACTCGCACACCATCAACTGACCATCACCTTGACCATCACCACAACAGCACCAATCACACTCGCACACCATCAACTGACCAGTCACCTTGACCATCACCACAACTGCACCAATCACACTCGCACACCATCAACTGACCATCACCTTGACCATCACCACAACGGCACCAATCACACTCGCACACCATCAACTGACCAGTCACCTTGACCATCACCACAACGGCACCAATCACACTCGCACACCATCAACTGACCATCACCTTGACCATCACCACAACTGCACCAATCACACACGCACACCATCAACTGACCAGTCACCTTGACCATCACCACAACAGCACCAATCACACTCGCACACCATCAACTGACCATCACCTTGACCATCACCACAACAGCACCAATCACACTCGCACACCATCAACTGACCAGTCACCTTGACCATCACCACAACAGCACCAATCACACACGCACACCATCAACTGACCATCACCTTGACCATCACCACAACTGCACCAATCACACTCGCACACCATCAACTGACCATCACCTTGACCATCACCACAACAGCACCAATCACACTCGCACACCATCAACTGACCAGTCACCTTGACCATCACCACAACAGCACCAATCACACTCGCACACCATCAACTGACCATCACCTTGACCATCACCACAACAGCACCAATCACACTCGCACACCATCAACTGACCAGTCACCTTGACCATCACCACAACGGCACCAATCACACTCGCACACCATCAACTGACCATCACCTTGACCATCACCACAACTGCACCAATCACACTCGCACACCATCAACTGACCAGTCACCTTGACCATCACCACAACTGCACCAATCACACTCGCACACCATCAACTGACCATCACCTTGACCATCACCACAACTGCACCAATCACACTCGCACACCATCAACTGACCAGTCACCTTGACCATCACCACAACGGCACCAATCACACTCGCACACCATCAACTGACCAGTCACCTTGACCATCACCACAACGGCACCAATCACACTCGCACACCATCAACTGACCATCACCTTGACCATCACCACAACGGCACCAATCACACTCGCACACCATCAACTGACCAGTCACCTTGACCATCACCACAACGGCACCAATCACACTCGCACACCATCAACTGACCATCACCTTGACCATCACCACAACTGCACCAATCACACTCGCACACCATCAACTGACCATCACCTTGACCATCACCACAACTGCACCAATCACACTCGCACACCATCAACTGACCAGTCACCTTGACCATCACCACAACTGCACCAATCACACTCGCACACCATCAACTGACCATCACCTTGACCATCACCACAACAGCACCAATCACACTCGCACACCATCAACTGACCATCACCTTGACCATCACCACAACAGCACCAATCACACTCGCACACCATCAACTGACCAGTCACCTTGACCATCACCACAACGGCACCAATCACACTCGCACACCATCAACTGACCATCACCTTGACCATCACCACAACTGCACCAATCAAACATACAGGAGTAACTCTTATTGTGGTTGCTTGCTGGGGATTGTTGGTTGGCTGGCAGATCAAACATACGACGACGACCACCACCACCACCATAGCGCAACACTGCAACGTGTCAGTGTCAGTCAACGATTGGTCCGACTGGACACATCAATCAATGGACCCTACTGTGATGGTGGTGGTGGTGATGTTGCACTGGACTTGGACTTGGACTGACTAGATACACAGCGAGTTGAAGCCATTGCACTAGAGCAACACATTCGACAGGTAAACGAAATGCACGGTTTGCACGGTTTGGCCGACCGAAGCAGACAAACGGACACATACAACGAGGAGATACAAGTCGTACACAAAACCGGAGACTCGGGCTTGATCTTCGGCTTCGAAGTACGAAAGGTGGTTCAGCCGGGCCGGCCGTGAAGTTGAACTATCCGCAGTAGAGGGTGCAACAGTGCGCTCAGCTGAACCAGATCGAACATCACCAGTTTCGTCTTCATGTCTAGCACAGTCGTAAGCAAGGCTGGAAGAAACAGAATACACCGAATAAAACGGTGACGCCTTGACAGTAGCACGGCCAGTACCAATCGAAGGTGTCAGGCCTGAAATTGATGTAGCAGCAGTTGCGGACCGAACAGTGCGCCTAGTATAACAAGAACGGACACTTGCAGAGTCGTCTTGTTGTCGGCCACATTCACACAAACACACAACACAAACCGCCCGTTGTAATGCCCAACATAGCAACCATAGACCAGCCTTACCGTAACCACCGCAACCGGCACTCGAAAACCCTTACACACGCACGACCAATTGTCCGATCCAGTGTCACCAACAGTAGACCATCACCACATAACTGCACCCAAGCACAAGTGCGAGCACACCACTTTACACGAAGGTTCTCATCCTTGTTCTCTAGCTCAAGTAGTTCAACTAAATAACAAACTCCACGGGTCAATTGTTTTCTAGTTTTATTCGAAAATGTCAAAAAACGAACTCGATACAAAAAGATTTTACAAATTTAGGTACACTTAAGGTGCACAACACATAAGGTGTTTACATTTTAAAAGGGAAAGGATAGAAACTAAAAGTTGAAAGAGTGAGCTAAAAAAGTTAACATAGCTCTAACTCTTAAGACAGAGAGATCACTCACTGGGGTCCAATTCCCCCGAGTCCAAGTTGAGTCCACCAAGGTGGGCGACGGCACAACGAAGCGAACCAGCTGGGGTACGACCACCAACCGAACCAGTATCACGACTTCCGCCACTGCCTTCATCGCAGATATAACCAAAGCCGTCAGGAATGGATAACGACGAAGGTGATTCATTTTTCACGCGCGCTACAGTTCCCATCGAAGTAGATGCTGCAACTGTATCCACTCGGCCACCTTCGCAGTCGTAGGCAAAGTCTTGTGGAGTGACCATCGAGTAAGGAATTGCAGTGACGCGACTTGCTTGCTCGCCGCATCCGTACACGAAATCCGTGTCAACGACTGGCGATACGACAGCACTAACAGTAGCGCCACCATCTTCTGAACTGCAATCGTAGAGAACCGAGCCAACAGAGAAAGAAGAGGATGGAGGCTCCAACTTGACTCGGCCAGTTGAAGTAGAACTATTAGCAGTAATAACATTTTCATTCGATTCCGACGGCTGCTCAAAGTGTCCATCTTCTTGCACTGCACCAACGCCACTGCAATCGTAGAGAAGATTGTCATCGACCGAGAAAGGAGAGGAAGCAGGCTCAATCTTGACGCGAACACTTGAAGCGACAGATTCGCCAGCCACCGCCTTGACAGACAAAATACGCGATCCAGTGGAGGGAGAGCCTGAACCGACCACAATAGGCAAAGCAGCCTCAATCGGCTGCTCATCAATCTCTTCAGGGCACACTCCTGCGCAGTCATAAAGGAGATCATCAGGGCAAGAAAAAGGAGTTGATGGTGGTTCGATCTTCACGTGAACGTTCGATCCAGAAAGAGGTCCACCCGCCACTGACTGAGTGGATCCACTGGCCAAACCAATAGAAGAAGCACTTGAGGCAGTGCGTCGAGTGAGGCTTGGGCTAAAGCTTGGAGCACTTGAGGCACTTCGAATGGTTGTGCTGACACTTTGAGCGGGTGCAGTTGAAGGTGAGCGTCGGGTGAGGCTGAGACTATCAGCTGGACCACTTGAAAGTGTGCGTACGGTGAGGCTGAGAATTTCAGAAGGAGCACTAGAAAGTGAGCGTCGGGTGGGGCTGAGACTGTCAATAGGGGCACTTGAAGGTGTGCGTACGGTGGTGCTGAGACTTTGAACGGGTGCAGTTGAAGGCGAGCGTCGGGTGAGGCTGAGACTATCAGCAGGACCACTTGAAGGTGTGCGTACGGTGGGGCTGAGAATTTCAGCTGGACCACTTGAAGGTGTGCGTACGGTGGTGCTGAGACTTTCAACAGGAGCACTAGAAGCTGAGCGTCGGGTTGCGCTAAGACTCAAACTGGGCACACTTGAGGGAGTGCGACAAGTAAGGCTGAGAGTCGAGCTGGTTGACATAGCATCCGAGCCAAATCGATCCGTGGAGATGAAGCCAAATCCAGGGGGAACCGCAGGAGCAGCAGACGATTCCAAAACGAGGGCGCTTCGAGCAAGTTGAGCTGTTGGTGGCTCGACACCAGTGACCACCGAGACAGACTGGGCCACATCGACACTCATCGCTTGGCCAGCAGAGGAGCTAATTGACATCGGCTCATTAAGCACGGGAGACGCGCCAGGAGACTTCATGGACACAGCCGATTGGGCACTAGCACTAATTGACATAGCAGCCCGACTTTGCTCAACAGCAGACACAGATGGAAGAGGCGCGCTGGGAGGCAACATACCTTCACGAGAGTGGTGGGAATCGCTTCTGGAGGCAACAGTAAAGATGGTGGTGGGTGTGGGCACAGCAGCCGAAGTCACAGTAGGTGCAGCACCAAGTTTTCGGTCAGTAGAAATAACACCAGCACGTCTCGCCGAGTAGTGAATACGGTTGTGCTTGCAACGACCCAGGGGCACGGTTCCGTCAGCACATTCCAAAGTGTGAGCATGTTCAGGCTTAGGCATCTCAGGGCCAACATAGAAGGAAGAAATCAGCAGTTCCTTGGCAGGAACGATAGAAGCGGCTCGTCCGTGAGACTTGATGAAAGGTAGAGCGGTGTCGAACTCTTCAACTTGCACTGCATCGATGGAGTCCAACGATGGAAACCGGTCCGTTGCAGTCTGCTTGACTACACAACTAGTGGAGGTTGTTCCGAAGAGTCCGGTAGGAGCACAATCCATGCACTCATCGTCGTGCTTCTGCTTGTCGCTCTTGCGACCGATAGCCCAGCGGAGCAGAACATTACCATCAAGATCCTAAACACGGGAAACAATCAAGGGCTATAGAAACTATAGGTACACGATCATAAGATTACCTCAACGGGATAGCCAAAGTACCATTGGAGAGGGATTCGCTGTCCAGTGGCGTCAAGCTTGAATGCAACAAACTTTGCATTGACGAAGACAATCTTGTTGATGAGAGAGCGACTTTGGTAATAAATCATCTCATCAAGAAACGTCTGTTTACAGATCTGAGATTCGTTGTACTCAGCACGGTCATATGTTAAAACCATCTCGACTGGTCCAACTTGCTCGAAGAGCTTCAAAGCGATCAAAGCTTCGCGGTCTGGCAGAAGATAGTTTACCGCGCGTTCAGAGACACGTTCCTTGTCCACCAACTTGACAGTGATACGACCATGTTCAGAATAAAGACGCGGGTAGACTTTAAAGTTGTCCCTCACTTTACGAGGCAGCGCATACTGAGAAGACATTCTGGTGAATGTTAACGATTCTAGAGTAAAATTAAACAGAATAATAGAAGCAATCTGTTTGGAATGGAAGGAAGAATAGGGGGAAGAGAAACGTAAGAGAGATGTAAAAGAGTTAGGGAAAGTGCGTGCCGATGTGGTGACTGATACATAGGAGTGGGTTCGGCGAAGCCATCACCACCACCCGCAATAAGCCTCGGTCTTTTATACAAAACATACAGTCCGGTGCAAGCACGGACAAAGGAACCATTGACACATTAACCCGATGGCAGTACACACCTGCAACAGACAACACTCACACACACAGCCAAGTGGCGGAGGCAAACACGGGTGTAGCAACATGAGCCATTGCAACCAGCACCCGAAAGACAACACACACACACACACAGCCAAGTGTTCAGTGCAAGTAAGTACATAGCAAACAAAGTCGTAGCCACTGGTAACCAGCTCACCATGAGCACCAGATACACCCATACACTACCAATAGACCTGAGAAGGCAACTGTGAGTGAAAGATTGGTCCATCCACTAGCAACCGGTGCACCTGGAGAGCCAATGATTGCACAGAGACACAGCCAATAGACCCGAGAAGACAACTGTGTGTGCAATATTGACCCATCAACTCGCAACCAGCCCCATTGACACGGCAAAGACCTCAAACACACGCAGCCAAGAGTCCCGAGAATGGAGCAATATGACGGAGAGGACGTACCCACACTCCCACAGTGTGTCCGGAGCACCAAAGATGACACAATCCTAAGGCCAAGTGTACTAAGGAAGCAAATACGGCGCCAACTAAGCGATGCCCAGCTCCCACAGTGTGTCCGGAGCAGTCAAATAAACAAAAAGACAATCGCGCAAAGACAATCGATCGACACGACAAGGTACGATGCGATTCTGTAACACTAAGACACTCAGGAGTATTATCGTTAGATTGCCCACCCTTGAAACTTACTATACAGACATAGTCGATCTGTTAAACCTAATTGACCAATTTTGGAACTTTCTGGAACACTAGGACACTCGGGAGTGTCATGGTTGGATAGAGCGCCCTCGAAAACCCCTATACAGACACAGTCGATTTGTTAAACCTAATTGACCCATTTTGGAACCTTCTGGAACACTAGGATACTTGGGAGTGTCATGGTTGGATAGAGCGCCCTCGAAAACCCCTATACAGACACAGTCGATTTGTTAAACCTAATTGACCCATTTTGGAACCTTCTGGAACACTAGGATACTTGAGAGTGTCATGGTTGGATAGAGCGCCCTCGAAAAACCCCTATACAGACACAGTCGATTTGTTAAACCTAATTGACCCATTTTGGAACTTTCTGGAACACTAGGACACTCGGGAGTGTCATGGTTGGATAGAGCGCCCTCGAAAACCCCTATACAGACACAGTCGATTTGTTAAACCTAATTGACTTATTTTGGAACCTTCTGGAACACTAGGATACTTGGGAGTGTCATGGTTGGATAGAGCGCCCTCGAAAACCCCTATACAGACACAGTCGATTTGTTAAAGCTAATTGACCCATTTTGGAACCTTCTGGAACACTAGGATACTTGAGAGTGTCATGGTTGGATAGAGCGCCCTCGAAAACCCCTATACAGATACAGTCGATTTGTTAAACCTAATTGACCCATTTTGGAACCTTCTGGAACACTAGGATACTTGAGAGTGTCATGGTTGGATAGAGCGCCCTCGAAAACCCCTATACAGACACAGTCGATTTGTTAAACCTAATTGACCCATTTTGGAACCTTCTGGAACACTAGGACACTCGGGAGTGTCATGGTTGGATAGAGCGCCCTCGAAAACCCCTATACAGACACAGTCGATTTGTTAAACCTAATTGACCCATTTTGGAACCTTCTGGAACACTAGGACACTCGGGAGTGTCATGGTTGGATAGAGCGCCCTCGAAAACCCCTATACAGACACAGTCGATTTGTTAAACCTAATTGACCCATTTTGGAACCTTCTGGAACACTAGGATACTTGAGAGTGTCATGGTTGTATAGAGCGCCCTCGAAACCCCCTATACAGACATAGTCATTACAACAAACGAGAACACACTGTAGATCAACCAGCAGTACACTGTAAGATATTCTCGATCATTCCCGAACGCAAGGACAGTCACACAGAGTAACACGCCGGTGAGTCTGTTACGTCCTCTGTGTAGAGCACAAGGACAACACACCGAAAGATCAAAGCGCCCTCACTCACATGACAACACACGACAGAAGTGGCGTTTAGGTATACGCCGGTGAGTCTGTTACGTCCTCTGTGTAGAGCACCAGAACGGTCACACAGAAAGATCAAAGCGCCCCCCTCATATGACAACACACGACAGCAGTGGCGTTTAGGTATACGCCGGTGAGTCTGTTACGTCCTCTGTGTACACCACCAGGAGAGAGAGGAGAGCGAGATTGACAACATCATCACCAGCAATACAACGTGACTCGACTAAAAGCCAAGTTCAATAGTGGAGGGCGCTGACACCCATTCAGTTTGGCTCTAGGTTGGGTGACTATTGGGAGAGCCCCAATAGTGAGGTGCGCTGCTACCCAAACAGCCAACAAGCTTCGAGAGACAGAGACTGAAAGGGAAGAGTATGGAAAGAGAAAAGACACCAGCCAGGTGTTATGGAACTTACCTACAGAGTTGTGGGAGTGATGGTAGATGATATCAGCAGATGGGAAGGTGTGGCAAAGGTCACTGGAGTCTGATGGAGTGTTGTTCCAGGATGAGGAGGAGAGATACACGAAAACACAAGGGAAAAAGGCGAAGATTAATGATGATGTTGAGTGGCCAGGTGACACTGATTGAACTTACGCAGGCACTAGTGAGTAGAACAGTTCGACGCAGCTAATTTAGCTGATTCCAATGATGGTACACACGAGTGGGTAGATAAGTAGGAGAGTGGAGTATCTTGGATCGGTTTTGGTAAATAATGTCGATGACAAGAAGACACAACCTTACAGCACGAGAGCAGAAAGAAACAGACAGAACACATGTGCTCGACACGCCGCCGCCAAAAAAACGCTCTTACAGAGCGACCGCAGTGACGACCACTACGACGCCAGAGGCGACCACTACTACACTC
The DNA here is from genome assembly GCA_023373905.1 of Rhizoglyphus robini. Classification (NCBI taxonomy): domain Eukaryota; kingdom Metazoa; phylum Arthropoda; class Arachnida; order Sarcoptiformes; family Acaridae; genus Rhizoglyphus; species Rhizoglyphus robini. The sequence continues at coordinate 87,168 of JAKIJQ010000205.1, forward strand.
GCCTGTACTGAAACAGCACAACACACCACAGGCCACCACATCGATCTGCGTTTTTGTGTGTATGCCTTTAAGAGCGGTTTTTGACTGACTGTGCAAGCACAGAGGTGGAGGAGAGCGCGCGCGCTGTTCAATAAGTAAATAGACACGCAGTCCTGTACAGCAGACGTTGGCAAAGTTGTGTGTGCCTGTTGGGAGCTACTTATTGAACACCTTGCCATACACGCTCAGTGTGTTTGTGGAAGTGGTGCTGCCAATCTGTCACTGCGGTGTGATGTGCTCTAGCGGAGTGGGATCGAGGTGGAGGTGTCCTTTGCCTTTGCAGTGTGAGTGGTGCTGCCAATCTGTCACTGCGGTGTGATGTGTCGGAGTGAGACCGAGGTGGAGGTGACCTTTGCATGTGCAGTGTGGTGGTGCTGCCAATCTGTCACTGCGGTGTGATGTGCTGTCTTATGTCATGCTGCACAAACTCTGACCATACGCGTCCTCCTCTGCCTCCGTGCTGTACACAGATGACGTAATCGGGTTTCACGCGCGCACTACTAGCCGCCACTGGCGCGTTGTTCAGTAAATTAATTGCCCGGCTGGGTAGCAGCGCCCCTGCACGCCGGGGGCATGGTCCGCTGCACAGTTCGCATCGCGATTGATCGTGTCCTGAGGTGTAGCGTCGTGTGTTAGGTTGGCGCGTTTGAGTCTTATCGCTAATGTGACTATCGCTTATTGCCAGCGGTGGTTGTTACTGTTGTTGGTGGGAGACATCTATGGGGCTAATATTCAGACAATGGTTGCCATGGTGAACGAGAATGATCTCGAAAGTGGTACAGTGTACTGCTGGTTGTTCTACAGTGTGTACACCTTTGTTGTTACCACCATGTCTGTATAGTGGGTTTGGAGGGTGGGCAATCCAGCCATGATACTCCCGAGTGTCCTAGTGGTCCAGAAAGTTCCAAAATGGGTCAATTAAGTTCTAAAAATCGACTATGTCTGTATAGACATTGTTGAATGTGCCCGATCGAATGATGATACTCACGAGTGTCCAAGTGGTCCAGAAAGTTCCAAAATGGGTCAATTAAGTTGTAAAAGTCGACTATGTCTGTATAGACATTGTCGAGGGTGCCCGATCGAATGATGATACTCACGAGTGTCCTAGTGGTCCAGAAAGTTCCAAAATGGGTCAATTAAGTTCTAAAAATCGACTATGTCTGTATAGACATTGTTGAGGGTGCCCGATCGAATGATGATACTCACGAGTGTCCAAGTGTTCCAGAAGGTTCCAAAATGGGTCAATTAAGTTGTACAAGTCGACTATGTCTGTATAGACATTGTCGAGGGTGCTCAATCGAAGGGTGATACTCACGAGTGTCCTAGTGATCCAGAAGGTTCCAAAATGGGTCAATTAAGTTGTACAAGGCGACTATGTCTGTATAGACATTGTCGAGGGTGCTCAATCGAAGGGTGATACTCACGAGTGTCCTAGTGATCCAGAAGGTTCCAAAATGGGTCAATTAAGTTGTACAAGTCGACTATGTCTGTATAGACATTGTCAAGGGTGCTCAATCGAAGGGTGATACTCACGAGTGTCCTAGTGATCCAGAAGGTTCCAAAATGGGTCAATTAAGTTGTACAAGTTGACTATGTCTGTATAGACATTGTCGAGGGTGCTCAATCGAAGGGTGATACTCACGAGTGTCCTAGTGATCCAGAAGGTTCCAAAATGGGTCAATTAAGTTGTACAAGTCGACTATGTCTGTATAGACATTGTCAAGGGTGCTCAATCGAAGGGTGATACTCACGAGTGTCCTAGTGATCCAGAAGGTTCCAAAATGGGTCAATTAAGTTGTACAAGTCGACTATGTCTGTATAGACATTGTCGAGGGTGCTCAATCGAAGGGTGATACTCACGAGTGTCCTAGTGATCCAGAAGGTTCCAAAATGGGTCAATTAAGTTGTACAAGGCGACTATGTCTGTTTAGACATTGTCGAGGGTGCTCAATCGAAGGGTGATACTCACGAGTGTCCTAGTGATCCAGAAGGTTCCAAAATGGGTCAATTAAGTTGTACAAGTCGACTATGTCTGTATAGACATTGTCGAGGGTGCTCAATCGAAGGGGTGATACTCACGAGTGTCCTAGTGATCCAGAAGGTTCCAAAATGGGTCAATTAAGTTGTAAAAGGCGACTATGTCTGTTTAGACATTGTCGAGGGTGCTCAATCGAAGGGTGATACTCACGAGTGTCCTAGTGATCCAGAAGGTTCCAAAATGGGTCAATTAAGTTCTAAGTCGACTAAGTCTGTACGGTATACGTGTTCGGGCTGTGGTGGTGATGGTTTGGGTGAGCGGGCAATGTCAATTGACCGTGTCCGTGTGTGGCACGATTGATCGACCATCGAGTCTTGTCTACCGGTTGATGTAGTTGCGTTCGTAGAGTCGACAATGTAGATTGGATACTCAAGACCAGTAGATGATATATTCGGATCGGTCATTTGAGTTGGGATATCTACTACTTGGTCATGGATATAGAAAAAGGCGAGAGGGGCGATTGTCTCGTTGGACAGAACGGTGATAGCGGTGACTCGAGATAGGTGAGGTGTCATTTGTGTGCGAGGTTATGGTGGTTTTCTGGTGGTGATGGTGACGGTGACCGTGGTCATGCTAATGAGTTCCCGAGAGTGGCGGTGATGGTCGCCACAAAGGCACCAAACCCAGAGTGCTGTGTGTCTGTGGTCGATGTATCACTGGTGATGGTCAAAGGATTGCTCGTTGGCGATTGTGGCGAAAGTAGAGTCACCAAGCACCGAGTGTTCTTTATCTATTTGTTGAGTCAGTGGTGATGGTCAAGTGATTGTCGGTGTAGGTGACAAAGACCACATGGACTCCAAACACGAGTACTATGTGTCAGTGGTCGATCTATCTAGCAACTTGTGATGGTCTAGGGATAGTCCAGCGACGGTTGTGGGGATATTAAAGGCGCCCAAAACCGAGTGTCTTGTGTTTTGTGACCGAACAGGTAAATGAAGGGTGATAGAGGAGAGGGTTGTATGTGTGTCTGGTAGTGGCGAAGACAAAGGCAACGTGGAGAGAGAGAGAGAGAGAGAGTGAGAGAGAGAGAGAGAGAGAGAGAGAGAGAGAGAGAGAGAGAAATGGCAAAGTGCCGTGTTGGATAGGACAAGAAGAACAACAAACAGTGACTGGACTCACCGAAGGAGCCGGTAACTGCACTGAACAGTGTTCAGTGAATACGGGGTAATATGTACATACGCTGGTAATATTGCGATGGTCACGGTATTGGACCGATTGCTTCCGAACGGTGGATAGGCAGACAACTTCACCTAACAGGGATTGTCGGGTGCATGTGCCAATTGGATTATGATGGTCGATGTGTTTGACCGATTGCTCTAGTTTGGTGGATAAGACGGTAACTGCACCGAACCCGGAGTGATGTGTGACGGTGGCCGGCGACTGTATTGGTGTTCCCGAGGTGTGGTCAAGGCACGGGATAGGTGACAGATCCATTGTGTGTCTGGTGAGGGTTTTACGGGTGCTGGTTGTGCCGGTGGTGGTGACCGTTAGCCGCAATGGTCTGTCCGAGACTGCAGTTATGTCTGTGTAGAGATGATGTATCCTTTGTGTGTGCAGTGAGTGTTGTTTGGGTGATGGTGGTGTCTGTCATCTTCTGCATTATGGTGACAAAGCTGTCAATGAAACCGTACAGAAACAGTCGTGTGTTTGTGCCTGGCAGTGGCAGTTGAACCGTTGTCCATTGCATGCAATCTAATAGTCAACAGTCTGCAGTTGTTGACCCTGGTGACACAACATCTTCAGTGGTCGTAACCTGATGTCCTTGCACTGACAAGCAAATGCACTGGACTACGTGAAGCCCCAGTGCCTGTCTCATAGTTTCCGACAGACTCAATGTTGGTGACTATGACACGAGTTAGTGTTTGAGTCTAGAGATTCTTTGTATGTTAAGCTGCCTGTGCATCTGGGCAGCAATTGTTCAGTGATGGTCTTTACTTGTGCTTCAATTTGCACTGGTTAGTTTGTGAATGCGAGTGACTTAATTGGTCACGAAGGGTGAAGCCATTCACTAGTGCTCTAGTGGACAGTGAATTGGCGATTGGTGGTCAAGCACCCAACGCACAATCACTCAAATATTGAGCTTACAATGAAAAAGCTATTATTAACGGGCCAAACGAGGCCAATTGAATTGAATTGATCACACTCGAAAAAGTAAAGTCAGAATTAGTTTGCCGTTGGTGTTTTGTGGTGAGTGGAACTGGATCAAGTGCTGATTGCTTCGCTGTCGTGTCTAACTGAATCAATTGTACCGATGTGGTGTTAGGTTCTTACTATTTGTGTCAGTTTGTGTGGAGGCGGTGGTGGCACTGGCACCGATAACACTGCCGAGCACTAATTCTAAAAGACATAAATATAATAACTATTCTAGATTCTATTCGAGCTTAGCTTGGGTAAACGCACACAATGGGCAATGTTTTGGCTTTTCAGTGACAAAAAAAAGTTCCCTGTAAAGTGCCACTACTACTGCACATTGAAGGCGGCACAACACACAACAACCAATCCATGAGCACGTGTCCGCACTTTTGGTTTCATTTGCACACAGCACTATTGTTGTGCCGCTGGACGCCGACCAATCATATCGATCGATTTTACCTTTAAAATGAGACGTAGATGAGCAAACACGTTCATTACTCCTGAAGCACTCGTCTAGAATGGTTTTCTCACCTCTGCCTCTCTCGTCGAGAATGCTGCCAACTCTCAATCCCGTCTTCTCTCTTTGTCCATTTGGCCACTCGTGTCCGTCTCACAATAGCCCAAGCAGCACCTGACCTAGAGAAGTAAGTACCGACTGTCTCGTTTCAGTACAGAACAATAAAATACTTTTGCTTTTTGACAGCTACGTTTGCGACGAATTACTATATTCATGATGTACCTTGCAGAACTAAATGTGAATGCACCAACTGGCTGGCTCATCTTAGCCACAAGTGCAAGATTCATCCTTTTGCTCTTTTCTGCGACCCAACTTTGAATCGCTGCAAAAGAACAAACGGACAATTACTTGCTATTAATGCTGAAAATGCTGATGAAGAAGATGATGATGAACTTGATGGAGATGAAGAAAGTATTACAGAAATCATCATCAGTGTGGCCGAGGAGAGCACTCGTGATGAGAATTCAGTAATCGCGGATGGGTCAATCGAACGTCCAACTTTGCCCGACCTGAGTATCTCACCAATCTTGGCAAACAATGTGATGTTTTAGTGTTCAATTTGAAATTGTTTTACATTTATTTTCCTTCTTACTGGTTTCTGGTGCTGCTTTAGGAAGGGACATTGGCGGTCTGGCTGGGGCAGCTGGCGTGTTGACCAACTTTGTCGCCAATCAAATTCCTGACGCCAGAAACAGAGTTGAGGTTGCCGATTTGGAGGAGGTTGCCGTGGATTGCAAGTGGAGAGGTTTCGGGAACTGTTGCACGCGGCTGAAGCCCACTATGTTTTGAAACAAGCCAAAGCAGCTAAAGAAAGACAGAACTTGGCGATTTTGGTCACAGCTCAGACGATGCTTTACCAAAGCAACAACAGCAACAGTAAACTCCTCTGCGAGGAATTCAAGACCAGGACACTGTCCGACTGAACAATGAAAGTCTTCATCGGCAGCCGGAACAGCAACTCGACACTGAAGTGCAGGCAGCACAGCAACTTGACTTTATCGACAATGCTTTTGTTGAACTTTCGCCACGCAGACAACGACATCGTGCTCGTCGATTTGCTGTGCTCGACTTCTAATAGAAATTTTGTTCTATTGAACTGTTTTACCTCCATCTCAGATTTTAACATGGACAAATGTACTTTGTGGCACAAATATTCCCCTTAAATTATATTTTAATCTATCCAAATCTAAATAAATAGTAAGCCACCGGTGGCATCTTATTGCCCTTGCGTTACTGTTGGTTGTCTAAAGTAATTTTCTTTTCATCCAAGTAGACTATTGGTGAGATACTCGCCAACTTTGTTTGCATTATGAATATTACGTTTGAGCAGAAGCAGTACAGAATCAGCACCACCACACAAATAGTCAAATCATCATCGCCGTTAGCACTACATGAATGCACTTTCAAATACTATTATAAGCCATACCTAAACTGACCATGATTATCATTGTCAGTTTGTATGTTTAGTTTTGTTTGGGCGCTGGAACATGGTCCACCTTCAATTTGTCACAAGCATGTCCGTTCAATGAGATGCCACACATATAGACTCATGCACTCGCACACATGCACAGGAAGAGACCGACCGGTCAGCAGCTCTCAAACACAACTCGCCATCGACAAGTGAGTACAATTGCATTTGAAAACTAAACACAAAATAGAGTTCACCGTCTGCTGTTTAGTCCAATCGATTGGGTGAAAATGATCTGGCTAGACAGGTCAGCTTGTGGATAGGTTAAAGTAATCAATACCACCGAGCAAACTATGAGTTCATTTGCGCAATCCGTACATACTGAGCACTGACAGTACTGATCGTTATCACCACCATCATTCCCACCACCCAAGACTATTCAAATCAGTGCAATACTCGACAAAATTAGTGGATATTAGTTGTTGGGTATGGTTGGTCTATTGGATTACACGCGACACTGTATCAGCATCATCATGGCACACACATCGAGTCCATCGCGATAAGCAATATGCAGCTAATCTCGAGTCAATGATCTGACCGTCGTTTTGTTGCTGACAACTGCAAGTGAGACACATTGGACAGCCACAATTACCATTGCCCACCATCGCAAGCACCAGCTACGACTTTGAGCTGATCGGTTGATGAGTGTCGTTGGTCTGGCAAATGAGCCACTAGCAATCATCAACATCAAGAAGACTACCAATTCACAATGCCACAAGCCATCCTTAGCGAGTTTCAGCACTACTATTCTCCACTCTAAAGTATCCTAACCAGAGCCAGCCACTCAACAAGATTAATATTTTTTGACAATTGAGAGTAGTAGGCCTAGGAATGTGATATATCCCGTTTAACCATTGTGGCACCTCACCAGGCAGGACAAAGAGCTAACATCAACACCGGCACCACGACTATTCCGGTTGGCACCAACCAAGACTAGCAGTGCAACCAGCGAAAACCCATTTGCGGTTCAATGTGCAATCATGTTGAATGCTGCCGTGTGTGTGTGCCACTGATTTAACCGAAAATGTACAATTGCCCTTTTGGTATGATGCGACGCACCTGCCACTGCCAATGCAGGCACCGTCACATTGTAGTGTCGCTTGCTTCCTCTGAACTCATAGCTACAGTAATTGTCGATTCTGTTTGGCCACTCTTGTATTTCACTTTATAGCAACGCCGAGCCAAGCAACTAGTGGAGACAATGTTTACTCATTCATTTGTAACTGGTGAATGGATATGAACTCAAAATGTCCAACACGAACAGGCTGACAAGGGACCGAAGACCTATTATACATCGATATTGTAAATTTTTTTGTCTTATTCGATAAAACCCATCTTAAAGTGTATCCTGGTGAATTATTAAGTAAATGTACGGCCTGGATTCCTGGTAAAATCCAAAAAACCAAATGGGGACATGGGTGCGCTGCCGCCCATTTAATATTCATTTGTTACACAGAGAGAGGCAGAGTAATTGCATTTATGAATAACCCACACAATAAAGTTATTGGGCTCTACCTTTGATAGTGCTATGTTCGTCGCCTCCTTCACCCTCGGACTGTGTCAGCGCGTCTGTTGTTCTCGTGTGTTGTTGTTGTTGTTACCTCTCATTCGCGCCTTTTCGCTGCTGTCATTGCCACTTCTTGTGCCCTTGACTTTCGCCTTTGGCCTTTTTGCGTTTTCGCACCCCCGCCTCTCCACCGAGCTAATCCTGGTTGTTCGCTATCTGATCTTTTTGATCTAGCTGCAATTTCAGAAGAAAAAACAGTACTTTTCAGTGCTATTCCCTTCGTTGGGTTCGTCAATTTCAGTGTGACTTTAAGGTATTTTGTGGATTGTTGTTAATATTCCCTATAATTCTGACATTCATTTTTTAATAAACAGGCAAGTTTCGGTGTACGGTTCGGTCAATCTAGTTGGATTTGTGCAAGTTTGGGTTGGCCTAGTAGAGTTTGTTTTTCGGTTAGTTATCGCTTTATCATTAAAAATTCCTCTAACTTTTCATTTTACAGGTTACGGTTAGGATTGTTGTTGTTGTAGTCGGCTGTTTGTGTCTAGCGTGTTTGTGGAGAGAGCTTTTCGGTTAGTTATCACTTTTATAATTACAGTTACTAATTTTTAATTTTACAGGTACTGTTTAGTTTGTTGTTGTTGTTGTCGGTTGTTGTCTGGTGTGTTTGTTGTTGTGTCAAGTAGAGTGTACCATTTCGGTTAGTTATCACTTTTATAATTACAGTTCTAATTTTTAATTTTACAGGTACTGTTTAGTTTGTTGTTGTCGTTATTGTCGGTTGTTGTCTGGTGTGTTTGTGTCAAGTAGAGTGTATCATTTTGGGTTAGTTATCACTTTTATCCCAACTATTCCTCTAACTTCCCATCCTACAGACATGTGTCGTCCCAAGAATACCGATGGCGAACGGTTTATCAGCATTGTCAAAGTTATCGCTTTGCTTTGCTATAAACACAAGATTAGACCCGCAACATTGACACCAATCATTGACTCTCGCGAGTACAATATGTTTGAAAAACAAATGGCCGAACAGGTCAACAAGCAACTTGTCAATGAAGAACTTTATGGACAATCTCATGACACTTTGGATGTTGATATGGACCAGCCAATTGACTATACTCTCCAAGAACCTGACGAATCGGACGTTGAAGACGAAGATTATTTCGATGTTTTCGATGGCCCGAAGGATGACCTCATCAACGATCCCGACTATGTGCCTTCTCCCAAGAAGCCCAGAATGTTCAAGGACGAAAAGCCTCGAGAGCAGTGGGAGAAGGCATATCGTTACTGGACTCGCCAAGATGACCTGACTATTCCGATTGTCATCTCAAAGGAACTTGAAGACTTTGTTGGCAAGGAAAAAAGAAGCGAAAAAAATGTCGTTTCTCAACACAAGTTCGTTGGCGATCGTGTCCAGAGGCTACGCCACTGGGCAAGACAAGTCGAAGCTGGTCGATATGGCACTATTCGTCAAATCAACGATCGTGTTTGGGAATTATTTCTCGAAAAGCGAACCAAACACGGTATTGTGAATGATCGCCAGATCAAGAAATGGGGCCTCCAAGCAAAGAGGGAGATAAACCCCAAAATGCGGTTCAAGGCATCAGCCACCTGGATTTTGACCTGGAAAAAGAAGTTCAGCATTGTCTCCCGAAGTATAACTCACAAAGTTGGAAAAGATTACTTCCGGGACAGTGTTGTTCTTCAGCAAAATGCCGAGGCCTTCAACCAGGAGGTGAAAGATGAAATGGCCAAGGGAGGCTACCTACCCGAAGAAGTCATCAACATCGACCAATCGAGGTTCGATAAAGAGCTTCACAGCTATAGGACACTCTCCATGAAAGGCGACAAGAAGGTGTTCGTGGCTGTGGGTTCCAAGAATGCCACCACTCACAGCTACATGATCATGCCTTGGATCAGCATGGCGGGCAATGTTTCTCCGACGATCTACTTCAAAAACCAGGAATCATCTGGAGATTTCCCGAAACAAAGAAATGTCCCGAACTTTCCGGAGATGATTCGTGCCGAAGCCGGCAAGACTTGCATGATGGGCAAGGATAATCTGCGGTGGTATCTGCATAATGTCTTATGGACATCACTGGTATTGGCCGGCATCAAGAAGTGCCTTCTCCTCGTTGACTCTTGGAGCTCGAACAACAACAACGAGTTGCTCGCGAAGGTTCAAGATCACGAGGACAACAAAGCCATCCGAATCAATCGAAAGGTGATACCACCGGGAACAACTGGAATATGTCAACCATTGGACGTATTCTATTTCCGGCCGTACAAACTGTTTGTACGGTATATCACGGATTCCCTTGAAATAGAAGATGAGTTGTGGAAGCGGGACAACTTCGCCAAGCTTCAAGCATTGGCTCATTGGCAGTTCCAGGCCCCCCGCTTCTCCGAGATGATCAAGTACGCCTGGTACAAGTCAGGCTACCTCAACCATCGTCCCGAACCCTTCCAAACACCGGTTCAATACTGTTTTGATTCGGTGGATCAAGATGAATGCTCCTGGGAAGGGTGCACTGCATTGCCTGACTTCAAGTGTGCGCACTGCGAACAGTGCTTGTGCTTCGATCATGCACTCCTCAAGAACTTGCATATCGAATGCACTCACTAATTATTTATTCTTTTTAAATCAATATGTAAATTAAATAAGTTGTATTATATACCATTGATTCATTTGTTTGTTCTTAACTCGTAAATTAACACGATTAGCAGTTAGATTCTAACCACCAATTGGATGGATAGTATCCAAAAGCCCATTTAGAATTCTGCCCGACCTGCCAATTGGGGGAAATGGTCCAACTACTCATTTCGGGATAATCCCGATCCACCAATTGGGGGAATGGTCCAACGACTCATTTTGGGATAATCCCGATCCACCAATTGGGGGAATGGTCCAACGACTCATTTTGGGATAATCCCGATCCACCAATTGGGGGAAATGGTCCAACGACTCATTTTGGGATAATCCCGATCCACCAATTGGGGGAATGGTCCAACGACTCATTTTGGGATAATCCCGATCCACCAATTGGGGGAAATGGTCCAACGACTCATTTTGGGATAATCCCGATCCACCAATTGGGGGAATGGTCCAACGACTCATTTTGGGATAATCCCGATCCACCAATTGGGGGAATGGTCCAACGACTCATTTTGGGATAATCCCGACCAACAATATGATGGTGATATAATCCATTGGTCCAATTGGTGGAGCAACCTGAACTAATTTGTATCATTGGTATCGAATAATACATTTGTTAAGACAAAATGACTTACAAACTAATAGATTTGCATTATTATTCAATCAACCACATTGTATACAGTTTCCACTCGTCTAATTGAAGCCATCATTTGTAATATGGAACGATCAACGATCAAATTTGGACACTGATTCGATCTATAGTGTTGACAAAATCTGTGTATATGTTTTGTTATTGTCAGCAGCAGTGGGTTGGGCTTATTTTTGCACTATTAAAGGCAGAGAGGCAATAAGTGTTATTTATAAACAGTTCACATACAACGTTACTAACATAAAACAGAGCTTCAACTGAACTCATTTTGGGCTGTGGCGCACCCATGTCCCCCATTTGGTTTTTGGATCATTATCCGGATACTATTAGGTACAAATGCTAATGCCGCGGCAAAGTTACTATTTGAAGGGTGCTTTATCGATTAAAACCAAAAAACTTACAATTTTGAGGTATAATGACCCGTGGGTCCCTTGTGAGTACAGTACAACATTTTTGGACCAGAGCTGAGGTAACGAACATAACACAAAGGATTGTGCTTGTGATTGCGTTATGCAATAAATGGCCACTGTGGCATGTCCGACAGAGCAAAATTGTGGCTGATCAGTTGCTCGAGTGCATTAGTTGCCGAAGTGTTTGAGTGAACCGTTACTTGGCATGACTCACTCACTCAGTACATGACTTGAGGAGTTGAATGTAATTGCATGCATGTGTGATTGATTCCTCTTGTAGTACAGTGCAGTATTACTGGATAACAAATGGTCACCACCCCGACCAGCCAATGTATATCCCGTGTGTGATTGCATGTTACGTTTATGTTGTTTACGTGTACGTTATACGCTCTATGTTTCATGATCGATTTGTCGTGTTGCTATTTAACGTATACATGTAGAATAAATACATGTTACAGTGTCGAGTCGATCAAACACGCGGTTTATGGTGTGAAGGGACTGATGGCAGGCCGATCGATGCTGACTGTCTGTGTGTTTGCAGTGTGCATTGTGTACTGTTGCTTCAATATTCGCATTAGTCGCTGGACTAATTCAGCCCACTCGATTCGCAACCAATCGCAATCAATTCAAAATCATAGACACCGTGCTTCAATTCACAATCACCACTTCATCTAGGTACTGAGCTAGTATCGTGTTGAAATACTACCGAGCGAGCGAGCGAGAGAGAGAGAGAGAGAGAGAGAGAGAGAGAGAGAGAGAGATTTGAATGTACTCGTGCACGAGTGGGACAGACGGGGCTACTAGCTGGCGTTCCACTCGTGGTGGCTTGGTTGCATAGTTGAAGGTTTGAAGGGACACAATCACCTTCTCTATCACCATCAGTAGTCAGTCATTGTTACTGACAGTACCAACCCAATCAAATGCTCAAGTGACACACACACAATGTACATATCAAAATCTTGTATTACGCATAATAAATGCTGTAGACATGCAGGTCTGCTCAGCTAATTTATGGTTAGATATACTTTGTCTACAACTACAGCAAGTAGTGAAAATCCTTCCACTCAATCGACGCCCACAGGCTGAGTGCGGCACTGGTTACGGCACTCAAGGATCGGTCTTCCCACAATGTCATATTCACTGATTACGGCACCAGTGATAACTGCAAGTAACTGGCAATCATCCACGCGATCATAGCAAACTGTCCAAGTGTGGCAGTGGCTACGGTTGAAATGAGTCACATGGCGAGAATGTATGCACTTGTCAATTAGTGTTCATCAGTTGTGCAACCATAATCCAAAGTGCTCACTATATCATATGCTAAGTCATAGTGTCAGTTCGGTGTGTAATTATTCAAAAGTTCTCTAAATTGTTCATTGTGTTTACTCGGTGGTCAAGTGAGCAAGAGGTGAACATGAACGTTCGAACTTTGAAGTCAGAAAAAGAGTTCATTTTCCATACTGTGCGCAGGATCTTTAGTTGGTGTCCATGTTATTTTAGTTTGTGCAATATCTAAAGCTTCCCTTTCGATTTAGAGTTTAGAATACATCTAAAAAAGATGTTTTTTATATTATGTTTCAATGTTAACAATGCACATATACACAACGTCTTTCACCTCTAAAGCTATTGACGCCAGACTAAAATGAAATACAAAATAATGGAGAAGAGCTGTAAAATCACAGCAAAATTTATTGGTTTATGTAAGAAAGATACAATTTAAAAAAGCCACACGGGCACTATGCATTGTGGGTCATTGAGATTTTTCATTCGCATTTGGCAATAATATAATATATTTTTGACTGCAGGTCTCAGACTGTGTGACGGCAGCAATTTTTAATAGCTGCAGAAGGTACACTTTTTGAGAAATAGATTAAATCCAATGTGACGAGCATCGGTTTGTCATATTTGGAAATTGACAATTAGTTGAAGTTTGAGATTTCAAGTTGCTTAAAGATGATAATCTCACATGAGAAATAGACGAATGAATGCCGAAGATAATGTTGATGGCTTCTTGTTAGAGACCTGAGATATTGCAAACGTTGACAGTCTTTAGAGCCTTTTTCCGTTGTATCAGAAGACTCAGACTTGGTTATATAAAGCAGCTTACAATTTTTTGATGTAAGCCTAGGCGAAAGTTCTTCTTTGAGTACGCCGATGGACATCAGCCGATAATGGGTCATTTAGCCATTCGGAAGGCTGTTTAATTAAACAAGGTTGCTTTATCACTCTTGTGGAGGGGCTTTCTTTTCGGAATTAAAAGATGAAAAGCCTTTTAGGCAGACTGTAGTTTCAGTTTCAGGCAACACCATTGCGCCTAATAAGTCATCTGAAATAAGCAACGCTTGCCTTTTTTGATCAATAGATATCTCGGAGTAAAGTACGATGCGCTCGCTTACATTTAAAGTCCGTAACAAGACTGCATAGTGTTGCGCATACAGCGTACAGAAACTCTTCTTTATCTGTTGAACGAATGTTGGTACAGTTCGATAGTGCTAGTGTGACCGTTTTGATCGCTGGTGGCAAAGGTAATGCAATTTGGCGGTGCAACACAAGTTGTCAGTGAGCTGCTTGCTTAATAAGCCTTGACTCGGTTGTTGTGATTCGAGTTAACCAGTTTCCAAAGATTTGATGGCAAGTGACACTTGCTGATAGACAGCATCATGATGGTGACACTGAAACGGAGACAATCGAAGTAGTGCACAATGCATGTCGATGTACAAGAGAGCACAAACACTTACACTAAAATGGCAATGGCCAAATGTTAGAAGCCACCGTTGCATGTACACACAGACACGCCCGCCAGTATACTTAACATAGTAAAATGAGTGAAAAAAAAGTAAACTCTTGTTTGTAAGCAGCACCAATAGATCCATTTTCCGTGAACAACTATCTGAATAGCAGTGATTGAGCAGCAACAATGCGAAGCACCAGTTGAGTCCATCACGGGTTTGTTCAGATTCGTCATCTGCAATGAAGACAAAGGCAGTGGCACAGTGCGGACTGTGGTTTTGGTGAAGAAAGTAGTGGACAGTACGGAGTAGAGTTTTTGTGAAAGGATATTTCTAGTCATTCGAATCATGAGATTCTACTAGCGGTGAGCACCACAGCCTTGTCCACACAGCATCTGGAATTGTGCCAGTGCAATCCACCAGAAAGGGCATATCATTCATAATGCCATCGGCCTTCTGCTGCTGTATATCCTTCTGCTGTATATCATCATTGATGTAGTAGTCGATCGGATTAGGTTTGACCAGAGAAACGGAAGGTGATTGTCAAGTTGGACGAGGCATCCTCACAGAGAGTGGTGAGGTAGAGATGGTGGTGGTGGTGGCAGTGAAGTCAAGGAGACAATGTCTATGCAGACCGAGAATGGAGAACACAAGTTGACTGGCGAATGAGGCAAACAGACAGATTGAACTCATACCTCTGTCATTCTATACACAAAACGAACATTTCCCATCTGTGTCAACATAGAAGTGATATTTACACTTAGATGACAATACATGAACTTGAGAAGATGACAAACGAATGACTATTGAGTAGATCAGTTTGAACTATATAGACATTGGTGACAACTTGTCACTTGTGACTAGTCACTGACAACACACACGACATCAAACTGAACGTGCAGCAACAGCAGAAAGTGCACAGTCACCGTGTTCAACACACAGCTTTACTTGTTCGTGCTTTGGTGTAACTTTTTCACGTTCTCGAACTAACTTTTTACTCGTTCTGTCCTCAACCTCAAGAAACGCGTCTATTCATCTTTTTACCATGGATTGGTTGTTGACTCCACCACCGAGCCCACTCTCGGACAGTGACAGTGATGATGAGTACGATTCGGAAGACTCTGGACGTACGGAGAGTGCTTGCGGCTCGGATGAGTCGTCTGACTTCTCAGACGAAGAACAAGACGAAGATGAACAATCAGTCGAACAAAAGCATAAGGAAGAAGAGGTGAGTTTGTGTTTTGAGTGTTTGACAGTTCTTGATTTTTCCTTTTGACAGACTGATGACCTCTCTATTGGTGCCTCGATTGGTGGTGCTGGCGGCGGCTGTGGACAAACTGAAGGCGCATCTACAAGTAAAGCTCAGGGCGATCAGCAAGCGTCTCACGGTGGTACCAACGATGAATGTGTCGTTCCGTCTGGTAGTGTTGTCAACAGCACAAGCAAAGTCATGTACAAGGCTGCATCATATTCCTCCAAAAGAGGGCTCGATGATTATCAAGATGATGCTCTTGGCGATGCTCCTACCAAGAAGCTCAAAATTAGTAACGCAAACGACAACGATAATGATGCAGACAACGAGGATGACTAGAAGTTGAGCAACTTCACCCGAGTGCTCGCCTATCACTTTCATATATATTCTTACTGTCATATTATTGATTTATATTTTGACATTAGCTACGCGCTAACTTACCATTCTACATACAGATTAGATTGTCATTACTTTACATTATATTACACAAACGCAGCAGACAATCGTGAATATTTAAACACACATTGTTATTACTAATTCAATTTGGACAATAAAACACACGAGCACCGAACTATGCATTGTATTACTTTGTGGACTGACACGATCGAGTGATTACTATTGATTAGAGAGAGAGAGAGAGAGAGAGAGAGAGAGGGCGAGAGGGCGAGAGGGCGAGAGGGCGAGAGGGCGAGAGAGAGGGCGAAGGGAAGGGCGAGAGAGAGAGAGAGATAGGAGAGAGGAAGAGAGAGTGTGAGATAAAGAGTGAAAGAGAGAGAGAGAGAGAGGAGAGAGAGGGCGAGAGAGAGGGCGAGAGAGAGGGCGAGAGAGAGGGCGAGAGAGAGAGAGAAGAGAGAGAGAGAGAGAGGGCGAGAGGGCGAGAGGGCGAGAGAGTGGGCGAGAGAGAGAGAAAGAGGAGAGGAAGAGAGAGTGTGAGATAGAGAGTGAAAGAGAGAGAGAGAGGGAGGGAGGGAGGGAAAGAGAGAGAGAGAGAGAGAGAGAGAGAGGGAGGGAGGGAGGGAAAGAGAGAGAGAGAGAGTGTGTGTGTGAGATAGAGAGAGAGAGAGAGAGAGAGAGAGAGAGAGAGAGAGAGAGAGAGAGAGAGAGAGAGAGAGAGTGCTCACTGTCATTGGATCAGAGAAGCAAAGGTAACAGTGAACCAGCGCAAACAACGAGTCAGATTTAGTCTACAATGCTCAAACACCGAATCAACTCCATCAACTGACAACTGATCAGGTTACATTTTCCTTTAGCTCCAAATAGATCAATTCGTTTATCACACTCTACCGAGAGTTCTCATCATTCAGTTTGTCTCTGGTTTGATGTTGTCATTTGTGAGCAAACCAACTTACATGTTCGTATATTGATGTGATTGTGGAAAAACAATTGGATAAGACACTTTGTCTGTGTAGCAGTGTGAGTGTTGATGGGCTTAAGACCAGCAGTGGACCAGTGGTACGAGGCGGAAGCGGACTGACATGACTGACGGTGTGAGTATCACAGGCACAGCAGAATGAAGCGAGAGCTGTCGGATAGCAGCACACACAACCGCCAACTGTACATTACGAGTTTGATATTGTTTTGTTGGTGGTGGTGGTGGTCTTTGTCTATCATGTGTTTCTTGTGTTGTGCCCATATGGCGAGAATCGTTTTGTAATGATTGTCTTTACTATCTCAAATGCCCACAGTTCGACACCCGATTTCAACCTTTGACCAAATGACAGTAGGATATTTGCTCTAATATGTGCCCATCCACATCACGACACTCAATTTGTCCAAGATTTGGTATTGCACAAAACTCGCCGCCACTACCGTACTTTACACATACCTTGATTTTGTTGTTAATGTTGTCACTAAAGTGGTTGCCCTTCTTTAGCTGACGTAAACCTTTGCTGGACTGCACTAAGTGCACACGGATAGTTTCTCTAGGGTGTTGAGTGAACATTCTCGTCACAAAAACCAACTAGACCACGATCTCGGGCCTTATATACACCACCGCCTCACCACCACAAGGTGCATACGCGCATGGTTCAATGTATTGTCGTCCATACTGTCGTTTTGCTCCTCAACTCAAACCTTGATCATACAATGGAGCTGTTGCACTGTTGTGCGTGTGTGGGAACTTTTGTGCTACTGACCAATTCGATCAAAATCTCGAGATACTCTTAGAGAACGCCATTGCTCAACCAATAGTTAGACCATAACTGATAACGACACTGTTCTTCTCACTAATCTGCATGCACATCCACAGTTGATATCAATTGCACAGTTCCACCGGCAACTGGACATACTCGAATAATCACTGATAGACCAATATAACGAGACACCACTGGGCACCAGGCATCATCTTGCAGCAAATAAACATTAAGATGAACATCTTCGAGCTCAACAAACACTGCCTCCAGCTCGCTCTTCGCACAACCCAGTGGTATAAAAAGATACTAATCACGCGTTAACAATTAATCGAGTTTGTAATCAACAGCGCAACCATATTATAAAAGTTGGTAGTCAAGACCGAGCATGTTGTCAACTTGGTAGGACTGAATTAGCCATGGTGGCAGGCTCAATGGTCATCCACACGTGAGAAGTTGACTTTGAATTGTCAGTCTATTGGAGGAGTGTACTTGCGTTGTGTGTTCCTCTGCGACTGCTTCAAGTGCACACACCAACAACTCTGCTGTTCACTAGATGAGACCGTTCTTCTACTCCATAACCAGAATCATTATTGTGAATGGAGTAGCAATGAAAGCAATGCTCGAGAAATCACACACCAAAAGCCAAATCACTGTCAGTGTTTTGGTTCATTATCATCTCCGATCATCTATCAAACCGATGGAAGCGGAATGTCCTCTATTTATTCGCGTTACAGTGATGTGTGGCCCATTTGACGGACAAATTCAAAGTTGCAACAGTTGTCCGAAAGCCAGAGACAATCGGGTCCATGGTTTAGAGGTGATCTGTGAATTGTTAGTTGATTATGATTATGTCATTTGAATGTATTATATAAACAAATTGAATAGGTTACGTTGCAGATGCGGGCGTTCCTGGAGACGTTCCAACAACACCTCCAATAATGGGCGTAACTGGAGAAGCCCTTCCAAAGTGCCGACGTTTCAGTAGATCTACATTCGGGTGTTCCTGAATACGTTCCAGAAACCCTTACAATAACGGGCATCTCAGATAGCACATTTGCATTGATGTATTTGTGAGTGTCTTGTTTGCGTTGGATGTTTGAGTGTCACAAAGTTGCCCATCGACACAAAATACGACAGTCAACATACATAGGCATTCACTAGTCGGTGCTAATTGCGACTGATGCAATGTGACATCAAACTCGCACACTGACACATGAAGCACATCTATTCGCTCTGTCCGTTAGTTAGGTAGTCTGACAGTTAGTTTGATCGTATCGTTGTTTGTTTGAGTTAACAGATTCAACATGTCGTGCAAGGTATGTGACATTTTGCATGTTGTGAGTGACATGTAGAGAACGGAGTTTCCGATCAGACAAACAATGCCAACTTTTGACGATGCATCTCAACAAAACATAACACAACACGAATGGCATCTCGTCCATTAAGGTCATGTTGCTCTGCTAATTGGTATAATAACTACAAACGTGATGATTTTCATTGCATCGAAAGTAAAGTGCATTTCGAATCGTATTGCCCATAATACCAAATGATGCAGGTCTGCTTGGCATGACTGTCCAAAACGGTGTCCTGTTCGGTGTGTGGTGTAGTTTGAACGTGTGTGCTCAAAAGGAGTGAGATATGTTGAAGGCGGAAAAGTTAGTCATGTTATGTGAGGTCATCGTCTTTGGTCACGGTGATTGGGCAACATCACACATCAGTCACCACAATCAACTAACGTTAGCCTGCGATTGTTTTCTGTGCCTGTTGGCGGCACTGCGCTCGTTGAAGCTATTGTCACACCAACCTGTGCACAACACAAACACCGAACGAGCCACACCGTCCCGTCACTGCAGCCTTCTCGTCTATTGTGTCTACATTTCGCGGAACGTACCCTTGCCGTCCAATCTCGCTAACATTTGCCTCACTCTACGGACACTCGCTTTGGGAGCTTACACAGCCCGTCTTTATCTGCATCCGCTTTCCTAACCGAACTCCAACCAACCACCGGCACACTCTTCCAGTGCTGGTCAGTGTCAGTGGTCTAGCTCCTTCCAGAACATCACTTTACTGTCGTAACCCGTGTACAACCATCGTTGGCACCTCTCGAGTTACCGAACCAGTACTCACTCTGCACTCCCTTTGCTCTTCTGTTGGACACATCATCACTCTCAGTCTACTAATGGCTAGAAGTAAAAAAAACGAGATGGCAAAAAGGCTACGAGAAAAGCAGAGGAGGTAAGTGATTGCTTCTATTGCTATTGTCATCTTGCTCACTATCAATCACTCCATCCACGCCTCACTAATCGCTCACTGTCACTACCTCGCGCCCGTGATTCAGAGCAACCAGACAACAACGTCCACTGGTCTTGCGCTGTGCTCGAATGAACGCGGCGCCCAATTCTATGTTTCCATTGACTGCCACTCCCCCGCCCAGTGTACGAGCGGCCAACAAACGCACATTTACGGACGAGAGTGGGCCTGAGAAAGATGGCCCCGGAACTTCTCGTGGTATCAAGCGTGTAAAGCGCGAACAGTCTGAGTCACCACTGCAAAAGGAACCGGTGAGTATTAGTATCTCTGTAAATTGGTTTAATCGAACTTTGTCTATCTGTCGAATAGACTCTAGAGACTGTTCAACCGAGTGCAAGTTCGACTTCTGTTGTTACTACTTCCACCAAAGGTGCTGTGCCAAAGAAAAAGGCCACCGATGTTCACGTGAAGACTGAACGTGGTGACGATGATTTGGAAGATTCAGCCCTGGCTGGCACTTTATCTGTTCGACGGTCGAAGCGAATCTCTAGAAGAGAAGATCAACTCTGAACTAGGTTCAGTTCCCAGAATTGCGTCAACCGAAGCAAGGTACTGCTGCTGCTGCTGAGCCATAGCCATCTCACTCGGCTGCCAATGCCATCATGTCACACATACATCGTATATTTCATGCAGTGTAATCACGTTAATTTAACTTAATAAATCGTTTTTAGTATCATTTTTGTGTACGATTATACTTGCTGTGCTGTGCACACACACACACGCACACAAACACACGAACGGGCACATTCATTGAATAAGCATTTAGCTACCCGATCGATATAATCTTTCAAACCACACTGCGCTCAGTCGCTTTATGATTTAGTGACCACTTTACGTGCACCGTATGCTCCGATATTGTGAGAGAGCGGGCAAGAGCACTCAACTGTTGTGCGTGTCTGTCTGTCACATGCCGTCAACTGAACCGAACCTGGAGTGATGTGTCCATGTGCCGGTTGTATTTTGTTGCGTTGGATATGACCCGTTTGCGCTTTAATGGTGAATATGCTCTCAACGGCACCAAACTGTGACTGTTGTGCACTGACACACTGAGCCAGTTGTGTTCGATTGCACGGAAGGATTGGCACTGTTCGGTGTTGCTACCAGTGGCTGTGACCTGATGCAATGTTTGTGCCTTACTTGCAATAGCCGTGACTACTCGCGTTATGACTATCCGAATCCAACTGCACCTCTACCGCCACCAAGCATTCTACACTCACAAACCCGACTGTCACATTAACTTCATTATCTTTTTTTGTTCTTATTTCCATTTATGCCTTGTAACACCTAATGTGTTTGACTCTAAATTTGTGATTCTCTCTTGTAACCTCTTCTTTCGAAAAAATTTTTTAATTTATATTAAGCCAGTCTTGGTGTTTGTTGCTGTCCCATGGTCAATGGTTCGAAGCACAATCGTTCCACTTGTCTCTCTCCTTGTTGTATGTGCTCGGATCGGTATCTGCACCATCTCCACCATCACCGTCACTACCACCACCACCATAACGCTCAGTGACAGGAGCACTTCTATGGCTGCCTTTTGCCCATATTGAATCAACTGTACCACCACAGGCACCAACTCGTGGCCGTCAGCACTTTTGATTGGTCGTTTTGTGCAATTGGATATAGAGGCGTACATTGTCACCGCAGCACAGAGAGAGAGAGAGAGAGAGAGAGAGAGAGAGAGAGAGAGAGAGAGAGAGAGAGAGAGAGAGAGAGAGAGAGAGAGAGAGAGAGAGAGAGAGAGAGAGAGAGAGAGAGAGAGAGAGAGAGAGAGAGAGAGAGAGAGAGAGAGAGAGAGAGATGGTCACCGACATGGCAATTGTTTCATTGATAAGCGCATTCGGTCGGTTGTGTTGTGCCCGGTTCAGTACTGAGTCACTGATGACGCTTGTGCACTGTAATGTAGTAATCACCTCTTTGGTCCGCTGCTCTCAGTGCACACAGCGATGGATTGTTAGTGTTTGACGTTCGGTTGTTGGGTGTTGGACAGTGGCCGAATGCGGACACGATTCTCAGATGAGAACTTACAGTTACAGTTCAGGCGGATCTACAGTGAATTGTTAGATAGCCGAACTGTGCCGATCGGAACCTAACTGCACCTCTAACACAAAGCCACGGTCGCCCATTGGGCACACATCTCTCTTGTGTAGCTACAGACATTGTGACTATTGTCTCCCAATCCTACTCTCAGGAAGGATCGTACGTGGGTGACTTAAGTGAAATAGTTGACACCAGCTTCAGATAAAACACCTGCACCGGCGTGATCGGTTGAGCCAGGACGGTCTCCCAGCCAGTACTCACGAATCCGTTTTTGTTACTTGCTAGAATGGCTGCCATACGGCGTGCTTCAATTCGGGTACACCGCGATGGTGACGATCGTTCACCGTTGGATTCAGTGAACGAAAGACTACTAAATGTGTTCCACGAGTCATGAGTAGGACGGCGCAAAGGCAACGGCAATCTACCTGACACAGCGGAACCAACTCAAACACCGGCCGGATCGCTCTGGGAGTGATGGTAATGTTCAACGAATTGGGTGTTCGGAGCCTTGGTGACGTGCCAACAGCAGCAGGTGTCGCTTGAGTAGCGAACCAGTAGGAGTGTTAGCCTCGCCTTCATTCACTTGGCCCAAGTCGAGATCAATGCTGACTTCAGACAAAACCTCGGCACAGATCAACAGTCTCACCAACTTCATCTGGAGTTCTAGTTGAGACGCGCTTACTTGGTGATGGTGCACTGCCTTGCTACTAGGGCTGTCGCTTGGAAACGTTCATACGTGGACTGCCCTAAACTAAAAGTTTCGAAACTTGAGACTCAGTAGCAGCAGCCGCGGGTTCTTCTTCATTCAATTCTTCAATTCGAGGCACTCATTCAGTGGCACCAGCAGTAGTAGCAATGTCCATTGGCGATGCGACAACAGTAACTTCAAAGCGATCCTCAATCAATAAAGGGTGACATACATTCATTTGAGTCACTAGATGGTCGAGGGAAAGTTGAGGCCAACTCGGTACAAGTCGCAGTAGTGGAGGCACCGTCGGCAGTGGACACAGCGGTGATCACTTAAAATGTGCCTGTGTCCATGGGGGCTCGGTGTCAGTGGTAACAGTAGTTAGCTGTTTCGCTTGGTCATCTATGGCGGATGAAGACGTAGCAGGGACACCGTTTGGTGGGATTGAGTAGCGCACACAACCTATGGAACCGGTAACATTAGAAGTCGGTAATAAGGTGTTGCTGGGCCACGCGCCAATCTGTTTAGAGATGAGCTTCGCTTGAGGAGGGCAGTTGACTACAAGATCAGTGCGTTTGAGCATACATCCGGAGGTTCCAAAGGTGAGTGGTGCTGGCGGTGGCACAAAACAAGAACACAAGTCCATTTCCGCTTCAGTACTCACGGCCAACGTATCTCAGTCAGTGAGGCAAGGGATGATACACCGAATGCTAGTAGCAATGGTGTTTAGCGCCCTTTCGTAGCACTCCTTGTCCTGTTGGATGCGTCCGAAAGTGTCTACATTAACCAAATGGAAGAGCAATTACGAGGTAGAAAGGTGTCCGAGTTATAGCAACACAGCAAAGGCACACAAGTCAACAGTGGTACTTACATTGAAAACCGGAAAGGCGATGAACTGTTGATCAGGAACGATTGGTTGTCAAGCCCGTAAGCGACCATCTGCTGTGTTGGCCTATCGACTGTTTGGGTGTTGGTGGTGTCTGTGACCGTGGCCGGCGACTTCAATGGTCTGCCCGTGAGTGTGCTCATGGCTATGGAGAGGTCGGTTGTCCATTGTGTGTGTGCTCAGTGTATTGTTTGGTTGTTACAGTGAAGGTTGCTTTGCCAGGCGACTGCAATCATGTGTCCTTGATGGTCTATTATTAATTTATTTTCATTTACGTAGACTGTACGACCATCTGCTAGTCGGTAACGACTGTTGTGTATTTGAGTCCTGTGTGTTACGGGAGATTCTCATGAGGCATGAATATGACCGTAACGAGAGGGGAGGAGATGGACCGGATGTGCCGGTAGTAATAAGACCAAGACGCGGTAACGTTAACTAGAGTTTAATGCCCAATGTTAGGCGAATAGGGAAAGTCCATGTGACTCGGTGGAGAGTGATACACAATCAAGGCCTGTGCCTCGTTGACTACTGTCTAGCTAGCACAGAGGTGATTGCTCGACTATGCTATTGGTGACAATGGTAACCAGTGGTTGGCTGACACAGTCCTTTATTCCATCCATTGAAGACAGTCACTGGCTGACCGATGGACACGTCATACTGAGGCTGATTCACAGGGCAAAGTGGGTGAGTTGACGGCAATGGAGGAGGTAATGCGGTGGTGGTGGTGAGTGTCGATGGCTTATGTTCACATTTGAATAGTTTAAACACATTCGGGTAGAATGGTATATACTATATAGCCTTGTCCGTTGCATCCGGTGCTGGTTCATTCGGTCGACTCGGTCATTTGACCACCATCAATTGACTGCCCGTGACGGGCCACTCGCTTAAATAGAGTTCGGCAATCAATGAAGACCACCACCACCATTACCGCCACGATTGCACGATGTGTGCCCGAGCACGATTCAAACACAGAACTGCAGCAGTGACAGTTGAGCCGTTTCTCCTTCATGCAATCCCGCAATTAGCGGTCTACCGTTGTCGACACAGGTGAACATTGTCTTCAATCGCAGCAACCATGCACACAAACACAAATGCACTGGACCACGTGATACATCAGTGAGTCTAACCTCGCACGCCTCAATGTTGAAAACGGTGACACGAATTAGTGTTTCAGTCTACAGTTTCTTTGAATGTGAGTCTGCCCATCAGTGCAGCAATGGTGTTTCTATTTGGACTTATTCGAAAATGTGGCACTGGGTGTGAGCTATTTGGTGATTTGAATTGAAGACGAAGCTGCCCACGGGTGCCAGTAATGGCACAGTTACTATACACACACTCACAGACACATTTGATATAGTCGATAGTGTATGTTGAGCTATGATTACACACTCACACACTGAGAGAGCGCCATTCGCAAGGCGATCAAACGAGTGGAAAGTAAAGTTGTGTTGATTCGATAATGAAATTGATTGACCGTGCAACGTCAGATCCACTAAAAGAACAAATGAGAGCAACGCCAATGTCAGACCAAATCTAACCAATCTTTTTTAACGCACCACTGGTTCGTCTGTTTGGTGCCCGAGATCGTCTACACCAAGTAAACCAGTGACTGTACCCAATAGACCATAATATATCATCGTCATCATTGTCACACTATCATCGCCAATCACCACTTAGTTAACCGAGTGTTAGGAGCAAGGATGTCAACGCGCTCTCGTTCAGGAATAGATGAAGTTTGTGCCAATGTCGGTGGCAAACGGGAAAATTGGTGGCACGTTTTGTTGTGGCCAAACTCACCAAATGATGAGATTAACCAAATGCTACTGACTGTATGTTGGTGCCAATGATGGTAAACTAGCAACAAAAAAGGCCACCACATGCATTGCGTCGTGCATTGTGCACACTGTAGAGCACTCACTAACTGCCAACGGTCTCGCAACGAGATGCCAAGCCACACCTTTGAGAGCAGCATCTCAACCGTCCCGGCCGTCTATGTCATTCATTGGCATTATTGCTTCGGCACTGCATCTACTCTATTAATGTGTGTCAAAATGATCATTGTGGTGGTGGTCAAATAGGCATACAAACATTAGTGTAATTGCAATATATTGCCAAGTGCTTGGCTAGACTGCAGTTCGAAGAAACATCACTGGGAAGTGCTCTTTGTACAAGCATTTGGTGCCTATGATTTGTGACATATTCTCTCGCCATTGATATGTTTCGCAGCATGAGAATTGGCTCATTGTTCGGCTCATGGACTAAGTTATGACTTCGGTGCCGTAATCAGTGCCGCACCATCTGTGTAACAGTTAGCGCCGATTGCGTTGAAGGATTATCTCCAATTTGCATTTGGCACTGGTGCCGTGAGCAGTGGATGTGACATGGTGGAATGGTTGTGCCATTCGTTCCTAGACCAGTGCCGCACTGAACAAGTTAGCGTATATTGCACGTACTCGTTGGCACTGGTGCCACGAACAGTAAATGTAACACGGTGGAATGGTAGACTTTTGTTTTGCGTAGACATTGTCACACTAAGCAAGTTAGGTTCAATTTCGAGGACTGATTGGCACTGTTTGGTGTTGCTACTGATTCCGTGACCAATGCATGTGACAAGGTGGAATGTCTGTGCCTCGCGTGCCGTGACCACTACCGACTGAGTCAGGTAGGCTCTATTGCGTAGATGGATTGTCAATAACTTGCAGTTTCCACTGTTGCAATTATTTACGTAGACCCTTGTTTGGCGTGTACATTGTGGCACTAAGCCAATGCTTATGCAAGATGTGTAAGCGGTACTGGTTAAACGGGTAGTAGTGCAACATAGAAAGAACATTTGTTCGTTTGTCTGGTTCCGTCACATCAGTGTAAATGGCAAACACTCGATGGTTCCCATCGTCAGACTATTCACTGAGAATGTTGCTGGCATAGAATGCACAATTACAACCACCCAAGCAATAAGACAGACAGGTAGGAAATGGAGGAACATAAGAGACCGAGTTTATTGTCTTTCTGGATGGGCTGCTGTATTCGATTGCACCAAACTGACAATCGAGGAATCTAATAATGTATTCATACTGTTCAGTTCAAACTCAACTGAAAGGCAGTGCTGCACCAGAATTGCCTTCTGGCCGATACGAGTGAAGACAAAGTTTGATTAACACGAACGTAGTGACCTGAGCTGGATGGATTATCGCAAGTGGCAATCAAGAGATGTGCCAATGTGCCGACAGAAAGTGTGCCAAGTGAAGTGGATGCGTGATCGAGGCTCACTTGCTGACTGAATGTTATGTGAGCTACTGAATGCTCTGAGACTGATTAATGCAATTCAATGGTGTGAGAGGGCAGCATGGCAAGGTAAGCATAACCACCGTCGAGTGTGAGTTTGTGGGCACGAATGTGTTCGATAACCATTCTGTCCATCAATTGAATTATCACTTTTGATGGATCACAAGTTGGATGTAAATGTACCATCTGGAGCAGTGCGTGCAAACTTGGCATTCACCGATATCTCGCCAGGTCGGTCCAACAACTGCAACTTCACCTACAGTCATTCTGGCATGACTAATTTTGGGCCAATGACAGAGCATCAGTTATCGCACAATTAGTGGCACACATCGCCGATTATCTTGTCTCGTGCCCAAACCAGATCGACTGGGTGATGCCACACACTTTTGGCAACGAGTGCAATTAGTAAGCCATTCTAATGAGCTTTATTTCACGCTGAAATCCTCGATAATGGTCACAACTGTACTGAGTCACTGTTTGAGAAAGAGCGCGCAAGGGAATGTAATTCTGCAGTTTGCGGGAAATGATGAGTCAGCAGCATGAGGTAAAGAGTGGGGTTGTGTACAAGTCTTGTACACTCTTGCCTAATGAATCAATTGCCAATATAGTAATAATTGAAACCAGTGCTCACTTTTAATATGACAAACGCATGCACATGAGACTAATTCGATTGTGTCCGTCTTGTTGCTTTCCACGATGAGAGTTAGCTTGTTTACTTTGTTGATCGATTTAGTCTCAGTCCGGGCGAATCAATAATGTCATAATCCACTGATTGACACTAATCACCACCACCAGCCATTGATCCAGAATCCATTGTTGAGCAATGGTTCCAAAAACCGTTTTTCAAAAGTATTGGTTTTTCTGTAGCACTTTCAGAATTGTCAGCGTGTGAGCGATAATCGGAACCGAGTGCCACTGGTGGAAGTGGTGTTGGGAATGGTAGAGGCACAGGGTGACTAAGTATCAAATGTCGAAACGAGTCTCAAACAGATCTAAAGGAGAATAGCGGCACATATGGAGGGCGACACAGAACCGTGGAACAGTGCACACAACTGTTTTCCAACTGTGCGTACGTACGTTACTTTGCTCATTACAATCGGGATAAGGTGTAACAATTGTGTCCAACAACGTGTCTCTGATAGTCAACACACACATGCCAAGACATTGCGGCGAGTTTAATTGAGATCGAAATAAGTGAGCGCTCACTGTGGATGTTACACTGTACAGATGCTAATAAGAGTGTTAATAACGTTAAAGAAGAGCTGTCCGAATACAATGTGTGCGATATGACAGAGTTATATGAGATGGTCACCAGTGGCACCATTGACAATCGACTTCCTGTCAATTAGACTTTGACTATAAACCATCGGTGCCAAACTAGTGAAAAGCACTTTTGTCCGGACCCGACTCCATTGAGAATGGTACAGACCAGTGAAGCGCACTGCTAGTAGTGTCTGTTTGTGCTGCTGCACATTTAATTGGTTCTGTTGCTTGGACATGTGTTGAGTAGTATATTTAGTCCTAGCAGTGCAAAGGTCAGCAAGGACAGTGTGTGAATGTGTGCGAGAAATGGACTGCCTATTAGTAAAAGTGCAATTCATAACGACAACCACACTGAGAAAAACAGACAAACGAAGATATGGATGGAACTATTAGCAACTAAATCAGGCAAAATGAACTCGCAATAAATGGATTTACCTATAAAACAGTATCACACAACAATGACCCCATCAACATCAACTACGACAACATTACTTTGTAACTAACGGCTACGGTTTGCTACAATTGGTCACACGAGAGTGTACAATTGAAATGATGTAATGCGGTTGTGACCCAGAGAGAGAGAGAGAGAGAGAGAGAGAGAGAGAGAGAGAGAGAGAGAGAGAGAGAGAGAGAGAGAGAGAGAGGGAGAGAGAGGGCAGAGAGAGAGAGAGAGAGAGAGAGAGAGAGAGAGAGAGAGAGAGTGGCGAGATTAGCAGATACCAGCCAAGTGGAGTGGAGAGTGATCCGAATGTGAAAACCACCTTGAGGTAGATGAACGCCAAACTGCCAGTTTGTAATGTACAGACCAAACGAGTGGTCATCTTCAGGATTAGTCTCAGTTGACTCGCAGTAGTCTGATTGCATTGTAGTCGACTTAGCAGCAGTTGTAGAAAACACGGCGGGCACTGCAGGTGAGGATTGCACAAGAATGGGACATTAACCGTGTTAGTGGTACTTCCAATCGGAGTCTTGCGCAAGTAAATGTCGATATTGCGAGTTGATGCGGCGGCAAAAGAAGACGATCAACTCGATGATAACTTTGTGAGGTGGAACATAGTTGACCACAAGTCGATCTTCAGTGGCACGGGAGCAAACTTGCGCCAGTCCACCGAGTATAGAGTGCTTTCGTACCGAATGTTGCCTGGAGTGTTGATCGACGAAAGACAGCAATAAAACCAGGACTTGTTAGCCATTTACAGAGGCATTTCTTCGGTTTACTGAAGTAGAGAAGAGACTAGTGCTACGCGAGGATGACTTGAGGTAGAGGCTTCCGAAGTGGGCGAGACGATTAGGTCGGGAGGGCAATAAGACGAATATAAAGATCACACGAACGCGAGCAAAGCCAGACAAGAAGTGACGAACAAGACAAGCCACGACAACTTGCACATTAAAAAATGAGTAAACACAACTGTACTTTGCAACCCGGCGATACTGTCCCATGCAACACAAATCCAACTGACCATGTTGGCACTGTTGACAAGGTTTGTGTGATAGTTCAACCGTAGTTTAGAACTGTCCTAAGCATCTTTAGGGGCAACAAGGAAAAATGAGTTCTACACATTGTGTATCATCCTTGTGAGTTTGGTTGCCCCTCGTTATGTCCAATTGATAAATATGTCCTGACAATTGCGGGTGAAATGACCAACTGACACGAGCAAATTGAGGCTTTGGATCGATCTTGAAGCACACAGAAGATGTTTTAACTAAATCGAACATCATATTCGAATTCAAGATACTCGAAAACATATCATTACAATTTTTGATCAAGGTAAACGCAAAACTCAACATTTTTTGAATTTCCCGGAAATCGAATATCGTTGGACAAAGTTGAACATCATATTCGAATTCAGGAAACTCGACTACATAGGATTGGAACTTTTGAACGAGGTAAACGTAAAAATCAACGTTTTCGAAATCCCTGGGAATTCGAATATCGTTGCACAAAGTTGAACATCATATTCGAATTCAGGGCAGTCGACTACATAGGATTTGAACTTTTGATCGAGGTAAACGTAAAACTCAACGTTTTCGAAATCTCTGGGAATTCGAATATTGTTGCACAAAGTTGAACATCCTAGTCTAATGTAGTTTTAGTCAAAGAATCCAATGGTCAAAACTCCGAGTCTCTACGACCTACCGTTGCGGAGATATCAATGTTAGAACAGTTTCCGAGAATGGCCCATTTTGGATCGATTCAGTTCGGGTCCAAGATGTAATCTATGCACTTTTCCCGGTCTAAATACGAACATTTACAGCTGTTAAAGCTATTATTTACTTTGCCGGCTATTTGCACTTTGCCGACAGCCATCATGTTGCTCAATGCCTTAGGGCAAAATAGTCGCTTTATAAGATAGAACTTTCTTTATTTTGTTTCACTTCAAGTCGCAACGTCAAGCTGTCAACTTGTTGTAATTTTGGTTGCCAAAAAGTTTATTCAAACGACTCTCCACTAATTACAACTCTCCACGACAAGACGACTTTCTCTCTTCACTGAAGAAGACATCTTACCAACTCAAGACAACGACAACTTATTCTACTGAAGAAATTCGACAACTGCTTCCCAATAAGCGAAGACAACCGTCCCAATCAAAAGAAGACAACCATACTCTTCAAACAAAGAAATTTGACAACTCCTTCCAGAACATCGAAGACAACTCTTCAACATCTTCGGTGGGCACCTGCCCAAGCAGGTAGCCATGGAGGCGCTACCAGTTTTTGATGCTGCTCAAGTATCGAAGTACCGTGTCAAGGCTATTAAAGCAATTGAATTCGACCAACAAAGAAAGCTGAACTCAATCACCATTGCGTGGGCAGACGCATGGGAGCCTGTGACGGCAGTTGATCATCTCGAAGCTTTTACCCATTATGTTAGTGGACAGGCCGAACTTGACGCTACAATTGGCAAAAAAGAGTTAGCAAATCTACAGGCGCACATTGCCAATTTGGCCGACTATCAAATGCCACTTCTCAATGGCGAGCAGATACAACTCGATTTGGACCTCCTGGAGAATCCAGAAATAGCACAAGCCGTGGAGGGCCTCACCATTGATGCTATTGATGATTTACTGCTCATGAATGGTATCATCACTGAAGAAGAACGAGAGTTGCTGCGTTTTGCAACACAACATCAACGAGAAGGAGCAGATGTTGCTACTGTCCAAGCACCAGGACCATCATCAGTGGAACTGCCAGCCGCTGACGAGCCAGAAGTTGTCCAAAGACGCCGGGCAATGACCTTTGGTGAGGTGCTTCGATTCACCAGCGTGCACATTGACGAAAAGAACGAGCAATACTTTCTCGTTCAGTGGCGAGACCAGCGCGTGTCCATGCGAAGATTGTACCGTGATAAGAAACTGCGAAACTTGGTACTCGACCACGCGTGCACTCAGTTGAGAGTTAACCGCCGACGACAAGGCAGGCAAACCGTCAAAGAACATCTCAGGACCGTGCTGAAGCGCTACCATCGGCTCAACCTGAGAGTGGTGGCACGTCACTAAGTCAACAGTGCATACCATCAACTCAATGGACACTCAACAACATCGATTCGTGGCTACGGGTTGGGTGATCCATTGAGTCAACTTATTGTATGGATATGAACACAAACACATAAACACACACACCTTTATGACACATTCTATTACATTATCTATTTTTATAATTACACAACACGAACACACTCTATAATTAATAACTATAATAATAATAATACTATAATATATAATAAAATACTTTAAAATTAATGTCTATTCGTTGATTACTGTTGCATTATGTGCGTGATCATGAAAGTCACGGACTCGGTCAACTTTGTCCATCTTGTGTTCATCCTCAATTGTGGATTTTTTTATAATGCCAGACGACTACTAGTCATTCTCTATGCATTTCTCGTCCTGTCCACTTTGATTACTAATCGGTATCATAGGCCAAGTTGATCACTCAAGTTGCTGTTGGAGATTTTGGTTTAACATGCAAGGTTCGATGGTCCACTCGGACAAAGTTCATCGGACAAGCTATGGACCTGACAAAGACCGTGCGAGGGCACACTTGAGCTCGCATTATCGAATACAAACATCAAGTAAAGAGTAGACTAGAGTGCCGAGTGTAGTGTAATTGGTCTAATGCACCTAATGTGGCCAATGTCAATGAACATTGGACAAGCAGATTACACCGTACAACTAGCCAACAGATCGGACTAGGTGAGTGCCAATCGAGCGATGTAAATTACACTCTGCCACTGACCTATGCGAACTATGCGACCAGAGCTTTTGTGCTTTGAGAACAGATTCGTCTTTGTGCAGAGGCTCGCACGCTACCAATGCCCACGCAAACCGACAAAGCTATTTGTTGTTGACCGACTGACTAAAATAAACAAAGACCACTTGCTCTTGGATGAAGCCAAAGGTCGGCAACAGAACGGTTACAGTGGGCTAGGCCTAAGTAGAGTGCAACCAATGTCGCAGAAGAGGAATTAGGGATGAACCTTAAATGAACAATAACCACACTAGCACAATCTCACTGCTATACCGTGTCGTCAATAGAACCAACTAAAACCAAGGGACAAGTGGATGATTAGAACCACTGGCCATACACACCCGATAATAAGCCAAAGCTAAGCCAATGGTTGCATTTCAACTAGTGCTCGTGCACAGCACACTAATGGACATATTACACAGACACACTCAATTGGGCATCGCAAGATACGGCACATTTGGTTTAGTGTCGTCTTCTCGAAACGATAGTACTAACACAACCAAGCTCAAATCGATGGCTCTAATTGCAGTAAGGGAAGATTTTTCACACAGATAAGATTCACGTTCTCGATGCTTTTATAAATCACAAACACCAAAACTGTTTTGAATACTTTTAGAAATCTTCAATTCAAAGTCTATACTGCGAGTCTTGTTCGGTGGCTGTAAAATACGTGAGTAACAATCAAATTATTAACGATTGAATCAATTGAACATACATTGAATGGATATGATGTTATACAGGATGTTAGTGTTTACATATCGATCGAGTGAGATTGCAATCGAATGAGTAATAGCAATCAGTTCATGATCTCGACAAATGCGATGCAGACGTAGTGCTGCATAATGAGACCTTCGGTGTTGTGTGAAAGAACAATAGAAATAAATAGACCACCACTTGAAAGTACTAGGCACTGATGCATTCTAAACACTCAGCAGTCCGTTGCCGTTAGCGACTTTGTTATCATTGCCACGCAACTGCACCACAACTGGACACGACCATCACCTCCAAAATACAAAGGACACGCAACACTTCGTGTTGGGTACAGTTGCTCGCTTTGTCTCCATTACTGTTCAAACGGGCCTCCCCAATCATCGACCTCACAAAACAGGCACAGCACACTTGGTGTTCGGTGTATCGGTGATCAGTGTTGTGAGTGTGATATTGGTCATGGTGATTACCTTGATCGTTGCCTTTGCTTGCTAATATTTCCCTATTTGGGCGGTCACAGGTCGGGGAAGGTGAACTGTCCTTTGTGTTTGTTGTGAGTGTGGTATTGGTCTTGGTGATGAAGGTGACGTTGTCCAGTGACTGCTAATAGGAACAATCAGGAGCGCAAACATACAAATTGGTAAAATTGTCTAGAGTAGTATATAATTTTGTAATAACTAACTAAGTAAAACACTAGTACACAAAACACCCCTAAAATTTAAATTGCATGATTCATTGTAATTGTCATTAGTCTCATTGGACTCATCATACTCATTGTACTTGTTAGTGTCTTTTATAATTTTCAAGTTCAACTTCAAGAAGACGTTTATTTTGTGATTTTTGAAATTACTGTTTTATTGGTCTTCAGAGATAACTCTTGAGAATGTCAAACGTTTCAAAATCTAAAATCTAATAATGGTAACACTTTATAGTATTTTTATTATATATTATTTATTATATAAGCCATCTTAAAGCACTTTTTTCAGTTTGAAAAATTCCAAAGCTAAAAAGAGAGTCAAGAAATTATACTGTGTGACGACTATGGAACTATGACTACTATGAACTCGAGCTGAGTCATTTTTCAGATGAATTTCGTGCTGCTCGAAGTCAAACGCGTTGAAGAAGAATTTACCAAAAGAGAAAAGGAATTGACTGAAAAAGTAGAGAGTCAATTAGCAAAAACTAATGCTAATTTTGTAATCTGTATTTTCAGTTTGTAAGGCTCATAGTATGAGGCTTTTAACAATGGTAGTGACTGTGACTGTGACTGTCACTTGCCCATTGTTATGCTTTATTTGCTTTTGCCAATCACCGATCGCCATGTTTACGATGCAGTATACAGTGCATGTGACTCTTGTGCTTTTGGTTGGTTGGTTGGTTGGTTGGTTGGTTTATTGGTTGGTTGGTTGGTTGGTTTGGTTTGGTTTGGTTGGAAGTGTATCCAAAATGACCTTTGTGGCATATTTAAACCAATTATGAATTTTTTAATTTGAATAAATTTTGAATTTTTGTTGTTTATTGTCGAAAAGAGATCATAAAATATGGAAATTATATGTGTTTTTCAAAAGTGCGAAATTTACGCGCTCGCGCGCTCGTGAGTTAGAACCGGCATTATATATATACTACTGTCTAGTGCGCATGAGCAGCCTTTAATGGGAACAATCTGTTCCGAAATAATCCAAATCTGCATTCATGTCAAGTAAGCATGCTTAATCAATGAGCCATCGATGATGGAGTATATGATGGAAATGGATCTCAGAGAAGATGAACATGACATCAATCTAGAGTTACACTGATCTGATGAGTTTCAGTGAGAGGAGAAGTTACAGAACACAAGAAGACATGTGATGAGAAGTGAGGAGACAGTCCACACACAGACCTAAACTCAACGAGAAAGACGGAATGACAGACAGACAGATCAATAGTTGACAATTATAGGCTAGTTGGTGCGGGGTTTATCGATTGACGTGCTTCCAAAGTTGAGGGATTATCAGATTGAAGAGAAGAGAGGTGAGTACACTGTACTCAGTAGTGCAGAACAGACAACCAGTGCCAGTGGGAAATCAAAAAGCAAACTGGCACAGACTTGTGCTTGTGTGTGTGCTGTGCATTGATGTCAGTATAGATCGACACGATACGTGGTTCTTAACGTTAGATAGAGTGCAGAGAGTACAGGCGAGAAGATCGAATTGACACAAAACGAGACTTGAACGGTCTAGTAAGGTAGTTGAATGGTTGTGATAATGTTCACACAGGCAAAAGGTGTGCGTGTGATTTGAGGTCCTTGGTAAAAAACTTATCGACCAATTCGATAGTACCAATCGAGTTGCTTTGTGGGTTGCATTGTGTGTCGCTTGTTATGAGTCAACTTTGCCTATACCTATTCTGGCATGACTAATCACGGCTAATGACAGAGCATCAGTGATCGTACCATTAGTGGTACACATCGCCGATAGTCTTGTTGCCAAACTAAACCGACTTGGTGATGCCACTCACTTTTGCCAATGAATTCAGTTAGTGAGCCATTCTAATGAGCCTTATTTCACAATCCTCGACAATGATCACCACTGTGCTGTTTG
Organism: Rhizoglyphus robini; assembly: GCA_023373905.1. Classification (NCBI taxonomy): domain Eukaryota; kingdom Metazoa; phylum Arthropoda; class Arachnida; order Sarcoptiformes; family Acaridae; genus Rhizoglyphus; species Rhizoglyphus robini. The sequence goes on from JAKIJQ010000205.1 coordinate 122,699, forward strand.
AAAAACAGCAGAAAATGCAAGTTTGCAGTTTGCGGAAATGAAGAGCCATCAGCATGAAGTACATTGCACATTGCACTTGACACTCGTGAGTGTGAATCATTCACTCAATCGCAGTGTCTTCATCGCGATCATGGTGATCCATCCTGCTGTAACCAAACTAGCTATCCAATTTCATATTTTCCGTTGGCTTGTTTTTGACTAGCACCGATTAATTGTCATTTGTTAACACACAACACACACTCATTGATTCGAGTGCCAATTTATCAGCACTTGCGTGCTTTGTTTGTCAAACGAACTAGACAAGAGATAGTATCAAAAGCCACCGGGTGTTTAGTTAATGTATTGCCTTTGCAATAAGTCAATGCTTTCTGTATTAGTCTCGTGAAAGTGAGCAATTGTTGATCACTTAATTGATTTATTGCATGACCACAATGGCCACTGTAAAACAAGCCATCGATTCGTCAGAGCGGCGATATCACGGCTCAATGCCACATTATCCTTCATTACACAACAGACACAAAGCAAATGGACTTACTGAGGAGTTAATTGGTTGTCATAATTATCGAACGCAGACATGTTCAACGACGAATGCCACAATAAAGGCGCTCAGTGAGGAGTACTAAGTGGGTGCATGATTTTGCAAGAGTGCTATTGTCATGACACTATCACTACTACTCTCAGAATGAACGCTAAAACAATCGAGTGAGGAGTGGTCATCAGGGGATCAACTTCTAGGCACATCTAACTCTCAAGGCATTCATTTGATCTCATTTCGATTCAATCTGCACATGCCCACAATCTCATCATAAGTTGAGTGCTGTACTGATTACTCGATTAGTAAAGTAATAAGCCACTTCATTTTGAAATTAGAAATCATAAATTTACAATTCGTTTAAAGTAACAAATATCTAACGCACAAATTGGTTAGTTGATCATCAATAAGATCAGTAATAATAAATGATAAAATAAAAGTTGAACATTCAATTGTGGACATGTTCACTCACCAGACACTTCAAACTACTTCAAAGGATGTGAATGTCTTTTTGTCCATCAGCCTCCACCACCGTCCACTCTGACCACACATTCTCGGTGAATGTGAAGATTCGAACCAACTTGGGACACCGCAATACAGTTCGCAACATCCTGCGAATGTGAGCCACCTGGTCGGTCATAAGTTCGAGCATTTGAACATTCGGAAAGACCCATTCCCAGTGAGCCGAATCAAGGTCAGATTGTTGATTTGGATAGACTTCGAGCACCAACAACTTGACACTAGCCAACTGGCTAATTCTAGACCGAGGAATTTGATCGTCATGTGAGAATAAATTCAAAGCTTCCATATTTTCATTTTCATCCGGATCAAAGTGCAAATTCAAATGGAGTCTCACAAGATTTGTCAATGTTGAGAAGTTGTTGATCAGTTGAGTGAAGGTGAACATCACTGGACGGTGTACAAAGTATAGTTCAGTAAGCGATGAGTAATGAGATATGATTGTTTGTGAAGCAATTGGACCGACAGTGGCCAAGTCTCCAATCCAATCATCGTTTGGAAGTGAGGTGATTCTGGCGGCAACAGTGGGACAGAGTTGAGCAAAACGTGAATAACTTCTTCCATAGCTCATATTGCCAATTTGGATTTGAGTGAGGTGCCGATTAGAAGGAACATAGCGCATTAAGGAGAACAAAAGAGGAGTTCGTTCGATATGGTCCAAACTGTTGAAGTGAAATTGATGCAGTCGGGACAAGATGGGAAGTTTAAAATGTGGCTCAACGCCAAAAAGTCGAAGGCCCACCACTCGCACTGCGTCTCCAGATGTTGGGTAGAGATTGTGCTGCAGTTCCAAAGTGAGATGTTCCAGTGCTGGCAAGATGTTGATCCAGTTCAACAGTTTCAGTACCTTGAGCGTCATTTGTTCACAATCACCTTCACTAAAGTTGCACCACAATTTGAGGGTGGTCAGACTGGAAAACCACAGCTCTCCAAACTCAATCACCTTTTCGATTTCTTCATAGGACACCTCATTGAGTGTCATCTGCAGATGGGCAAGGTTGGGTATAGTTTCGGTCAAAATTGGAATGCTGCCCAACGGAAGTGAAGAATAGTCAACCTGGAACCATTCATCATCGAGTTGACCTTTTGGATACATGGACGTGCCATCGTCGTGCACTAGTTGCGCCAAATGTGGTCTGTAGTTATAAGGTGAATACAAAACTTGCTCAGTCACTGGCCTTCCAATCAAGAGAGCGATCGAGTGAACCTTTGAGAGAATGTCTTCCTGGTACGATTTCCACATCAAACACACATTACCCATTTGGAGAACTTCTTGAAGGGATAGTTTGGAGAATATGATTCTCAGAGGCAAATCAGGAAGAGCATTCAGTGCCGAAATAGGCTTGTCTTGGAGTAACTTTGTGATCTCTGCCAACTGTTCGTTGCATTTGTTTGTCAGGTTGACCAAATCACTATGACGCGATACAATAGACGATTAGTCAAACAATAGGCCAACTCATAAGCGAAACATACCGAGACAGCGCCTTCAACTCATCCATCGATTGCTCGTGCTGTGACTTGAGCTGTTTCTCTTTCCGAGCCAAGGCAAACAGTTTCTTATCATGCTCCATCTCCATCTCTTTGAGCATCAGTTCGAGTCGTTCACTCTTGGTTTTCAAGCGTTCCAACACGACCCTCAATTCAGAGTTGACACTTGCGGAAACACCAGAGGAGCCACCAGCTGTAGGGTTGGATGTTGTGGGGCGACCACCAATAGAGCCACTTTGGTCTTTGAGAATATTGTTCTGATCAGTAGATTCGATCTAGAGGGTTAAGGAAGTCAATCATCGAGTAGAGATATAGGCTAATACTCACATTTTGGGAAGCCTCACCGTCCATCTTGAGTTCACTTCGTTTGTTATCTATTAATGGATAGAATGAATGTTAGAATCATTCATGAGCAGAACGTTCAAGAAAGTAGAAACATTTATGAAAGGAACCAATCGGAGATGGATATACACACACATTCGAGATTACACGAGTTAGACAGATCAAATTGAGTGTATCCTCAAACGCTCATCTAACAACATCGAGTGTATTGAACAGGCCTAGTCAAAGACTGAGTGACTGACTGGTTAGATGATCATGAGGATGAACACTAACTCACACAAACATCGCACATTTACAACTTACAAAGAGATCACCAAATAGACCTGACAGACAGAAATAGACAACAGTTGCTATACTCGATGAAGAAAGAGAAGGTGGGAGAGGATCTCCGGGATGATGAACATGACATCAATCTAGAGTGACATTGATCTAATGAGGTTCAGTGGGTGGAGTAGCCACAAGCATGAAAAGATGTGATGAGAAGTGAGGCGACAGTCCAGGCCTAGACCAAAAGTCAACCAAAGAGACGGAATAGGACAGACCGATCGATAGTGAGCACTCACGTGGTAGGCAAGTTGGTGTTGGGTTTGTGGATGAACGTGCTTTCAAAGTTGAGGAAAAGCCAGAAGTGAAGAAAAGAAAGGTGAGCACAGCAGAACAGACAACCAGTGCCAGTGGGAAGATCAAAAGCAAACTGGCACAGATGTGTGTGCGCGTTCGGGGGTGCGTGCTTTCGTGGTATGTGCAGTGCACTGATTTCAGTCTTGATCGAGTCGATACTTGGTTCTTAACGAAAGGGTGGAGAGAGTACGGGCGAGATGATCGAATTGATCGGCACAAAACTAGACTTGAACGGCCTACTAGGTGAGTGCTGGAAGTGATATCCACACAGGCAAAAGGTGTGCGTGTGGTGAAGGTCTTCAGTGCGTCTTCGGAAGACAACAGAATGGTTCAACAGAATGGGCGCGATTGCAGATGGTCAACAGTAGATCGATGGACCAAGTCGAGATGCGAAGGACTGCAGAGAACAAATTAGGCAGACAATTAGACTGAGGAGGACGAGAAAAGAGATGCACCTAAACGGAGAGAAAGAGGCAGACTGTGTGCACACACTAAAAAGTGCAGTTCAGTGGAGCTAACACTACACGGGTGTACGTGCTGTGAGTGAGTGGCTTTAATCGTTCTCACATACCACATCTTTTCTTTCTCTCTGTGATATTGAAAAGCATCAACGCATGCACCAAAGCACATTTACCCTAATCTCACCGCCTATATCGACTCAATATAAGCTTTCACTCGCTTCTCCTCTAACCTTCACAACGCAAAACACTTTAGTCATCTTGTTAGACTAGTCGCTATTTTGACCGAGTAATGCTACCAGCACTCACAGCCGATTGTTCTGTTCTCGCTCGGATCTGTTCGCGTACACATCGCAACATTGTTTGTACTTCTTGCTCAACGTGTCTCGCTACAGTCCGACATCCTTCAAGCATTTGGTCATCTTCTGGTGTGAACACGCCATCCAATTCATTTCCTACTCGACACCACCTTTTAGTGCTTATGTCACTATTTGTGTTCTGTTGATGCATTTCAAGATTTACTCTGTGCAAGTCACTGCCCTCACCACCATTACCAGTCGTGTCTTGCCACTTGTTAGGTACCACACTCGATCTGTTCGGCTGAACTGTTGCGCATTCTTTGAACACACTCCACCGTAAGTAGCAATTACCATTAGTAGTTGTATCTGTCTCAACAGTAAACCTAGTATCTTTTCCCGTGTCATAGTCTTCCTCTCTTCTCCTTATAATATAACATACAGCCAAGCACAGTAACACTTCTCCTACTCTCATTTTCCTCTTTTCTCATTAGAATGCTCTTCCACCGAGAACACACACGAGTAACATTGCTTCACTCGATGCAC